>CM052799.1:162169657-162250934 GCA_028533885.1 Nasua narica | reverse complement strand
TGCCTCTGGGAGGGTCTGAGTGTGGCTCAGCCCTCCCTTGAGCTAATTAGCCCAGAGGGCCTATGGGTTGGGTTTGGGTTAGTCAATAGGAACGCGGAACCCCTGCCCGGGAAAGAATATAAACCCCGCCTTTTGCCCGCCAAACTTGTGCGCCAATTCTGGCCAGGGTGATAGGCTAGTTCAAACAGTTACTAAGCAATATTCTGTGTGTTACAATCTCATTGGCCACCAGCCGCTCTAAAACTGTTGCGCTTTTTGAAACTCGCTCTCTTTCTCTACACCGCCGCTGTGTCGGTGAGTGTGTGAAAGAGCTCAAGCTAGCTTGAA
Organism: Nasua narica; assembly: GCA_028533885.1. Classification (NCBI taxonomy): domain Eukaryota; kingdom Metazoa; phylum Chordata; class Mammalia; order Carnivora; family Procyonidae; genus Nasua; species Nasua narica. Next base: position 162,250,607 of record CM052799.1, on the reverse strand, counting down.
TAAAGGGCTCTTTTGCTTTTGCATCGGACTCGGCTCCCTGGTGGTATTTGGGGATCTCAAAATCTGGGCATAACAGCCTGAGATTGTCATGATGTTTGTTTAAGGAACACAGCCACTGTCCTATTCACAGTTGGAGAGGAGCTAGGACAATAAATGCCCCAAAATCAAAATCTTAATTTTTCTTCCTTCTTTGGTTTCCTACCAGTGTTTTCCATTGACTTAACCCATCAGGCAGTTAGAGGACAAAGGAACTGATTGAATCAGTATATCAGTCTTGCAGAGCATATAGCAGGTTAGAGAAGGATGGAAGTTTAATCTAGATGGACAAATAAAAGGTATTCACCATATCTTGATTTCCATTATCTTCGTAGCTCTTCTGAACAACTCATTGATTTCAGAGCCTAAGGTACTTTTTGGGGAGGCTGTCTGGGCAATTGCATATGTTCCTCAATCCCAGGCTGATTTTCCTTCTCTTTTCAAGCTGCTGAAATCCATCTTCATTAGCAAATTCAAATGTTTATTTTCTAATGCTATTTTCTCATTTTTACCAGGTAGTTCATCACCCCCTCCCTTAGTGGCCCATAAAATATTCACATATCTCCAGCATAGGAATTTTTCCATTTTGTGATCCTGTAAATACCATTATACCAAGGACCAAATCTCATTTGCCTTTGTATGTTTTGTACCTATTGTCCCTTGGTCCATATTAGGGACTCAAAAATTATGTGTTTCACAAATTTGTGCCCTCTGTCTTCTAGCAGTTCTGAGTTCCCTACTGATAACTGCTATACTGGTGTCATCTATATGCCAAATATAGTTTTTCATGAGTAATCTGTATGGGGAAATAAATAAATAAGTGGTTCTACTTAAAATGAAAATCACTTTCTAGAAGGTTCAATAGACCAAATTACTATATTTTATCTTGAGTTACATAAATAGAAAGGATGACCTGGAAACAAGGTCACTAAGATAACATTAGCATCAAAGACAATTCAAAGGAATTCATGGGCAAAGGACCATACTGCCTTTTGGAAAAGCAGCTTTTCTTTCCCCAATGCTGTTATTGCAAAAGCACATAGACAGGGAAAGTTAAATAGGGACACTCAGAATCAAAAGAGACAAATTTACCACTAAAGACACATGCAGAATATACTAAAATTATAGTGTTGTTTTTATGGAAAAATGTGAAAGAAATTATCTAGTGCAGTATAACAGTTTTGAATTTAAATATACACATTTTGTCTACCATGTGACTTTCTCTTTAATGTTATCCATCAATCATTTATGCCTTTAAATGAATACTTAGCTGCCCCTCCTTTTAATCACCTGAGAAATGAGTCTGCATTTTTGTAGTGAGAATTGTGCTCAGGTAGGTTTTGTCAAACTGATCATGTGGAATATCATCTTTTGACTTTTAGGAATAGTTATTTGATTTCATTTGATTTCAAATGATTTCATTGTTCACATGTATATGGGCATTCCTGCATTCCTGCATGACTTGTCTTGACAAAGACAATGAAATGGACTAAGTATGCGTGCTCTGACTTCAGTGCCCTTCCTCACTGCCCGATTAAGGGATGATTCCACATGAACCTTGTCATGAGAATTATAAGAAAAGAACATTTCTTTTTCTTAATAAACACTGTCTTAGCTTTTTCTCTTATGCTGAGAGATTTTCAGTGTATGTTCGCTCTATATATCTTTTTTTTCATAGTTATCAGTGTTTTGCATTTGGAAAGGATAAGAAAAAAGCGCTGCTTTCTTTAAATTTGCAGATAAAGAAACATAGCTGATACGCTTTGCTTTTGTTTTTATTTAAGCCAAATTGAAAGATATGTTTCTATTCTTATGTGCTATCATTTTTGCGTTTTGAAGTGATAAAGCCACATTGTTTACACCAAAAAAAAAAGTAAAATTAACTAGTTGTGAGGACTATATTCTCTAGCCATCAACAGTAATTAAAAGGTGGTTCTATTCCCTAACCACACATTACATTTCACACTTTCCTGATTGGATTTTACTCCCAAGGTGCTCATTGAATGGGAATTTAAAGTTTATTTTTAGGTAGTTCCTTTGTGTTTATACTGTTTACTTTCAAATTCTTGGAGACAGCATAAGTAAATGCCAATGTAGAGAATTTTCAACATTCTGAATAAAGTTGTTATGTTTGTTGAAATATATCCAAGAAAAGCATTATCTCCTTTCCCTACTCACTCTTAAAAAATGTTAACATAAATCTCTCTGTTCTTTCTTGTATTCTGATAATATTCCCTTTGTTTCATGATGGGGTTATGAGGCTGGGTAACAGAATTATCACAGCAAATAAAATGATAAGGAAGAAATTACCTTTAAAAGGGAATATTTATAATGGAGAAAGGAGAGAGACACAAAAGCAAGGAAAAGAATGACAGTTTGAGGTTTCATGGACGTGTTCTGAGACCAATTAAAGATTTGTGAAATGTGTGGCTCGATTGTGGGGAAAAGAAAATGGTAAGTATCAAAAGGAGATATGGCCCAAGTGGTTAGGAATCAAAAGCACCTGCAGATTAATCACACTCAGAGTACCACAGGGCAGTTATAAAACCCAGTTCTGTATTTTCTTTTATTGGATATATGCATATCTTCATTTGTATGTGTCCATTTATAAGATAGTAATATTGGTTTCCTACTGTTTCTGGTCATTATACTTACCCACCCTATTTTTCAAATAGTAACTCTTCCATAACTTTCCAATGTTTTTCCTTTAAGGTTTTTTTGGGGGGAAACATATTCATTGTTTTAAGCATTCTGAAGTAATACAATGAATAAAAATAACTACTGTTTTTGTCTACCTACTACGTACAAGGCATAGTGCTAACCATTCTTCCTGTGATATGTATTATTCATTACATTAACTTTAGAAGCCAGGTATCACTATCCCTAGTTTATAAATCATACAAAAAAAGAAATATGCCTTTAGATAATAGATACATGAGAATGCTAAGTTCTGATTATCCTTTACTGTTCTTGCTCTCTCCCTACTTTTATTTTTATTCAGTGTATATCTCTCTGTGGTTTGAAGAACTGTTGATAATTTCAGCATAATGCATAGCATTTCTTTTTTTAAATTTTTAATTTAAATTCAATTTCATTAACATACAGTGTATTATTAGTGTCAGAGGTAGAATTTAGCGATTCATCAGTTGCATATAACACCCAGTGCTCATCACATCAAGTGCCTCCTTAATGCCCATCACCCATCCTCAACCCTCCTCCCCTCCAGCAACCCTCAGTTTGTTTCCTAGAGTTCAGCGTCTTAAAGCAACCCAGAGAATAAGAGATTGGAATTTAAACTGGAAGTACATGTGAAAAAAATAATTGTTAGGGAGGATGTTCGAAAATAAACATGACAAATTTTAAATAATTAGAAGTAATTGATTCGGGGGTAAAGAGGAAAAGAAATTAACTAAGGATCCTGGACTATTGGCAAGTATAATGGTTATAATTAACTTCTCTACTCAATTGGGATATGAAGATAATTACTAAAATTCATTAGATCCTCTCACCTAGTTCAGGTACCTCTCTTACAACAATATGTGAAAAGATTCCTCCAGCTTAGGAGTACATAAAGTGAGAAAACGACACTTACATGGTGGAGTTTTTTTTATCGTTTCTGGTAAAGGCTCTGTATGGGTCTGGTGGTAACACACTATCCCACTGTACCATCATTGTGATGTTGGCTCTAGCCAAGAGTAGTAGTTAAGGTGATATATATAAAGGTCTCAGTTAGGTATATTCGTGTATTTACCTGTCCCTGGTTCTCTTACCCGTATTTTCCACTTTGCACAGTGGGCATGCAGACTGGCCAAAAGAGTGACAATGTGTACAATCTACTAGGACACTCCCTGTTTGTGTGGAGTTGCCCGAAGTTCACTCTGGAAAATACAAGTTCAAAGGGCTGGATTAGAGATCACCAACTGAATGTCACCCTTGCCTTTTCTATTTCTGTTCTTAGTTGCTTTGGATAGAAAGCATTTTTTATTTCTATTCAGGTACTGCAGGAGGTGCAACAATCTTTTGTTACCCTTTTCAAACGATGTCTGCAAATGACTTCTGTCTCTATAGTGGCGTGGAGGGTGGGAGTCTCCATCCCTGTCTCTTTAAAAGGATATAATCCAGTCCAACTGTGTGGTAGACCCTTCTCCCTTACTAAGAAGGCCTTTTCTTTATGTCTGTTTCCTTTATCTTATTACCTTATCTATGCCTTGGGAGAGAGCCTTGCTTAGAGACTTTGCTACTTAACAATTTGAAACACAAGTCACCTCACAGTTTCTGCATATGAGAAAGTCATCCCCTTTCCATCTAGAAGTGACTGTCTTCCCCTTAACCTGTATTTTTCTCTCTGAGTCCCTTTAATGCTGCTTTTCTTGAAAGAAAAATACAAAGGCAAGTATGGAATGAAAAGATCAGTAAGGAGTTTGTTCCATCTTTAATGTTGCTAGCTTCTAATTAAGTTACATACTGAAGAAGAAATTAACTGTCTTCTCTATTTTCAACATCTAGAAGCCCAGTGTGGTCCTGTCACTTGCAACTCCCTGTCTTAACTGGGTAGTCCTAACAGTGAGCCAGAAAACATATTAGTGATAAATTGGCATTACTTAGCCATTGTCTTGGCTTGATTTAATAAAAAGCAAAGATTCCAAACCTTTGATTGATTTCAATAAGACCAAGCCTTCAGGCAGTATAAATGAATGAGGATCCAAGATTCTCTCTTCAGTGAGGATAAAATGTCATGAGTTTTCACATAATGAGAAATATGAGCACACAAGTATTGAATATTCAGGAGACTAATAATGAGCCTGAAAACAAAGGAACATTTCATATGAATTTTGAAAAACACAAGGAAATGTAACCTCTTCACAATTAAAATTACATTTTGGTCTTGTGCTTTTTCTAAACTTTGCATCAAGATACGAAAAACTGAAATTACTAAATGCATAAAGTATTTGAACCCATTCAGATTTCAGGCTCTTAAGCTGATCAGAGAATTAAATGTTCCTTATTTAGAACATTCTTTCAATCACTTATTTGTTCTTTGCCATTGTTAATTTGTTTGCTTGTTTGTTTGTTTGAATCAACAAGTCTATCCTTGTTCCATTGCTGTCGTTACCTGAAACTAAAATGATAGAGACTCATTAAAACAGATTAGTGTCTGAAAGTGAGCAACACTTATAGATAGCAATTCTTGTTTTCCTTTTCCAGATATTCTCTTGAGTGAAGAAAAGCCAAGGGGCTAGATGCTAGAGGAGAATTAAGCCATCTCAAACAAACAAACAATAGGCTTAATCCTTTTTCACTCTGGTGTTTATAAAGGAGCAGATTACCCATCCTTGGAATAGATGTTCTGCTGCTTTGCATTCTGATTATAGTAGCTGATGGCAGCAATACAAGCATGGTCCCAAAGTTTAATAATAATGCGTACTTTTATTCTCTCAGAAACAAAGTGATAAATGTTCACGATATTCAGTACTTTAATCTCTGCTGAGGTGGCATACTTTAGACCCAGCAGAAAGAATACATAAATCGGACTCTATATGCAGGCAGATTTTATTACATGAACATTTTATTACATGATGTAAGAAATGATAGTACAGGAGTTGGCATGAAGTCAAAACTCATTGTACAAGATCAGATTTAAATATAGTATCATGTTTTAATCTATTTTTGCCTTTGTCAATTTGACAGTCATCTTTTGTCTTGTAATTAAATATCAGTTTGGACCCTCAGGCCTCTGAGACAAATTGGTTGTATTCTTATATGTTAAACACTGACTTAATTCAGCTCAATCTTTTAATTCTTCTTCCTTTAATTACTTAGTAGCTCAAACTAATAACTGGTTTTGTTTCTTTAAACTTATCATGTACTCTTGCCAAAGCAAATTGCTATATCTGATTTCATGTGAACGGCAAGTTGCTTAGCAACTTAAATCTGCCTTATATTTCATCTTTTTGCATGCTCTTTAATCTCTAAATTTTTATCAGGGTGTAATTTTAGTCATAAATCTATATTTATTCAGATTATTTTTTTATTCACACAGTGAGCAGTTTGTTCTCCATTGAGCTTGTCGATGTGTATTTGTGTGGGGCAGGGGGCGAGGGAGAGAAAGGAGAGACAGAAAGAGAGAGAGCATGAGCAAAAGACAAAAGTGGGAGTCAGAAGAGGAAGTAGAAGAGAATAGGAGAATGCATATTAATATCCTACGCTTGTATCTTTCAGGCTCTTAATTCTTAGTCCTTTTCCACCATTCGTATCTGCTTCGCATGTCCTGTTTTGTGTTCCAGGTACCAAGGCTCTTGTTTCTCATGTTAAGGAGTGGAGATTTAGTCATCTACAGTAGTTCCTGCACTATTTTATGCATAATTGACATTCAGGCTCAGAAGACTTTTAAAACGGATCCCATTCAGAGCCTTAGGTGGCTTTATCCCCAGAGAGAAATTATCCCTTTGGGAGGTTTGTCATCTTTGGCAGGAAGAAAATGGTGTTACTATTTCGTACTTTCGTTGTGTTGTGGCAGACAGGCAGTGACTTTTCAGCCAGGTCCATAGGCTAATTGTAGAAATGATGGGAAATGTCAGAATTTAAAGAAAAAAAAATGTCTTAAAGTAAGTGACAGTTGTCACTTTACTTATTTTCTGCTATTTGCTGTAATAGGCACCAAACTATAAAGGAACACTCGAAGGTGAATAAAGATTTGTTTCACACATGCATAATACTGAAAGGAAATGAGCTTTAAATATTGGTGTATGTTCCTTCAGAATGTAATTTCCCTAAATTACCCTATCAGTCACTCTTCTTCATCAAGGGCCAAAAATAATTTCTCCAGCAACTCTGCATTCTTCCATACCCACTCTCATAAATGCATACTCAGAGGTGTGCTGCTAACAAATCAGGAAAACAAATGGCAACAGGGAGAGTGAGTGCCCATTAATTTTGTGCTTTCTTTTTGAGACCAGCTGCTTCAACCTGCTATTTTTTGTCTCAGTCATGAAAGCAATCTTCAAGCTTAAAACTGTGAATTGTTGCTTTTATTTTTTTTTATTTTACTTATTTTGTTATTTTTTAGATTGGGACTTCAATTTAAAAAAGTTACATTTGTTTAAGGAACACTAAATTAATTTCAGATTTTGTTTTTGAACAAAAAACAAAATCGAGTTATCGATTTGTTATTATAACGAAATGTCCAGTTATCTTTGACGGTTTAATATTTTCTCCACTCTGCTTTTTTCCATTCCTTTTTAGAAGTTGTGTGAGATAGGGTACTTGGATGGCTCAGTCAGTTAAGCATCTGACTTCAGCTCAGGTCATCATCTTGGGGTCCTGGGATCAAGCTCCGATTCAGGCTCGCCACTCAAGGGGGAGTCTGCTTGTCTCTCTCCCTCTGCCTCTCCCCTGTTTTTGTGTGTGCACACACTCATATAAATTAAATTAAAAGAAAATAATAAGTTCTGAAAAATATGACTAAACTTTTTTTTTTAAGATTTTATTTATTTACTTGACATAGAGAGATCACAAGTAGGCAGAGAGAGAGGAGGAAGCAGGCTCCCTGACGAGCAGAGAGCCCGATAGGGGGCTTGCTGAATCCCAGGACCCTGAGATCATGACCTGTGCTGAAGACAGAGGCCTTAACCCACTGAGCCACCCAGGTGCCCTTGACTAAACCTTTTTTGATCACACTTCATTTCTGCTGCATCTTTATCATTTGTATAATTTCAAAGGGATAGTTAGTTTTTTTCTATTATTTTAAAATAAATGGCATATGAAAGTGTCTCTTTCTATGTTCACTGAGTAGAATGTATTGTCTAGTCCAAATGATACCTAACTTGATAGCTGTATATGAACAGTAGCAGTTCCAATTCCCTTCTAAACTGCTCTCCTAGTGATTTGAATAAGTAATTTAAAGGGAAATGTGTGTCCATATATCCTTGTAAAACATGCCTGTCAACATCAGGCACCATGGAGCTTCCTTGAAACCTCTATCACCATCATCTTCCTTTCCTGGTTGCTTACACTTATCTTTGTGATGATGCCCAAATCCAGTTGAAGAAATCATGCCTCTGCCGTTATTGGAGATGTAAAACTTCATATTTATACAATGGAGCTATATGTGCATACTCCCAAATTTCTAATTCTTTGAACACCAGAAGAGAGCTCTGGTTCTAGTCATAAACAGGAAGAGTAATTTCTTCCCTACTTTAAGCATACAATGTCCCTTGATCTGTAAATCTCTTTGTGCTAGAGACTTACAACATGAAGGAACACATAGTGGTTCATCAGCGTTTCCCTCAAAATCCTTGTGACCTGAATAGGGACATGTACCATTCCATCCATCAATCTGCTGTACTTTAGCTTCTTGAGCAATGAAACTTCTCCCCTTCCACCTAATACTACAAAGGCTCTGGTGCCTATGATTTAAGATGAATAGATTCGGAGTCTTGAGTGTTCAATAGGAGTGAGGGAAAGGATGTTTCCTATAAGTAGCAACCAGCCAAAATCATGATCAATACAGGGGCATATCTATTCAGTGGTAAATGGAATTAATCTCCAAAGAGCTTGGGAATGTGAGGTTCAAAATGTAATCTTCAAAGCAGTTTGGCTTTTCTGTTTGGTGATGATCTGTTATAGCACTGAGTGATAAAACTTCCTTTTGGCAAAGGATTTCAGGTCAGTTGGAAGGGTCTGTCCGTTCTGCATTACAGAGGGATACGTTCCAGAAGAAATTAGCTGGGGTTGGTTTATCAACTTTCTAAAATTGCTTCCTCTCAGCAATGAGGATATTCTTTGATGTAGGTTATATTTCTCTCTTACACTTTCTGCCAAGTCTTTTCTGGGCTAAGATATTGTATACTGTTTTTACCTTTTAGGAAAGACTTACCAATCAGACAGGGATGATTCCAGGGAAGTCAGTTGCCAAGAAAAATCAGTGAAATTCTTGGGTGGATCTTTGGCATCTAAGCTAAGAAGATCCCTTTAAAAAAAAAAAAAAAAACCCACACAAACTTTTAGTGATTTTTTTTTTTTGAAAGAATCTCAACTGAGAGCCAGCTTGTGAATGGATATGGATTAGAAAAAAATAATCCCTTAAACTGATGTTTCCAACACTCTTCAAAAGTGGACCCATACAAAGAATGTCCTTTGGTTCATTACAGCTGTCACTGCCTATAGTGCCTGGCACTCTCTGAAATGTCACCATGACTCTACATGACCTCGTACACAGGGGATATTCTTTTAAAAAGCTACCCCATGTATGACTGTTAGGCTAGACTTTTTACAGTTGTTTCCTAGCAGCCCATTGCTTTATCACATCCTTTGATGTTGCTGTTCAGTGTATCTTTCAAATATTTATTCTGATACCTAGCTTCAATTACCCTACCTTAACTCACAGGATAATGGGGGATATCCTGAACCTGGATATACTATTAATATGGCACGAGAACTATTTAACCTGGCATTTGCTCAAGGAACTCATGATAGAAAACCTGATCTGGCAATTTCATGTTAGATATTAGTAACATAAAATACAAATTTAAAAGTAAGAAATAGAATGTTCTATTCACATAACCCTTCAAGTGATGTCCAGTTTTTGATCTAGGTTATTAACATATTACCCTCCTTGTTTTCAGGGATTTCTTTTTTCTTTTTTTTTTTAAGATTTATTTATTTATTTGAGAGAGAGAGAGAGCGAGAGGGAGGGGAGAGGGAGAGGGAGAGAGAGAATCCCAAGCAGATTCCCCACTGAATGGGGAGCTTGACATGGGGCTCAATCCCACGACCCTAAGATCCTAAGACCCCAAGATCATGACCTGAGCTGAAATCAAGAGTCCAATGCTTAACTGACTGAGCCACCCACGTGCTCCTTCTTTTCAGGTTTCTTGACACAGCTATGTTGTTTTCTGCAATGTGGGTTGTGTGAAGGACAATCTGTTCTATGTGGGAAAAACATTAGGAATTTTATTTCTATTTTTATCCCATCTTATTTTAAAATCGATTTTGTCTATATTGTATATTTCTAATGAATGCGTAGGGTAGTATATGTTTATGTTTTATAAATAATGCGGGGCATGTGTGCAGACTTTTATTTATTTTATTTATTTGTTATGAATGTGCAGTCAAATAAAAGTAGAAAACAAAATTGATGACATCTTTCAAAATTGTTTTACTAAGAGGATTTCTTGGTAAATGCCTGGCACTCCCCTGATGTAAGAAGGTAAACGTTATCAGTTTCATGGAGCACGACATGAATCTTTTCTCTTAAAAAGATATGTATTGGACAAAAAAATTCATATAATTTAACTAGAAAACATTCCATAATCTCTTGTGTATTTTTAGTATTGATCTATTTAGCAACATTCCTAAGTAACTATCTTAGGAACGTTGATAGTGTCTTTTCCAGTTGAAAGAATGTCTCAAAAAATTGAGAGGTGAGAAGATAGAAGAAGCCAGACTGGTGGTTATGTTAATTAAAACCATATTATCTATGTTGATTATAAGTAGTGGTTGATGCATGGGAAACTAGCAAACAATGTGCACAAATCCCATTCCTGAGAGGTCTAATTATTTCTAAGGAAGTTTAATAATTCTGACTACACTGTCAGTCATAAGTCATACTCATTCAATTGGCCTCTGGTGGTGATTTGTTTAAAATAGTCGAAGGACCTTTTCATGTTGCATTATTCCAAAATATATACAAAGATTCACTGAAGCAAAACTATACTTCTCCTTCAGCAGCCATACTCCCAAATCCATTATGAATTTCTTTCATTTTTTTCAAGAGATAAATCCATTAATTCATTGCAACCCTAGGCATGAAATTAAACTACCATTTCCACAACCAACAGCAAAAACCCATGGGGTCAATTATAGTTATTGGTCTGTTTTGTTGATTGTGTCTTCTAAAATGTAAAGTACAGTATACCAGTTGTCAATATTCAGTTATAATTAAATTTTTCAGCATATAATCATCTATTAATTAGAAGAAAAATGCAAATTTGCCTTATCTCTAAAAAAGTAAATCAAAGAATGAATTTACAGAGAACTATAATTTTATAATAACATCTTAAAATTGTCATGTTTTGTGACTATAAGAATGGCTAAATATAACATAGAAAAATTATGTAATTGATTTAAAACATTTTTTGCAATTATATCCTGGCTACAGTAATTTTCACAGACAGACTAATGTAAAATATTTTTTTTAAAGATTACCTAACATAGAGTTAAACAGTGAAAATGTAGCTCTTATAGTTCTATTAATTACATGTAAAAGCTATTGTTACATTAGCTCAACTCATGGGTAGGATGTATATTATATTCTCTTTAAATGATTAGCACATCATGAATCTAAGTGAACATTTTTCCATGATTCCCAAAATATCTTAACAATTATCCACAATAGTGAACAATTGCTTAACATACTTTTTTAAAATAAGAGGAAATGAGGGCTTCTGCAGATTATTTTTATAACATAGTCAATTAAATAAAGATATTTAATAAGCTACATGATAATTGACATCAAAAAAGATTTAGCAACATTTTCCATAAGTTTACTTGTTCTTTTTATATTATATTCCTTCATGCAGTAAATCCTGTCCTATATTCAGTCATCATGTACCTTGGCTCCATCCCTTTTTCATTATTTCCGTGAGCAGAGACACTGAATTTGCAATAATTGTAGAACAATGTCCTTGTTGGCCATTCTTTCACCATGCTATTGTCCTTCATGACCTACCAATTTTTCATACACAGAGCATACACACACACACACACATTCAAATTATTATTCTGATGAGAAGATAATCAGTTTTTACTCTTATTTTATAAACTACTACAATGGGTCCCATATGTCTTAAAATTGAAATTTTGTGATTTCCATTTTGGTTTAAATCCTAATAGTGAGTTCTCAAATTCTGGTCACAGATAATAAAGCTTCTCCAACAATGGAAATTATAATAAGGGGTTACCCAAGGCTATTTCAATTTACTAATAATGGTAACAATAAGGGAGAATTCTCACAGACTTCTATATATTGCTCTTTAAAAAAAGTTGAAGCAAAGTTAAGGAGTAAGAGTTTGTAAGTAGGGTATTGTACTAAGGAAATAAAACTGTGAAAGGGAGTAAAATGTATTGACAGTGACATACATACTATAATGTATAAGTGATGCTAATATTTTTACATAAATTATTTAATCATCACAAATGATTTTAAAGTTAATATTCATTTTTACATACAAGAAAATTGAGGCTAAGTTGCTAAAGATTATAAAATGCTTTATCCAAACTTTTAATTAAACTCCTATATCCAATTCTTATAAACCAAGTTACATATTATCACTCAAAACTCAGCCATGACCAACTTTGAGTTATCAAGACCATGACATTAAAATTGAATTTTGACTAAAGTGATAATTTACAGTCTAATACCCCTTGTTGTAACTAATTATATCTACTATGAACTTATGGGACACATATAATATGCTAAGCACTATGTTATGTACTTGCAGGAAAAATAAAAATCCAAAAACATTTTTTAGAAACTTTCAATCATTGGAGGACTAGTTCAGATTTAGTGTTGTGATAACAGGGTGCATGTTTATTGATTTATAAATGAAGAAATATGTTATAATTAATAGGAGAAGGATTTGATTTAGTTTATATGATAGACAAAATTTTACATGTCTGGCAAAGTGATTAAAGTTGGTGGACAAAGGGGCTAGAAGAAAATATCCAGATAGATGAAAACATGGTCAGATTCAAGAGATTGTATGAAGTGCTTACTAAAACTGTACTTGTATATAGTAGGGAACTTAAATGAAGACAAAAAGTGGGCAAGGGCAAAATTTCCCAGAACTTGTATTCCATGGTGAGAAGTTTGAACTATCTATCCAGAGGTAAAATGATTATAATGACAACTGAGAACTACTATCCAGAAAGCAGAAATAAAATGTAATAGCAAGAATCAAACTTGAGAAAAAAAAAATCAGCTTGATGGTTGCAATAATCAAGATAAGTTACCCTTAAGATTTGAATTGGGACAATTATAATAAGAACAAAGAAGCAGAACTCAAAAGTTCTCAAGATGAAGTTAGGAAGTATTTGAGAGGACTCGGTGACCAATTACATGCAGTGTGAGTAAGGCAGTTGATGGAGCTCCCAAGATTCCAGATAACGTATAAGAGAGTATGATGAGTTCCATGTGGGGGTAGCTGAGTTTAAGATTCTGTGAAACATAAAAAGGGATGATTTTTATATATACGGTCAAAAATGGGGTCAAATTAGAAAGAGAAAATTCAGAATCCACAATGATAGCTAAGTTCTGGGTTCTAGGCATGGGGAAAGCCAGCAGTGAGCAGTTTTCTAAGGGAAACCTGAAAGAAAAAGATGATAACAATTGAATATATGGAAATACAACAGTTAAAAGTGATTATCATTAGGAAAAAATAGATAGTGGGAAGGAAACTACATGGTCTTGACAAGAATGGTATAAGTAATGAGGAAAGTTACAGGGAAAAGTAAGTGGTTAATTGTTTCACGTAATACAGTGTCTCATTATGATGAAGATAATAGATAAGTGAGTGGTTCATTGAGTTTGGCAATTTGATCATTGGAGACCTTAGTGGGAATTGTTTCAGGGAAGTAGTAAGAATGGAAGTCATCTTCTCTGGGTCTCATGAATTCAAAGGGAAGCAATAGAGCAAGGATTCTAACACTTTTTAAGAACTTGAATGTCAGAAGTGATAAAGATAATTTAACTTATATCAGTTTCATGTTCAATGTTTTCTTTCATTTAACTTCTCTGTTTCCTTGTGATCTGAATGCATTATTAACAATTCTGCACAGAATCTATATTTAGATTGGAGAAACTGTTTTAAATATTAACACCAAGATGATGTGGTGTTTAGTTGTTCCTGAAAACAAATAATAAGGTGAACATTAGGTAGATAATTAAATTCTCATCCAACTTTTCCAGTAACATAATTTTCAGTGATTTAATGTTACCCTTTTTCTACTATATTTCTGCATTTTAAAAATTCAATTTAGACAGCATGTTTCTATAACATAGTTTTGCTTTGCTACTTTACCATCTTAAACTAGAATAATATCTTATAATTAAAAAATGTTTTCTTTGGTGTGAAATTTCTAATGTGGGTAATAATATTAATATATTGTAATCTACATATAATATCAACAGTATAAGTTATCTTCAATAGTAAAAAGTTGGAGATCACATGCTATCATAATCAGAAGTCTCAGGATTTGAATCCTGGTTATTCCAAGAATTAGCACCTAATGTTTATCAGGTTACTTAATCTCAGTTTTCTTGTATGAAAATAGGGAATTAATTTCAAACCCACTTGTAAAGATTAAACAAAATAACTTACGGAAAACTTTTCATAGTTTCCAGAATAAATGTTTAATAAATTGTTTTTATTTCCTTTTTTAAATTTTCAATCCCAGCCGGGTACCTGAATTATAAACAAATGTCTCTTATTATTTTTTCCTAATAATCTTTTCTTTTAAAAGAATAGGTTAAGGGCGCCTGGGTGGCTCAGTGGGTTAAAGCCTCTGCCTTCGGCTCAGGTCATGATCTCAGAGTCCTGGGATCGAGCCCCACATGGAGCCCCACATAGAGCTCTCTGCTCAGTCGGGAGCCTGCTTTCCCCACTCTCTCTGCCTGCCTCTCTGCCTGCTTGTGACCTCTCTCTCTCTGTTGGATAAAAAAATAAAATCTTAAAAAAAGATAGGTTACAGGTAAATGGTACATGGTCTTAGGGAAACTGTTTTTTAGACTTTCCGATGTTTGACAAAATATACATTTCATAGCAAGATAAATGTCTTTTCAAATGACTCCCCTAAAATATTTTTGTACAACTAAATACTTTATAGGTAAAACCCTTGAATAATTTTAAAGCAGAAATACCTTTCTCACATGAGAAAAAAACAGAAACATTACATATTTTTAAATTTTTATATGTACTGGTTAATACTAGAGGTAGTTGGGCTATCTATGAGTCTTTGTGAAAAATTTTTACAGGTCTTTATGTCAAATATTACGAAAGAAATAAAAATGAAAAGCATTTGGGAAGATATATAAATTGAATTTGCTTAAATTCTAGACAAAATGTGTGTTTTCCGATTTCAAGTTTCTAATCCAATAAAAATGAAGTGTCAAATATTCAAAACACTGATGAATTCCTGATTTCTAACATTAGAATGCAATGTTAGGTTATAACTCTGGAGTTATCTTGTCCACCACAAAAACAAAAGCAAATGGATAAAGATTTTTGATTTGTAGGAAGACAAAGACTGAGGACCATCACATTTAATAGGAATATTCAACTGACTCTCCTTCTCCCCACTAGTCACACACTGGATTGACCTTTCTCATTCTTGACCACTAAAAGAACAATACATCCTTCAGTCACTCTACTAGTCCTCTTGAGGATCAGTGAGCTCTGTAGAGGGCTCCTGAGGCAGATGTTGAGGAAATAGAGTGTCTCCCAGGCCGCTCAGTGTGAAGTGGACAGCTATGGATTACTGGACATTGCTCATCATGCTCACTGACAGGAACCCACTGGGCTCTGGTAACTCTCATGGGAGCCCAGCTGCTGCTCAAGCTTGAATGCTGAAGTAAGAAGCTCAAACTGCTTTTGCACCAAGGAGTCAGGGGATCAGTATCTTGAAGTCTACCTCCATCCCACATGCAAAACACTAGTTGGTCAGGTATGACCTAGAGTAAATAGAAAATACAGTTAAATTTATCAAGATAAATATAACTCAGGAAAGTGACCAAAATTTCAAAACTTGGCATGGACTCAAATGGAATACAGTTTGAGGATTTCCCCCATGACTTGTATGATAATAAGTCAGCAGTCATTTAGAAAGAGCTCTACAGTTTTCTAAGCATAATTTCTCTTATTAGCTACCAAAAGTAAAACCAAAAACCCATCGAGTAGGAAAGGAGATATTATAAGCATTTTAAAACTGGGGAAATAGAGAAGTGAGAGATCTAGAATTTAAATGACTTGCCCAAAGATTAAAAAGGCCTATAAGTAGCAGACACATCACTAGAATCCAGTTAATCTCAGTTATTCAAGCTAATTATGGGAAGTTCTGCCATGGACTATATCTGCATAAAATTCTATATTGAAATTTAGAAATGATGTATTCAAATTGTGTAAACTATGTTAAATTGTCATTTCTCACTCTTCCCTCAACTCCTTTAAAAATTATGACTGTGATACATATTTGCTGTCTAAAAAGAAAGGACAGGAAGCTGTGGAATCTTCAAGTTACATATTCTAAGCACACATGATCAAGGGGGCAAGGATAAGCCCCTTTCTCATGTCAGTTTAGACTTGGCATGAGGGAGTATACAAGGACTGTCAGAATTCACTCAACTGCTTCTGAAAAGCCTGCCAGCCTGCTTCATGCTATTCTTAAAGGAAAGAGCAAAAAAAGCTTCAGGCCTTTCCAAGCTTATATGGAGACTAGCCAGACTTCTGGGATTCAGAATGGTTTGATGACTTTCTCATCTGTCACTTGAGCTCCCCTGACATTCAGAAACTTTGTATAAGTCCTTTTAGGTGTAAATTTAAGGTCATTATGTGATCTAAATATAGTTTGAAAAAATTAAGTCCTGCTTTATATTACCATCCCCAAAAGAACTGATCATAGCTGAGGGTATTATGAAGGCATTCAGCTATACCTATTAGAGCAGATATCTTCAACGTCTAAATGTAGAATGTTTTTTTATTTTCCCTTCCACATAAATAACTTGCAATTATATTAAATAGGGAAATATTCAGATGTATGCATATGGGTACTTTAGTTGGAGTAGAGAATTGTTGATTTAAACTATTACTAGAGATATTTCTGAAATCTCATTTTATCAAGGTCAAAAATATTCCCATAATATAGCTAACTGAGATGATATCCAAGATTCCATGTTTTATGCGTCTGGGTTGCTGATGGTTTCACAGCATCTTAGGAAGACTACAGTTGGAAGAAATGGTGATATCACCACCAATATGTATTTTTTAATTGCCAATATGCATCTAAAATACCCAGGAATAGAACCCAGCCTCCTCTGAAAGCAAAGTGGGTGGACATGTCCTCCACATCTCCATACATAACTTCCCCCTCTCTTTGAGGTAAACTTCAATGATTTGTTCAATTTTTTTTTCTCTTCCACAGTGTTCTTAACATTTGCTTTGATTGACCTCATCGTTAAAAAAAATAATGATGAAAATAGGTAGTTGGGTCTGGGAAGTAAAACCTATAAATTGTTTCTGTAGGGTACCTAGAACACAAACTCTCCTTTGAGATACTAAAGAGGAAGGAAATTTTTCTTCCAGTTACATCATTTGCTTCCCCAGGGCCTAAAACTGCCTGAACTGGGTAATGATGAGGGTAAATATACCACTAAAGCTAAGGTTATACATGAATTGAGGAAAATCTCTGATAACATGGATGAGTCTGTAGAAAGTATCCAATTCTTCTCTATCCAATGACCGTTAACTTAAATACAACATTGACTTAAATTGTTATCCTACCCCACAGGACCCACAACAACCAAAGGTTTTGTACAGGAGCTCTATAAATATTTGCATGACAAAATTTACTTAAATTTCTAATTTATGTAACTTGTAATTTTAAAACCATGCTACTTTTAAAATATGTATTTCAATTAGTTTAGATTTGCAAAATGTTTATGTTAAGTATGTGCAGCAATGTCTTTTATATTATAAAAACCATATAATTACATTTTTCAGACATGGAAAATGAATTAGTGCAGCATTATAAGTGATGACAAATTTTCTTGTTTGTTCTAATTTCAATGAATAGCTACAGTAAACTTCCTTGGCACAACTCAGAATAGCTCATTTGGCTCTGAATGCAAAAACTTCAGTTAGTGTGAAGGGACCAGTACTGTATTAAAGAAATAAAATCACGTTTTTAAGATCCTGGTAGACAAATACTGCTATCAAGGATTTTCCAGGAGAATACCAAATATGGTTCAAAATTATCAGTGACAGGAAATGTATTTACCACACTAGCAAAAAAAAAAAAAAAAAAAAAAAGGTTTATTTTATGTAATGAATGTTAGACTCTTTAGAGTTTAACCAAAAGTTTGGAGTTATTATTAGCTCAAAAGTAGTTAACTACATCACTAGGCTTATAAAAATGTTAATGGAATTTGGGTGAATACACATATCACATCCTTTCACCAAAAGGTGATCATGCTCTCTGGCCCATCCCTTCAGTTTGGAGACTGTATTAAAAACATTAGAGTGACAAATTGAATTGTTCATATAGGAAAAATTTTCAAGAAATTAAAGGAAAAAACAAACTGACAAATTAATCATAAGAAATGAGATTAATTTAGGAGAAGGCAAAATTTGTGATGTCCAACCTCATAGTTTAGAAACATTAGAGGGCTCTAATGTGAAAAATGGATACTTCTTATTCCAGGGTATGATTGTTAGGCAAATGAGGCAAAGCAGTGTTGTATAAAGGATAATATTCTAGAAATTAAATTTGTTCTTTCAGTGAAAAGGTCATTTTAGCTGTAGCAAATTCCTAATTATGGAGGGGATGAAGTAGAATTTGGGATCACATAATAATTTGTAGAAGAAATGATTCAGATATTGATTTAAACTAGATGAACTTAAATGTCCCTTCTTACACTGAAGTTCTCTGACTATGTAAAACTTTTTATAAATATGTCTCTACCATCTGGAATGGCTGCCACCCTCATGTTTAATTGGGACAGCCAATCAAATTCTGAGGTCTCTTTTCAGATGGAAATGTTTTTAGTTAATTGAATTTCTTATTTTAACAGAACAGATTCTTGTAGTCCTCATGATTGCAATGAACCTTCTGTGATATTTCGTCTGTTAAAAGAGCTAAGTAATTTCAAAATGCTTATCTAATTGTCACTCTAATCATCTACCGTAAGATATAGTTAAACTTGTTGTCCTCAGTATTTACGTGGAGTCCGTTAGGTATAAAGCAAATATAAATAAGATTCTTTGAATTAAGAAAAGCGTCATAAGGATGCAAGGAGGAAAAAAGGAAAACAAGGTAAAAAAAAAAAAGAAGGAAGGAAGGAAGGGAGGGAGGGAGGGGAGAGAGAGAGAGAGAGAAAGAAAGAAAGAAAAAGAAAGAAAGAAAGAAAGAAAGAAAGAAAGAAAGAAAGAAAGAAAGAAAGAAAGAAAGAAAGAAAGAAAGAAAGAAAGAAAAGAGGATAAGAGAGGCGATGAGAGGAGGGGAAGGGAGGGGAGGAGAGGTGAGAGGAGGGGAGAAGAGAGGAGAGGAGAGGAGATGAGTGGAGAGGAGAGGAAGACTGCTCTAACTGGTAAATCAGGAAAAGCTTAATGGGTGATGATAGAAGAGATTATATTAAAATAGGTGTGAGAAATGAGAATTATCTGTATCTTCAGGGACAGAGAAAAGTTTATATTAATATAGGAAACAGCTAAAAGAAATAGAAAGGATATATAAGGCATATAGTAAGTTGTGACTTCAGTAAGCTGAGAACTCTGGAGATATGATTCAAGATCTCAGAAACAGCATTGTTAATAAGACTTAGACATTTTGTATGTAACTCTGCAGGCAACAAGGAATGATTAAGGGCTTTAAGTAGGTGAAGGGGAGGATTACCCATTACAAAGGTTAATTTTATGAATCATGTGGCATGAATTAAAAAGGAGGAAAGCCTCACTTCAGAACCATTTACGAGGTTATTAAAAATGTCTGAGAATTTTGAAAAACTGGTGCTGGTTGGAGAGGAGAAATGTGTTCTTTGTCCCTAAGCCATATTTGGAAATCCTTGAATGCTTTTGGTTAGAAAAGATCCACTCAGAAGAGCCACTGAAACCATTTTGGCTACCAGATGTAGAGATTTAGACTTTATCGTGGGAAAGATGTGATGATAAATGACACTTGCTTGGAAATGCTACTTAAAAACATAGAACAATTGTTTTTCTTTGTAATGCTTAATGTACTTGAGTAAATAGCCCCAAGTCTATATGGATCTTGGGAAAGAAATATTTATTAAATATTTGAGAGGCTTCATTGGTGTGTAAAATGATCATGACTACCACAGCAAGCAGTAGATAGAGGCCCCATAAACGGAAGGCTTAATGTACTTAATATCAAGTGCTGAAAGGGTTTTCATTTTGTCCCTAATGCGCTGAAAGTGTTTTAAACTACAGCATTTGATGGGTCCTGTCACTGTATTTCTGCCATGACCCCACAGGACCATCATTTTGTTCATTTCTTTCAGTGCATTCTTACTTATAATAATGAACTAAAAGGCAAGGAGAGTCATCCAAGGTTTAGATAATGAGAGAGGACTATGTGGTCTTAAAACTGAGGGTTCGATTGATTGTTCACAGACCTGTTTGAAAACTAGTATAACAACATGTTTTAGGGCTTAATCACACTGCATATGGATCAAGGACACAAAACTATTCATGTGGCATGCCTGTTAGTCTAATGCAGCCCTTGGAAACTTTCTTTTCCAAGTCATGAAAAATCTGTTTTCAGACATATCATCAAGTTAATAAAATGAAATTGCATGCATGCCTTACTTTCCCATCATCATCCACATTATTAGAAAGTGAGTGTCATCATCAAGTAGGATTTATTAAAAGCTCACATGCACTAAGTGCTTTCGTTTTAAATTCAAGTGAGGATTCTCTTACATATTTTATATGCATATTTTGGCAGCGTGTCTATTATTGAGCTTTTATGACAGTTTTTAGAGTTTGATGTAATTTCTTAGTTATTTGCCCCTTATCACTGGGTGTCCACTGTAGCAGAGTAGCATAACTTCTTCCATTGCGGACACCAACTTATCTGCTATTAGCTACACACGCTGGTCTTCTATTAGCTTTTTTCTTCTATTTTAGAAATAATTTTAAGAGGAGTTCCATTTAATGATTTTATAGGATGGTGGGATATGTTTCTGTTACCTGATACTCAAAGTGAGATCCATAGACCCTGCTTTGAGTAGCACTGGCATCACCTGGAAATTGTTAAAATGCAGTATCTCGGGTTCTAGCCCAGAGATCTTGAATCCAAAGCTGCATAGAAATTAAATCCCTGTGTGATTCATATGCCCTGTAAGGTTTGAGAAACACCACTATATTTAGTTTGCATTGTAAACTAGTTTGAAATCAAATTGTTATAGTCAGGTTTTGTAACAAGATAAGTTAGGTACTCTTCACTTCTCTGCGAATATCAAATACAACCATATCAATGTGAGGGACCTTAACGTTTTTATCCATGAGACTGCTGTACCACTCAAGTGAAAGTCATTATACAAATTGTTCCTTAAGTGATAGCTCCTGAGTATGCCTAGCACCTTCTCTTCTTAATATCCACTGATGATTTCACCTTTGCAAGGTAATTTTTTAAATATTATCATCTGTTAACAAACTGCAGTACTAATTCACTGCGAATGAGAGTGGACAGTGTGGGGCAGTAAAAAGAGCGCAGAATGGAAGGTGAGAGAAAGTGGTTTATAGTCTTAACTTTACTTGTGTCAGTTATATGCTGTGAGGCAAATTACTTAACCATTTAGAGTCTCAGTGTCTTCTTATTTAAGTTAAAGGAGTGAGCTTAAACTAGAATTCATCTAGTATTTTCAATGATAGGATTTTAAGGATAATATTCACAATAAGAATTTTTATTCATGTTTAATTATAAGTATATATCAAAATCTCTGTATTACTAGGATTTCATGTGTATAACAAGGCAAGGGAGTTAAGGTTAAAGATAGGAGTTTTAGATTCAGACACACATGCCATTTACACAAAGTTGTTTGGCACTAGGCAGTTTATTTTACTTTTATACTTAATATCTCTGCAGGGCTGTTGTGAGAATTAAATGAGATTATATATATAAGATGTCCCCTAATACAATGCCTTGCACATAAAGGTTATTAATAATTGGCTCTTATCATCACTTTTCATCTTCTGTAACTAAAATAGCAAAATAGCAAAAATGTAGTTATTGATAACGTTTTGGAGAACACTACATTTACACATGCATACTTCATTATTCTTCATAACATGTATCTATCTACATGATGTAAAGGATTGCTAATTTTAAAATACTTTCAAGCTTTGAGTAGTAATCCATAGCTGATCAAACATGCCATAATTATAGGATTTTTAAACTGAGTATATTCATCTGCTATGTTCTTGGCTCTAGAATAGCAGTTAATGGCTCTAAGTTATCTAATATTATTAGTTGATTTCTGGTGGATTCTGAGGGAAGGAAGTAAATCAAATGTATAGATTTGTGGTTTTAAATATGACTGCTCAGTATAATCAATCACCTGTGAAGGTTTCAAAAATACCTATGTCCAGGCCCTACTTGCAGTTTCAGAATAAATTGGTCTGGGGTAGTTCTTAGGCATCAGGTTTTTAACAGCTCTTGTGTAATTCTAATGTGCAACTACAGTTGAGAATTGCTGGTGCAGATAAGCTCTTGAATTCATTGTTGGCAAATGCTATAAATGAACAGAATATATTGACAGATTTCTTAAACAGATGAAATTCAAGCCCTGTCAACAACTTATATGTGAGTACACTTATTATGCACAAACATGCTCACCCATCAAATCTAAGGAAATACTTGGTAAAATCCAAACAACATATTTTCAGTGAACAAATTCTCCAAACAACAGCAGATAAGTCATTTAAGGATAATTATTAATTAAAAATTCATCATTTTCGGAAATGCTTTGTTGTTAGAGTATCTTCCTATTGGTTCGTGTGGTGTTACAGTCCTTCATTTAAAAAAGAAAAGGTTTTATGTCATCTTCAATCTTACACAAATTCAGGATACATATCAGGACAAATGGAAAATTATTAATTGATTAGAATAGGATCTACTATTATTATATATATTTGATTTAGTTACTATTTAAATACGAAATGAGATTTTCAAGATTTAACAGTATTTGTAACTTGGATTTAGATCTTTTGATATGCCCAAATTTGACACTTTTTTGTTAAAATGATTTATAAAGTAATTTTACTGTTTCTATCATATATATATTTAGAATAGAATTTTATTCTTTTTTTATTCTATTATTGCTTAAATCATATTAACTGGTATTTCTTATATAAAAGGAAGAATCAAAAGCCTTAATTTCAAAAAACTACATTTCTTGAGTACCTGGGTAGCGCAGGTGGCTAAGTGACCAGCTCTTGATTTCAGCTCAGGTCATGACCTCAGGGTCCTGGTATCGATTCCCATGTCCCTCTCCATGCTTACCAGGGAGTCTGCTTGAGCATTCTCTCTCCCCTGCCCCTCTGCTCCTCCCCCTGCTCCCGTGCTCTCTCTCTCTCTCAAATAAATAAATAAATAAATCTTAAGTTTAGTTTTTTTTTTTTAAGATTTTATTTATTTGACAGAGAGGAGAGAGGTCACAAGTAGGCAGAGAGGCAGGCAGAGAGAGGGGGAAGCAGGTTCCCTGCTGAGCAGAGAGCCCGATGTGGGGCTCAATCCTAGGACCCTGAGATCACGACCTGAGCGGAAGGCAGAGGCTTTAACCCACTGAGCCACCCAGGCACCCCTAAAATAAATAAATAAATAAATCTTAAAAAAAAAAAGACTAAACTTCTGTAAAGTCTTATAGATTTGCCTACAAAAGGAAGTGAAGAAAAATAGGTTTAGAATATAAGACAACCATTACTTTTTTGTGATTTTTTTTCCTCTTCAAGTACTGTTGATAAAGTATGATAATAGACACGAGAGAGTGGACAAAATAAATCAAATGAAGGCTCTATTCCTGATAACGAATAGAATCATGTGCCTCAGCTCTTTTTTTATAGATAGTCTATCATTCACAGAAAATAAGTTTTAACCCACATAAGCATAGATAGTTAAAAGGGGAGCAGGGATAAAAGTCATTTCTTTCCTTTCATATCTCACTGTGCTACTCTAATTTCAGTATCTCTCTATTTCAGTCTTTCTGATTTCCTTTGTCGTACTGCTAGGGATCCTGATTCAAAATGCATGATACATTTCTGTACTGTTCAGGCTTTCATTGGTGCCAAAAATAAATATTGATTTTATTCCTGTTTAAAAATCCTGATACATGTCCTAATCATAAAAATTAAGAACAAATTTAATTTGGAGTCGTCTCATGATAAATGAGTTTTGTTTAAAAATATTTATTTTAGGCTTTATATATTTTTATCCAAATTACTAATCAAAAATATCTGTCCTTCCTACAAGTTCTATTCTGCTGAAATTTTAAACCAGGGATATAAATTCCAGCCTTTAGATTTTATATGGTAGCCAACAATGCTCATTTTTTTTTAATTTTTTTTTTAAAGATTTTATTTATTTATTTGACAGAGGGAGATCACAAGTAGGCGGAGAGGCAGGCAGAGAGAGAGGAGGAGGCAGGCTCCCTGCCGAGCAGAGAGCCCGATGTGGGGCTCGATCCTAGGACCTGAGATCATGACCTGAACTGAAGGCAGAGGCTTTAACCCGCTAAGCCACCCAGGCGCCCCAACAATGCTCATTTTTATTTCAACTTGGAATCGTTTTTTTTTTATTTTTGTAATGTAATGTTATTTTAAGGAAGTTTTAAAGTTGTAGGTTAAACAAAGGATAATTTTAATTTATGTAATTGATAAATATCTATTAAAATACCTCTTAACATCTTAGGAAAACAAGTGTATCATGATAAACAATATTCCTGAAAGTGCAACAGACAATGTAAGATTAAATGCAAAATGTAGTGGAAATTCCAATACAAGCATGCTATTGCTACTTTATCCAACTTACTTTTTTGAGGATCTAGCTAATGCACAATTATAGTAAAACATGTAAAATTTTAATGATAAAAAAAAGTGTTCATTATTTGCATAGTCTCAAAATTCCAAGGGAATCGATGAACAAACTATTAGAAATAAGAGAATCCATCAAGATGGATAAAAACAAGATCAACCTACTCATGTCAATACTGTTACTTTATATCAACAATAACCAGTTAAAACATAATAGAAAAAAACCCATCCAAAATAGGAATAAATGAGACTATATCTAATAAGAAATGCACAAAAATTAAAATTACTGAGCTGGGAACAGTTACTGAAGAACCATTCATCTGTAATAGTGATAACAAAGATTCCCTACCAGAAATGACAAATACTTCTTCCTAAAATGTTGCTTTAAAAATGAACATTTCTAAGTTAAATCTTATTTCCTCAAAGACTTTCACAGTAATATAAGCGTAATTTCTATCAGAAACTATGAACCACCAGTATAGTATTTACTACTAAAATGCTTTTTTTTAAAATTTTTTAATTTTTTTTTTGCTTTTTTTTTTAATGGAGAAAAATACTACTGCCAATAATTTAGGATGCACATTGGTAGCCAATGGACATGAAAAGGAGACCATTTGTAAAACCTTACAGTCAAAATCAAGGATGCATATAAATGGTCTGTATGTACCTAAAATAATACATACTTATGTATCATGTAATACATGTCTCTAGGTAGCAGTAGATTACAACCTGGGAACAAGTCACAATTGACAATTATGGACAGTCTAACAGAGGAGAAATGGAGGGGAGTTTTAATTATTGTCCCTAGGCAGGGCTTCACTTGCTACTTTATTCCTCCAGTCCAAATATAAGTAGTATCTCTAACTGCATCAGGTACATTGATGAAGCTGTGGAAAAAATAGACCAAGCACAGATATAGTACAGGATACAACACAGTTTATTTGTGTTTGGCATGAGAATGAAGTAGGGCTTTTTTACTGTTTTATTGTGTGTTTTTTTTTAGTATTTTTTGATTGCTTATTTGTTGATTAGCTTAGTTCCTTCCCTTCAGAATCCTACAGTACAAATGATAGCAATAGTGGTAAAGATATTTTGTTAGAGCATTTTTTCCCCCTAAAAATACACTGTAAGAAAACAACTTCAATATCTGATACAGGAGAGTAGAAAGTTCCAATTAATAACTAAGAGCGCATACACACACGCACACACACACACAACACACACACACACATACACATCCAGACTCCTGCTCTCTACACACAACTTGTTTCCAAATTTCTAGTCAGTTGCTATTGTAACTAATTCCTCATTTTTTCAAAGAAAAATAAAACTTGTACCATCAACACTGCGCTTTAATATTCTAGTTTAAATTTGGAGGAAAAAAGCTCATTCATGAATACTATTTTTGCTAGGGCAAACAAATAAAAACAAAACAGACCTAAACCTAGGTCTAAACAGATAAAAACAAAAATTAAATACATGAAAAACAGTTTAACCAAAATTTCTTATAATTCTTTTGCCGTTATGCAATAGCACCAATAACTAAGCATATGCATTTTTATTTATTTTTTAAAGGCACTGCATGTATATTTTTTAGATTTATTTTTAGTTTTTAGTTTTTGTTTTTTAGATTTATTAATTTGAGAGACTGTGTGTGCGTGCCTACAGAGGGAGGGAGGACTGTGTGTGTGTGTGCCTACAGAATCTCAAGCAGACTCCCTATAAACAAGGACCCCATTGAGTCAGGCTCTATCTCATAACACTGAGATCCTGACCTAGTTCGAAACCAAGAGTTGGCTGCTCGACCAACTGAGTCACCCAGGTGCCCCGGATATGTGTTTATTAAAAATCATGTTTACGTATATCCTTATTTAAAATAAAGTGGAAAGTCTTAAAAGACAAGTTCGATTCCAAGTAATAATTTGAAATTACTTTTTAAAATTTGTATTTATTTTTATTATTTATTTGTTATTTATTATTTTTATTTAAAAGCTCTTATTTAAAAAGCTCATAATAAGTGATATAATGGGATAAAACTTATTAAGATAAGGGATAAAAATGCACTAATACAATATTTTAAGTTTTAAAAAATACATGGATACTCTTATTTTCAATTTTTGAATGTTGTGGAACTTTGGTTTAAATGTGACAACTTTAAAGGATTGCTATAACATGAAAATTCAGAAGATTCTCATCCCTAACAACAATTATATGAACTTATTTTAAACTTATTTAAAATTAAATCTCATTATGAACTTATTTTAAAATTAAATCTCAACCTAAAAATCATATATCAGATATTATTTATATATATTTATTACTTCTTGTATGTTTATTTTTAATTTGCTATAAATTATTTTTTATTAGACTATTGGTTACTATGGATGACTTTGATTTAAACTGAGGCATCATTTAGGAATTAGAGTGTCTAAAAATTCAGCTTTTTAAATTCTTAAAATTGTTGAATAGGAAACACAGTAATCCAGAATCACTTGTTCACCTGATTTAAACTCCAAATATATTTACAAGCACAAAATACAATTAACTTTAATATTATACTACTAAATAATACTTTGCAATTTTTTAATATAACTGCAATGTTAATAAAAACAACCTTTAAAATGTGTGATACATTCTGTGTAAGGCAAAACTAATTCCTCTCTGAGTCATGAAAAATGCATACTATATTTCTATCAAACTATAATAAGCTTTTGATGGCAATTAATTAATTGAATCTTCTTAACTAATAATTTAAATGATTTTTTAAAATGTTTTATTTAAATCATGCTCACTCTAACTTGGGATATATGTTTTCTGAATGTAATTTCCAATGATCGATCTGAAGCAATAAAATCAAAGAAAAGGCTTTAGTGTGATAATTAGCAAATAGAGCAGATTTTAGAAATACAGAGCTAATGGCACATACTAAATGTCATAGTCACAAGCACATATGAGATGACATAAGTCTTACTATCAAACTTGTATATTTTGAAACATTCAACTATTTGGATCATAGAATAAGGCAAAATTATGAAATTTGAATCATGAGTTAGAATGAAAGAAAAGAGAACTAATAATGTTACAAACTTTCAGTGGGCTCTCATTTTAGTTAGTTTTAAAAAGAAATTAATCGGGTGCCTTCGGGACAAAGGGAATTCTATTTGAAGTGGACTATTTTATTAATATTTTGAAATGGAATAAAGATTTTTTTAAACTAGTCAATTATCTGAAAATGAGAACAGGAGTTCCACCTTGACAAGCAGAGTGTCTTAAAATAAATACTGGGGGTGTATTAAAACTCATTAGAAAATGCATGGAAAAAATTTCCTGTTTCACTTGACAGCTCACTCTAACGCATTAGCAGCTTCCTCCTGGGTGTTGGAATTAATTCTGCCACAAATATATTTAGTATGTTTCAGGTCTCCTCCCCAGTAGGTTTCTGCACTTCATTCTTCAAGTTATTGCTGCTTTTCTACATCTCGTGCTGTGTAGAGAAATGATAAGATATTGAAGGAAAACCGATTACTTTGGATAGTCAACATAATCTGTTCAATTGTTTTTGGTACGGTGCTTCTTTTCCCCAAGGAATTCTCAGAGAGTTTCTCTCTTTGCTAACCTTGCCTCAGGAAACAAATTTGTATGAATTGTTATGCATTCTGTTTCCAGTGTGAGATGGAATTGGACTAATATTATGGTTGTCACTCATTCTCCAAAGAATACTTTGTTTCGTACCAGTAAGAAGGAAGATTTTGAGATATTCTTTAAAGAGTATTGGAAGAGGACATGTTCTAAAAATGAACTATTTACATGATTCTGACAGAGGCTTTCTTTCTCTTCTTGTTTGTTTTTGCCCAAGAATGATCAAATGATCTACTTTTCCTTGGTGATTATCTATTCTTTTCTTTGATAGGACTTTTTAGACTCACGTTTAGGGAAGATAAATGGAATCTTATAGAAAATAATAAAAGAAACTCTCAGATATTTTACCCTGAACTGTAATTTGTAGTTGCTAAATAGAGCTATATATTTCCATAGGGTTTGTGATCATAGCCACAATTTTTCTTAATCTTGCCTCTTTTTGGTTTTACTTCCTTCATAAAGAGGAAGCGCTATCGTTCTTTGAGAACAGCTTCCTACCTCAGGAAACTTTAGAGAAATCATTTTTAAGGAGTAGTTAGGTATAGTGGCAATAATATATGTTTGAGTGCTTGTTGTTCAGACTAGTCTACATTATAGTTTTATTCTTCCTTATTTGCTGGCTGAGTAAATAATGGACGGTAACCGTTCTCCTAGAAAGGTGGAATACAAATGCTATTGGTTTAGTTAAGATTATCTTACCGGAATTGAGCTGGCAATGTGTACATTTTCTCTTCACCAGTATGCCTCATGTCACTGGCTGGATATATGTTCAAAATAATATTTACATTATATATATATGGGGAGGGGTGAAAGAAGGAGGGAGAAAGAATGTTATAAAAGGAAGATTTGGAAAGTTATCCTTATTTCTACAGACATGGAGGCTTAAAGTAAAATTGCATCATATATGAGGGATTGTAAAACTCTTTTGTAATAGGTAATACTAATTTTCTCTTAATTTGCAAATTAGTAAACTTTCATTTATCATGAAAATAAATAATGCAATGATGGTTGTACTCTGAAATAGCTTTATCTATATTACCTGAATAATTTTGCATTTAATTTGGGGATTTTAAATTTCTTTCATGTGGATCTACTAATGGAATCAAGTTAAAACTATACAATATATCCTAAAAAAATATTATTTTAGTCTGCAAGATAGACTCTTCCATTTCAAAACATACTGGGTTGATATTCCATTTCAATTTAAAATTACCTTAATTAGCTCTTGATAATTGAGGTTTAACTGCTATTAATTATTTCTCTTTTTTAAAATCATTTTCCTTTCCAATCCCTAGATTTCTCATTTGTAAAATAAATAGATTGAACAGAAAAACTTAAATGTACCTTCATGCTCTTAACCTCCTTGATTTATAACTGTGCTTATAAACTATATCAAGCTTATAATTAACATTTGCTCTCAAAGAATGATTTCAACCATTTGAAGATCTAAATAAGATTATTTCTTTTGTAGCCTCTTCAAAATCCAAAGTTGCCTAATGTTGAATGATTAAAAGCTGATCTTAAAACTTTGTGCTGGGGCACCTGGGTGGCTCACTGGGTTAAAGCCTCTGCCTTCTGCTCAGGTCATGATCTCAGGGTCCTGGGATTGAGCCCTGCATTGAGCTCTCTGCTCAGCAGGGAGCCTGCTTCCCCCTCTCCCTCTTCCTATCTCTCTGCCTACTTGTGATCTCTCTCTCTCTGCCAAATAAATAAATAAATAAATAAATAAATAAATAAATAATATCTTTAAAAGGAAGTTCATGCTGATATTCATCCTGTTGTTCATGAGCAGGTAACTTATGCCGTAGAATGTGTATATAAGTCATTCCGGCCAGCTGCACAAAGGAATTATTTGCTTAGTAATCAGCTTCAATTGTGTATGCCACTGAATCAGATGATCAACTTTACTTTGGTCCAGATTTGGTTTATATAAAAAATACAATTATTTACTTTCAACAATAACATTATTTTCCTTAAAGCATAACAACAACTTGCTAAGAACCTCCTTCCCGGGGTGCCTGGGCAGCTCAGTCGTTAAGCGTCTGCCTTTAGGTCATTTCATGATCTCAGGGTCCTGGGATCAAGCCCAGCATCAGGAGAGTCTGCTTCTCCCTCTCCCACTCCCCTTGCTTGTGTTCCCTCTCTCGCTGTGTCTGTCTTTGTCAAGTAAATAAAATCTTTAAAAACAAAACAAAACAAAAAACAAAACAAAAAAACTGCTGCCATGCCATGCAGTGTTCTACAGGATAAGCAAATAAGCAATCTATCAGCCATGTTTTGCTCTCTTTGAGGTTTCATTTGAGTCATTTAAGTATGTCCATGTGGATGGAGTAGGGGTGGGACTAGACAATAAGCAATAGAAGGAGTAAATGGGGTAAAATGCTATAGTTAAAAAACAAACTATAGAGACATTCAGTAACTGGCAGGCTACTTTGAATAATGTAGTCTGGGAGGTAAGTTTAAAGAGGTGGCCTTCATCATCCCCTTTTGAACACTGGGCAACGAAGGGAATTGTTACTATCCTTGAAGCAGAGATGAGAGAATTATCAGTAAGGGCCATGTCAAAGTTTTTCTGGCTTTTTATTGCCAATAGACTGTAGCAGGTGTTCTCAAAGCCTGTGAACCAACCATTAGAGACATTGGGAAGGCCAAAATTCACAGATACCCCCCAACTAGGAATGGAACCCTGGAGTCTGTACTTCTAAAAATTCCCAAAGTGATATAATGTTCCAACATATGCAGAAACTATTTGGGGTTCAAACTGTTGAATGATGTTTTGACTTTATAACTGGTACCACCAATCTTTTCAGCCTTTCCTCCTAAACACAATAAACCCTCTTGCCCTAATGCCCACAGACAGCAGTGATACACACATGCTGATGTGCACCTATATCATCAGGCTGTTATATTTTCTTCTGACTGGATTGCCACATAAGCAAAAGCACATGAATTCCTCTGCTGTCTCTTCCACCACTGCGTACTACCTAATTCCTCCCCTGGTAAAATCTTGTTGACCCTTAAAAGTCTAATTAATTGTTATCTCCTTTGTGATTTATCATAGGGTGGCAGAGGAGTACAATTTCCTTTATGCTCTCATAGTATTCTGTGTATATCTTTATTTCAAAATTATTCCATGTTATTTTAACTCAGTTTTTCTTTAAAGTAGGATTAGGTAACTTTTTAATCCAAGCAAGTAATCCTATTAAAATTAGAGAGACTGCCAGAATGTTAGCAAAGGGGTGGGCTGGAGAAGTTTAGGGGTGGGCTGGAGAAGTTTTGCTCTGGGATGGCTTGAGAATAGCAGACTCAAAGGTAATAAAAGTGAGTTTCAGTACAATAAGAGTTATTAATTTTGCTAACTGGAAATTATGATATACCTTAGTCATAACTACTTCCAATTTCTTCTTAATAGTTTCCTCCCATCTGCTTCATTAATGGGGTTTGATCAATCAATGTACTGTTACAAAATAATTTAAAAAATAAAATAATGAGGGGTGCCTGGGTGGCTCAGTGGGTTAAGCCTCTGGCTTTGGCTCAGGTCGTGATCTCAGTATCCTGGGATCGAGCCCCGCATCGGGCTTCCTGCTTGGTGGGGAGCCTGCTTCCTCTCTCCCTCTGCCTGCCTCTCTGCCTACTTGAGATCTTTCTCTCTGTCAAATAAATAAATAAAATCTTTAAAAAAAATAATGAATATGAGTGAACAATTCCATATTTTTAAAAATTTTGATTCACCATTTTTACATCATTTGTTTTTTCATTAGATGAAATATATCCTTGATATTTTACTTTAAATTAAGTTGTTCTATGGGATTTCTTACTGAATACTTTTTTTCTAATGTACTGGTAGCTACCTCTTATTATTTTAACATAACAGGCCTATAATTCACACTTTACTTTGCCCTAGATTATTTTGCAGCACTGTTACATAAATAGGCTCCTCCAATGCCTTCAGAAAATCAGCCTCACGTGAAGTCTAATGTTACATAGTCCAGGTTTTTGTTCCAGTCTAATTAAGCAGCATCAGATAAATTTATTTACTGATTTTTTTTTCACTGATATTTGGGGCTGTTTTCCAGGCAAAACTTCTTTGCAAATATTCTGTAAAATTCCTTAACCCAGTTTCTCCTTGAGGTATTTTTTATAGACTAAGCCATTAATTGTCATGTCATTCCACTTTTGTCCTTTTTGTATATCATGTTTTCTCTTGTTTCTCTCATTTCCTTGAGGTCTTGAAATGCTGTAGGGAGATTTGTTTTTCATTTCATAGTACTATATTAGTATTATTAGTATACTTATGATACAGTATTAATCATTTCATCTAGGTTAATATGTAAGTAAGCTTAAGAAAATTGTTAGTTTAAAAAAAAAGAAAACCATTGATTAAAAACCCTCTATTCTCTCTTTTTTTTAAGATTTTATTTATTTATTTTACAGAGAGAGAGAGATAGTGAGAACAGGGAACACCAGCAGGGAGAGTGGGAGAAGGAGAAGCAGGCTTTTCACAGAGCAGGGAGCCTGATTCAGGGCTCGATCCCATGACCCTAGAATCAGGACCTGAGCCAAAGGCAGATGCTTAACAACTGAGACACCCAGGCCTCCTCTATTCTCTTTTTAATTGATATACTGGCTTATATCTCTTTTTACATTTTATTCACTGATTGAATTTTTTGACTGCATTTCCCTAACGGTAATTGATATCTGGATTCTCGTAATATTAAATGCTTTATGAAAGTCCTATTGCTTTTAAGAAAGTGCGATGAATATTATTGGCATTGCCTTTAGTAGTTTAGAAGCACTGTGAACCTAATTAAGTGTGTGTGTGTATTAAACATTCTAAAAAAATACTTTCCAAGGACTTACTTTTCAAAGGAGGAACAAAAAGTGTTGGCTTTTGATTTTAATGTGAAACATTGACTTCTTAAGCTATTTATTGTAAGACTTGTAATAGGAACTTGTATTTCATTTAAGCTTGGAAGTTTATGGCATGTATTCATAATTCTCTGCTTTTATGAAAAACATATAAAGAGAAGGGGTCCCTTAATGATTCTATCCATAGAAGTAGAAACAGCATCTACATCTGGCAGCACTGTGGGCCATTATATTTTATTTTAAGTAGCTGTTGTTACCTCTAAGGAAGCATCATTAATGTCCAATCACAAGATAGTCTTTGTTTTTCTTCTGCAAGCTTGTCAATGGAGTTCCATTTTCATTTATAATCTCTTACAGGGGTTTGTGTCAAATAATTATTTTTCTATCTAGGGAAACCAGTTTCTGCATTGTGGATAGAATTATCCTAAGCTGTCTTTTATTTTTGAAATATTTAATTATGTTTCTCAAAAAATTCAATTAATGGAATTATCAATAAAGTGAGAAGTAAATAAAATACATGTGGACAATCTTTGCATAAGTCATTGTGACAATGTTAGGGACTATTTATTTAATCATTTTTACACTCAGATATCCTCCTGAAGGGTGTGTGTATGTATGTATCTCTTTTCCTTGTTTTGTTTTTCTTTTGTTTGGGGTGGGTAGAGGGAGAGAGTTGATTCAGGTCAGCAAACTCCTAATTTAATATATGTGTCTGTGTGCGTATATATACACACACACATAAACACACACATTTATATGCATATGTATATTTATATGTATATATATGCCCAAGGTAACAAAATATTTACATATAATTATATGTACACACACACACACATATATACAACCAACGTAATAAAATATCGTCTTTGTTTTCCTAGACACTGTTTGTTTTTGTTTTTTGTTTTTTGTTTTAAATTTATTTGACAGAGAGAGACACAGTGAGAGAGGGAACGCAAGCAGGAGAAGTGGGAGAGGGAGAAGCAGGCTTCCTGCCGAGCAGGGAGCCTGATGTGGGGCTCGATCCCAGGACTCTGGGATCATGACCTGAGCCGAAGGAAGATGCTTAACGCCTGAGCCACCCAGGTGCCCCCTTAGACACTATTTTTATAGCAGACTAAAGATTCATTCTCATAGGTAGACATTCAGCAAGCTTTCAATTATAATGTTTTCCTGGCAGCTTTAACAATGGAGAAATTATGGTGGGTATATTATTTACACACTGATTCCCTCTCTAAACAAAACTCTCTCTATCCACCAGGTTACCTATCCAACCATCTGTTCATTCCCTCAACCCAGGGGCAGGAAATGCACACTAATGAGCTGAAGAAACTGGGAAGACAGGAGCTGTAGGAATATACTCCAGATACACAAAGCTGGAACTCTATTAAGTATAGGATCAATCCACATCACTTGGAGAGCACCATACATTAAGTTAGATCTGGAGGTTGAAATGTACCTGGGAAATACAAAGTTAGGACTTAGAACACCAAGGAAATAAGACATAGTACTGATGGCCCATTTAGTCAGAAAATACATTGAGAAAAAAGCTCACCAGCAGTTCCTCAGGCACTGTGTGATCTAACTTAGTTATGTCTGTAATCTTCTATATGATCCCTGATGTAGTGGTAGCTTGGGAACTATTTATACATGTGCTCAGAATAAAATTATTTTCTGATCACAAATATTTAAATGTTTTGAGAACATCGACAAGATTTAGGATATAAACTTCATGCAAATTTTATGATTTTGTTTGATTTTGTATGTAGCATTTGTTGAAAGATTGCTTTGTATGGGAACTTTAACTTATACCACATATTTTTCTGAACATTATCTTATGGTAATGAATTAGTCACTTTCATGTAAGTTAGACTCACGCCACTGGTTTGGAGTAATAGAATCTTTGTCTCATCAACCTCATGAACCCATTTAGGCTTCATTTCAAGAGTAGTTTTAAGTCTATTTCTAAATGTGTATTCTATTTTTATATTATGCCAATCAAATATGCTCTCAAAGGGAAGCTGAGTGAATCGCTCAATTATGGCCATTGATGTCTTTTCCCTCAATTTCAGGACCAGTGCTTTTGAATTACTGTGGGCAAAACTTGAATGCTCCCCATGGGGGAAAATAATGGAAGAGAGGAAAAAAAAAGAGAGATTTGTTACTACAGATTTAGAGTTCAGTATTTTATCTTAAATCTTGGTTTCCTGGACTATAGTTATGGAATTATATTCATTTGTGATTTGACAAAAATTTTAAAATATTGCATTTGTTTTATTTGTCCATTTAAAAATTATCTCTGCCAAAAATTCATATTTTTGCCAAAAACCCAGACACTTTTGCATAATATACAATGTAATTATTAGAATGTGATACAATAAATAACAGTGATCCGCTCAAAAATTTTTTAAAACTTAGGACTCTCTTTTTTTTTTTAGGACTCTTTTTTAAACAAAAGTTAAATATGAATATTCTTTTCTTTTAGTTGTTTTAAGCATTATGGAGAATATAAAAATCTTCCTTTAATGATAATTTTTATGCAAAAGTTAGAAAATCAATGCTGAAATAGAATATTTACTTTTACTTTTTGATTGTCTACACTACTTCTGATTTGTAGTGTATTTATTATCTATAAATAGCAACTACCAAAGAAATGGATATCAATCATATCTTTGACAAATTACAGCTCTGTTAAACATGGCAATAAAAATTATATGAATTTTTTTACATATATATCAGTTTTTTTAATGACCAAACATGACACAACCATTAGTACTGTTTTATTTTTTGACTGTAAGTGTGTCTGAATAAGCTGATATAATTATCCTAAACATGATAATGGCTGTTGTAAAGTGAACTATGTGTTGCTTTTCCTGTCCAGGATTTGGATTTTTTACCATCGTTTTGTTTTGTTTTTGACAAATTTCAAAATTTCATATTTCTCTGTGATAACAGTATTCTAATGCAATCAGATGGCAGCCATTGTTTTCTATGCAACTTCTTTGTAGTTACCGAGTTTCCATTTTAGACAAGCAGAACATTTGCTAAAAGTATTTTATCATACATAAATGTTCAGAGCATGTTAAATCCTGACATTTTACTATATTTTTTATTATGCACCCTGATTTTATCTGCTGGTGTTCTTCTCTTTCTCCAGCTAAGATGTGTTCTTTATCTCAAAATGTGTTGATTGCATGGGCTAAAAGTATTGATGTGTCAGCATATGGCCAAAGAGTTGAATGTGAAATGTGAGCAAAC
The DNA here is from genome assembly GCA_028533885.1 of Nasua narica. NCBI lineage: Eukaryota > Metazoa > Chordata > Mammalia > Carnivora > Procyonidae > Nasua > Nasua narica. The sequence goes on along the minus strand of CM052799.1, from coordinate 162,213,987 downwards.
TAAGAGAAAATCAGTGTGAATTTCTCTTTTGTTCATTTAAAACAATTTCCGAAATATACAGCATGGCTGCACTTCATATCAAATTATCCTTATGGAAAGACAAGATAGATTCTGTTCCTTTAGGTTACCTAGAACCATATGCTCAGAACACTAAATGGGAAAATTAGTTTCATCTGCTATTGTTTTAACACTTCAACCTAAGGAAAAAACAATTTTAGATTACCTTTTCGAGGGTTTCTGTTTTCAAATAAAAATTTATTTCTATATTAGTAGGAAAGTCTTTTTCACTATATTCTGAACTTTAAAATGAATGAAGTTTAAATTAAAAAATAAGCAAAGTGTGTTACTTCCTGCACCTGATGTAAATGCCTAAGATTAATACTCCCAAGGTGTGGTCTAAAAAGGAAATGTAATGTAATTCAGAACGTTTTTGCTAGATGCATAAACCACAGCATCTTAAGTGGTTCCTAAAAGAGTTGTCTAGAACTGTCCTCGAAAGCTAATATCAGGAAGATAGCCAGCAATTCCTGGATTATATAAGCATACATCTGACTTTATATAGTGATCTTACTTATAATTTAACAATTTTCTTATGAAGAGTTTTCCGAAAAAATATAGTTCCATTTTTTGATGGGCTTTGAACTTTGTGATAGCATCATAGTGTAATAGTTAATGACATGAGTCTGAGTCAAAGACCTCGATTCCAAATCTGACCCTTCTATGTAACAGCCATGTGATTTTCAACAAGCTACTTAAGAACTTTGTGTATCAGTGCTGCCACATATACAATGGAGATATTTTTAGTGTCAAACTCATAAGGTTTCTATTTAATATTTTAAAATATTTTGAATGTCTTGTACAGTTAGTAGCATAGACTAAACTATATGCAATGTTAAATAATAGACATATACTAAAATACTTTAAAAAGTTTTTGCTCACAAAATAGAAAATATATCTATTGATATAAACTTTTAAAAATAGAGTATATGTGGTAGAGTGAGAAGAAAAGAAAGGAAGGAAGGGAAAGAAGGAAGGAAGGAAGAAAGAGAGGAGGATGTTAGGAAAAGCAGGAAAGAGATTTACCTCAGGGACAGTTGTCAGGACAAATATTTACAAATCGTGGTGGAGAGGGCATATTATTTTTTGTGCAACTAAGTTTGTTATGTAGTAAATTTTCCCACATAATAAAATAATAAAAAGCTTTCATAGCATCATCTTCAAACAAAAATGTATCACATACTATTAAAAGTAAATTATCACCCAAATTGGATAATATTCAATTTATATTTACCTCTGGTGTGGTTATTTTTAAACAATCTTGATTAGTGATTATTATAAAAGTTAAAGTATTCATATATTATGAAATGATATTAAATATGAATCTAACCTTACACATCTGACGAGAGATTTTTCCCCTGAAAACTGAACAATTTATAACCCCAAAAGGACATATCTTTGAAAGATTAATCTATTTTGTGTCCTTTAGTTGGCTAACAGCTTCCACTTATTAAATATTCCCTGATGAGAAATTACTGCTTTTACCATCCAGTCTTCTATTTTAAAAACCCTACTTCACAGGTATTAGAAGAGATCTAAGTGAAAAATAAGCCCAGTGAATGGCTGTTCAATTAGGGTGTAAAACCTTTTTAAGTGCCATTTCAAAAAGTCTGACTATATACTTGATAGAATTTAGAGGAGGTCATGTGGTAAAGAATTATTCATAATGATTTAATTCATTCATTTTATAGATTACAGTTTCCGCTCCTCTATTGATGCACAATGGATTTATGTGTTTAACTCCCACTAACACTAATGGTAGTTTTGTGCATAAAAGAGAAATATATTTAAGAGAAATAGACTCTTTTCCTATTGACTTACCCCTTTTCCTTTCTAGACTTATGTAATAATTCAAATTTAAACAAAAATTTTATAATTGCGCAAGGACATTTAATTATTGACAGATTTACTTTAGACAGATCTCTCCATTTAAAAATCGTCTTAAAATAATTGCCTTAAAATATGGAGATTTTCTATTTTTCCTTTTTTTCTGAATATAATTATTTGGGATTAATTTTGCATGTTGCTTTTTGCAGGATAATTATTTCAGGATATTACAGCCTTGAAATTCCTAAGTGTAATGGATCATTTAAAGCTTAAAGACCCCTTTCCCTTAGTTAAAAATTTCAAAAAAGGTATTTTTCTCATTTTTAGACTTAAACTTGCTGATTCCAACACGGCTCTAGCGTAGAGAATATTTAAGAAGTGGTAGCAGTGTGTAAGAAGGGCGCTTGCTGTGATGAGTACCCAGTGTTGTATGGGAGTGTCAGATCACTATATTATACATTTGAAACTAATATTACACTGAATGTTAACTGGAATTTGACTAAAAATTTACTTAAAAAAAAAAGTGGTGGCAGCGTGTCCAAAATCATCTATCTGATTTGTGGATTACAAAAGCAAAATGTATGGACATTTATTTGATGAGTTGCATGGGAATCAGCAAAAAGACCCAAAGTTACTCTGAGTTTTATTTCTGGAGATAGTGGGCACAACTGCCAGTGTTGTCCAGATATAATGTGAATTAGAATGCAATAATCTACAACATTGATGTGTTGTATCCTCCTCTTTCATGCTTAGATGAATTTGTAAAACCCGGAAGTAATATATTTGGAGAGAAAGATCACTTCTTCAATTAGCCGAATTATGCCTTATTAATGTTGCAATATGCATAAAATACGAATCTATCCAAATATTAATTTACATTAGGGATGTAAATGACAGCTATTCAAAATAATTAATGAAAAAATAGAACCAAAACATAGCTTTTATTACTCTTTTACTAAAAATCCATCAGTGAATTCCCATTGCATTTAGAGCAGGAGCCAATTTAATTACAATGGCCTACAGTGCTTTAAATAGAAAAATTAAGAAAAACACATATGTTATTGTGCATTTTTCAGTAGTTACATTAAGAAAGGTAGAAAGATGGGGCCACCTCCTGATGGCCCAGTGGGTTAAAGCCTCTGCCTTCAGCTCAGGTCATGATCTCAGGGTCCTGGGATTGAGCCCTGCATTGGGCTTTCTGCTCCGCAGGGAGCCTGCTTTCTCCTCTCTCTCTGCCTGCCTCTCTGCCTACTTGTGACCTCTCTCCTCTCTGTCAAATAAATAAATAAAATCTTAAAAAAAAAAAAAAGAAAGGTAGAAAGAAACATGTCATTATGCATGATATCAATATTGAGAATTATCAATGAGCTTTTTCATATTTTTTTGATGTTCATATTTGAGATCCAGTGGATATTTTACACCTAGAGCTTCTATGAATATGGATGCTAAATTTTAAACAGGGATACTTATTTAGGTTTCATAAAATTCACCATTGAAGAAGTAGATTCATATACTCACCATGTTTTAAATATACTTTTATTTTTTTATTTTTTTTATTTTTCCAGTAACTGAATTGACTACCAAAAAAATTGTAATATATGTATCCACACCAATACTTCAGTTTTAAAACATAATTAAAAGTACATAAAACTAAAAATTCAATTCAATCTATTATATCAGCCACATTTCAAGTACTCAGTGGCTAGAGGTGACTAGTGGTTACCAAGTTGTATTGTGAAGTTTTATTTAATCTGCTTATTACTTTGACCTTATTTTCTACTCCTTTCTTTCTCACTTCTTTCTAGCAACAGTAGCTACTTTTCCTCTCTCTTAAACCTTTTAGATTTTCTCCTAGGCCTTTGCACTGTTTCCTCTGCCTATGATACTTTTCCTCCAGATACTAACATGGCTAACTCCCAGAACTCCTTCAAATCTTTGCTCAAATCTCAGCTAACCCTGACTCTGCTATTGAAAAATCATTCCCCAGCTCCACATTTACCCAGTTTCAACCTTTTCTCCTTGGAACTTAACTTCTTGCCATATCCTAAACGATGTACTCTTAAAAAATGTTGATTATTTGTATTCGTTCTCCCTTGAATAGGATGTAAGCTTTAAGGTGATATGAATTTCTATCACTTTTCTTCATTGAAATATACCAAACCTCTAGAACAGTGTCTGGCTCACAAGTGATATTAAGTTTTTGTTGAATTCATCATTAAATAGCTTCCTACAGTTTGGGTTTGTAAACTGAGGGCATAAAATAGACCCTATAGAAGAGGAACTATTTCATGATAATTCTGTCTAAATCAGCCAGCTATTTTTTGCTCTAAATATCCATTGGGAAGTAGAAAGTGTCAGAAAACACATAAGAGAGAGTCAAGAGACCTTTAGCTTCTGTTCTTGTCTCTGTCACTTTGTAAGCCAAGTCATACTTCCAGGATTGAGATTGCTCTATATTACGAGGAAAATGGAACAAGCATCACTGAGTTTCCTTCTATTTCTAAAAATCCTACTCAGAACTATTTCTCTCAAGTGACACTTCCAAAAAAGTTTGAATAAATCCATCCAGTGGGAGCAAAATGCAATTTAGCATAGCTCAGTAAGCAATCTGATGCTGTACATATTTTCAAGACTCTGCACTCCAGAGAGCACTGTAAAAGCATAGCCCATAATGGGGAAACAATGAACAAATAAATGAGAGAAAATTGGCATAGCCTATCGTGGAGACAATGAATAGTGAACTTATGATGGTCAGGAATGCCTATATTGAAAGACATGGGTATAAAATACATTAAAATATGTTTAATTTAGTTCTCAAGTCCAAGCAATTTTTTTAATATCATAAGGGGTCATAAAACATGATTTGAATGAATAGAAGCTTAGCAAACCCTAGAAATAATATAACATGCTATATTTAGATTTTCTACTATAAATAATTGCGTTCTGTATGCCATGGAATATGTGAAAGTAAATACCTGCAATTAGTGGGTTTTAAGAATGGAATATTTGAAGTGGTAATATCTGGCAGAATGTGGAAATTTCTTTATGAAACATCCACATTTTAATAAGATTCCAGGGGTTAGGAAAAATTATTCATGACAGAAAAGGTAAAGAAAAATTTGTTGAAGAGATGTCCTCAGAGCATTTTAATTTATGTCTGTGTTACTTAATAGTTTCAGTTAACTTTGTTCTTATTGTTTTACCTCCTTCTTAATTTGGTAGTAAATATAAGCATATATAAAACTTTATGGGGTGCCTGTTTGGCTCTGTCCGTTAAGTATCTGATTCGATTTTTGCTCAGGTCATGATGTCAGGAGCCCCAGGTCAGGATCTGTGCTGCTCAGCAGAGAGTCTGTTTGAAATTCTCTCTCCCTCCCTCTGCCCTTTCCCCCCCTTGCTCGTACTCATGCTCTCTCTCTCTCTCTCCTCAATCTCAATCTCTCTCTCTTTCTCTCTCTCTAATAAATCTTTAAAGCAAAAAGGAATGCATAAAACTTTAGGAGCAAGAAACTAGAACAAATTTCTATAATTATAACATACTATCTCCAATAGGTGTATGTGTGTGTATGCATATATATATATATGTATATATACATATATATGTGTGTTTTCTATGAATTTGATTCTAGTTTTCAATCATAGTAAAAACTAGTGAAAAAAGATCTCTCTCATCTTTTGCTAAAGAGCAGATGATTCAGTACTTGAAAGAAAATGAAGAAAAATAGTGATGATTGATTAAATCAAAGTCAATTATTTTAAAAGTGCTTGTTATTATAGAACTAAATCATTAGTTGGTTTTTAAAATTTTAAAACCCTTTTAGGGGATGCATGATGATTTTACTGAAAGAGTACTTCTATTAATAGTAGTGAAAACTAATAAAAAATGAAGTTCCCATTTATTAACATCACCTATATTGCTAGGAATATTCATTAGGTTAACTCTGTTCAAAATAGTTGTAGATGTTCACTTCTGAGTAGACAACCAAGAAATAAGTTATGTTGATGTTTCTTAAATACTAAGACTCTTGAGCCATCTGCCAAATGAGGGACTTTAGAAAAAAAAAGTTTCTAAGATATGGTAGTTGTTGTCAACACAGTTGTATATTTGTTATTGTTATTATGATTACTATTGTTATTTTTGTTCTGGGTTCTAGTGATTAAAATAAGCACAATTTTTAACATATTAGTATTCATTATGGGAAAAAAAGATTAGATGGGTCCTTTGTGATGTAAAGCTTAGCATCATTTAGCCAAGTATGGTTTGTCTACAAGCATAAAGTATACATGAAATAAAGAATTCAAAACCATGTTGCAAGTGAATCTCACTTACCCAAAGTAGTCATTATTTCTTGGTGGATAATATCACATTAGAGCATAGCAAGCTAATTGTCTCAAAATTCAATTCAACTACTGAATTAAAATTTATCAAACTGAACTGATGAATCATTCAACATGATATCAAAAACCAATGATGTACTATACCTTAGCTAATTGAATTTAAATAAAAAATAATTTATTAGACTCTTGAGAGCTTATTACATGCCAGCAATATTTTTCCATATACCCCATTAGATATCCACACAGAAACATCATCAAATGTATTTGCACAAAAAGCATGTTAGAATTAACTTTATCATGGTAATTGTTGCAAAGCTTAACAGAAAAGGCAGAACATATTATTTAATTAGTGTACCAAAAAAAGTGACAGGGTATATCTTTCTGAATAAAAAGCAAGATTTTTACCAGTTGGAACAAATGTAGCACTTTGGTGGGGAGCTGTTGTGATTATGCTTGTGCGAGTACAGAGAAGAAATGGAAAAAATCTCCGTACTTTCCTCTTGGAGAGGAAACATTTCCCTCGCCCTTCAAGGTCTTTCTGATTCAACTAAGAATAAAATTGACATGAGACAGATTGCAGAAGAAAATCAAATTTAATAGTGTATGTATGGGAATCCACATAGACATGGAAATTGAAAAAACAGTGAGGCAATATGAGGCTTATTTGAGCGAAGGAGAGCAGTGGGAGCCTGAGGATACAAAGGGGAGAAAGACCATTAGCAGGAAGAAGAGAGGAGATGTTTGGAAAAGGATGGTTGCCTTATTATGTAGATAAGTTTCTTAGATAAAGAGGAGTCTTGTTAATAGCTCTCTTGTTTGTATAAGCAGGCAGTTGAAGGGGAGGTAAAGAGCTTTTCCTGGATCTGCTGGGTTTTGATTGTTTTTAACTCAAAATAATATTCATGCCAAAGTGGCATCCTGGAATGCCCTGCCCTTGGTCCCTGGACTCTTGATTTTGCTGTGAACCTTAAACTGCTCCAAAATAAAAAATAAAGTCTCAGTAAAAAAACAATAGCAAAACAAAAATGAACAAAAAAACGCCACAGGAAGTCTGAGAAACTGTCACAGAGCAGAGGAGCCTATAGTTATATGATGACTAAATTTAAGGTGATATCATATATGGGACTTTGGGACAAAAAAAAGACATTAAGGAGAAAACTAATGAAATCTGAATAAAATATGGAATTTAGCTAACAGCGTATGGAGAGTATCTTATGAGCTGTGACAAATGTACTGCAATGGTGTAAGATATTAACAGTAGGACAAAGTGGGTACAGGATTGTTGGGGAGCAAGAATGTCGTATCATTTTCAGGGAGCAAGAATTCTGGTCCCCTTCAAGGTCTTTCTAGCTGGACTAAGAATCAAACTGTCACAAAACAGATTAACAGGTGAAAATCAAATTTAATCGTGTATATATATAGAATGGACACAGACATAGAAATTCCAAAGAGGGCAAAATGAGGTATATATATTATCCCGAACTAAGGAGAAGTGGGTAAAGGTCTGGGGCTTCAGGGGAAAGGAATGCACATCACAGAGCAGTAAGTAAGAAGAACAGACTTTTGGTAATTAGATGTTTGTCCTGCCATACATATGAGTCACTCAGATAAACTGATCTCTACTAATAAAGCCTTATTCCGGGAAAGGTCCCCGATTTAGATTCTTCCATGTAGTTTAGGGAGGAGCAAAACTTTCTCTTGAGCCTGAAGGGTCTCAATGGCCTTCGATTCAGAATAATCTTCATGCCAAAGTGGCCATCACAGGATGGCCTGCCTTTGGCCCTTATAGCGTATATGGGAACTTTCTGAAGGGTCTTTGGGACTTTGCTATAAACCTAAAACTATACTAATATTTTTTAAAAATATGAAAAAAAAAGTCAAGAATCTTTAGGTTCAAAAATATGTTTAGGTGGTTTCTTTGTGGCAAGTACCTCTTCCATGTTCTCTGTGCATTATCTCATTTAATCCTCATGGAAATTCTATGGGATGGGTTCTATTGTTATCTCCCACAAATAACTTAGGAGAAAATGTAGGCACTAAGAAGTTAAGAAACATGTTCACATGGGTGGTGTGGCCAGAATTTTGTTCTTGATATTTGTCTTCTGGTTTGTCGAAGCAGTGGATCAGACATTTGCCACGATGTCTGTCAAAGTGATTGTTGGTGGTAAAAATTCCAGTACCACCTTCATCTGAAGGACATTCCTAGTCAAAGTGACTGATTTGCCATTCTTCTCTACATTGTAGTACCTCAAGACAGCCTGCTTAACTTTCTTTCTCTTTTGCTTACTGTCTTGGGAGTGGTGAAAACTTCCTTTTCTTAGCAACCGGAATTTTAACCTAGGAAATTTGACTCTCGCCACTAAGCTATTAACTACAAAACTACAAAAGAGAGGAAGGAAAACAAACAAACAAACAAAAAAACCGTTGAAATATTTATTAATTTTGCCAACAATTTTGTAATACATTGCATATGTTTCATTTAGAATACACCAATCAAAATTCCTTGGGAAATCAAATCTAAGCCTCTTTTATTGCTTTTGTTTATGGAAACTAGAGGACATCTCAGGATCATTCATAAATCCAACAGCTCTTTACCTAGAGGTTATCCATTGCATCTGGCCAAGGTCAAAATTAATTAAAAATTGTTGCCATGTGTTCAGTGATTACTAGTTGAGGTTTGTTTGCAATATCCCTGTATCATGAAACATTTTATTATAAAAAAAACTTTGGAAAGGGCAACTATGGATCGAGTAGTAAGAGATACTTCTGAGATAATGCTCTGTTTTTTTTCTGACAGCTAAAAATTATCCTTGGAGACCAATATTGTTTCCAGATATCTTATTTTTTTTAAAGATTTTATTTATTTATTTGACAGCGAGAGAGAAATAACGAGTAGGCAGAAAGGCAGGCAGAGAGAGGAGGAAACAGGCTCCCTGCTGAGCAGAGAGCCCGATGCGGGGCTCGATCCCAGGACCCTGAGATCATGACCTGAGCCGAAGGCAGAGGCTTTAACACACTGACCCACTCAGGCGCCCCTCCAGATATCTTATATTTTTATATAAACCAATGATAACTATTATGTCGAGGTACTCAATTGTTGGGTCTTTGTCATTTTATATGTTATGCATTGTTGCACTAACAAACATGGGAGATTCATTTTAAGATACTGATGACTATGTGTTTGCAAATCAAAAATATAAAGTCTCTTGGGCGCCTGGGTGGCTCAGTTGGTTAAGCGACTGCCTTCGGCTCAGGTCATGGTCCTGGAGTCCCGGGATCGAGTCCCATATAGGACTCCCGCCTCTGCGGGGAGTCTGCTTCTCCCTCTGACCTTCTCCACTCTCATTCTCAGTCTCTCTCTCTCTAATAAATAATAAGTAAAAAATCTTTAAAAAAAATAAAGTCTCCATTGATTTATTTTATAAATATGTATTAAAGAGTTAATGATATAACTTGATGTAATAGATGTAATATGAAAAAATTTCTTAAATGTATTTTTTAAAAGATTTTATTTATTTATTTGTCATAGAGAGAGAGTGAGAGACAGCACAAACAGGCAGAGTGACAGGCAGAGGCAGAGGCAGAGGGAGAATTAGGCTCCCCACTAAGCAAGGAGTCTGATGTGGGACTGGATCACAGATCCCTGGGATCATGACCTGAACCAAAGGCAGCTGCTTAACCAACTGAGCTACCCAGGCATCCTTAAATGTATTTTTTATTCTAAACACTTTAAAATGCATTCTTTAAGTAAAATGAGTGAGATTAAATATTTAATTTTGACACAAAATACATGCGTGCATGTGTATGTGTATATATACATATATATATTTGCCAATTGCTATGTTGTAGTTGTGTTAATAAAAAAAGCAATTTATCATCTGATGAAAGACAATAGTAAAATAAAATTACATATGAAATACCATTCTTTAGTAAAGCACAATTAAGCTTTTTAATTTTTCACTATTGCATAGAAATAAAATCTTAGGTTCACATAAATACTACCAAGAAAGAAAAAAAAATCACCTGTGCAACTTTTACTCTATTGACTATTTTCACTGTTTAACTTTTTTAATGAAGATTTAAATGCCTCAAATTTTATTGAAATATGCATGGAAATAAGATCCAAAATAACTTTGCTAGTGATCATAGTGAGAGAGAGCCATTTAGGAAGGGATAAATGCCCAGTAGCTATCCTTGAAGCATTTTTAGCTTTTTGTGCCACTGCCTTTCTTTAAATTATCCTATTTTTAAAAGTTGTCTTGCAGAAAGGGAACAAACAGAAAATCCATATTTAGTAGTCAACCAATAACAGTTCCTTTATGTTTTTTTGATATCTCAGAAAACAAATCATATTGAACTACATGGCATTAATATAAATAAACTGTTCATTCCTGTCACAGCTCGAAGGTTGTGATTGTGATTTGGGATCACCCACCAGCTTTTCAGAGCTAAGGAGAACAAAACAAAGATGTTCAATTTTGGATTAACATAGCATAGCATTTTGTATAATACATTTGTATGTAGTTATATATATAAAGAGGAAGTAAGGACACTTTTGTAGCATTACATCATCAATGTAAAGTTTTGTAGGAATCACTGAAACAAAGAGCATTCACATGCAGATGTCTTATCTGCAGAAAGCCCAGAAACTGTCTCCCAATTTTACATTCATAATTTTCATTCACAAGAGCCTAGTGAATAGATGTTCTCTGCAATGCTCCATTATTTCTTGAGTTCTTAAAATGAGCCTTTTACAATCTATTAGGGAAAGATATAGTCATTTCTCCCCTTGGGCATGTTCAAGTGCATGCAGGGCCTCACCTAATGCTATTTGCAACCTTGTTTTTCTTTCCTGTTAAAAATCTTTCATTTTTGCTCTTGCCACAGGGATGCCTTTGAAAATCAACTCTAGGCACTATGCACTTCTAGGGTGTCTAAGTTAATGTTATGAAATGTTAACAATGTATTTTTGCATTATTACTGTTAAAACCAACCAAATAAAAAAGAGAGTGTTCCAAGTGGTCTGATTTTACCATGATGGATTTCTGTTTAAAGGTCACACTTTAGGGTGCCTGGGTGGCTCAGTTGGTTAAGCGACTGCCTTTGGCTCAGGTCATGATCCTGGAGTCCCAGGATCGAGTCCCACATCGGGCTCCCTACATTGTGGGGAGCCTGCTTCTCCCTCTGACCTCTCCCCTCTCATGTTCTCTCTCTCTCTGTGTCTGTCTCAAATAAATAAAATAAAGATAAATCTTTAAAAAAAAAAGTCACACTTTATTATTGATAATGAAGAAACTATAGTAAATCCAAACGTCCTCAGTTTAATTTAGATTTTTAGGTATAATTTTAAGTTTTATCCTCCAAAAGAAAAAATGCATCCTTAGTGATAATTCACCTTTTGTAAGCCAAGGTATTTCTATGAAATAGTAGAAATGTAAATATATAAAGCACCTATAACTTAAAAACTTAATAAGATATAACAATTTAATGAACATTTTATACAATTTTATGTGCAACAGACTTTTACATATAAAGAGTATTTTATGGAATCCAGGGGGTATTTTATGGAATATCCTTCCTGGATACAGGTGATAATAATATAATGTTAATAGCAACATAGTCCCTGTTCCTAGGGAACATAATTTTGATTTCCATAGATTTTGATGCTACAAATATCAAAATAACATATAGTAATACTCTGGGGATAATAATAGGACCATCACCTTTAATTAAAATATCTCCAACTTTATTCATATTTTTCATGTAAAGACTTATCTTTCCAAATAATAAACATTTAAAGAGTACAGTAAACCATGGACTCAGAATGAGCATCATCATTATAAGAGCAGACATGTCAACCCAAGAAGGTAGGATGATACTACATTTTGACTCTTTGATACAGTGTTGGCAACTTAAAAAGGTAAAAGTACAGTACAAAATAAAATTTAATGGTAAATGTAAATATTGGAGAATCAAGAAAAAAACTTTTTAAATACCCCAAACAAATATAATACTATTTTTGAGAAATCTTGGAAGGATTTTTAAATGCCTATAAATGGAATGTGAAATCAGGTGCACCAATTAACTTAATTGCAAACTTCCTCATGCTGTAGTCTGCTCCTTTTCTGGTCAGACCAATCATTACAATCTTATATATAAATAGGAGGATAGATACCTTTGGAAATTTTATTACATGCCCCTTAACTCCTATTTTATGTGAATATTTCACTCTATTGTCATTTTAGCAAACCATAGATTCATGCTTGATCAAAACCTTAGCAAATACATATCCTTTCTGTTTAGCTGATATGTCAAAGTGATTTAAGTGCTAGAAGAGAAGTTGGAATTCAACAAAAGCCAAATAATATCTTCATGTCAGGCAATGCCAAGGATGTACCTTCAATCATCATAAACCTCAGAGACATTACATATCATATAATCAAAGAGATTAACATTCTAACTTCAGAGTTGTCAGTAAAAATACAAAAATTAAAATCTTAGTAAACTTGGTGTTACCTCAGTTTTCTTTCTCAATGGATATTACATAATTTTTTTTGAATTGTCGAGCATCATCATTTATACTTTATGCTGATGGCATATGCAAATAAAAAGAGAAAACTTTGTCATGTATTTGGGCTTAAAGAATTTGCGGATCATCGCTGACTTGTTCACTCCTGATGCAGCTACTTAAATTGAGATAAACTTATCCCTGTATGCTGCCTCTTTGGGTTTTTTAATTCTAGATTTGAAAATCTAGAAGGATGGGGCGCCTGGGTGTCTCAGTGGGTTAAAGCCTCTGCCTTTGGCTCAGGTCATGACCTCAGGGTCCTGGGATAGAGCTCCGCATCCAGGTTTCTGCTCAGTGGGGAGCCTGCTTCCCCCTCTCTCTCTGCCTGCCTCTCCGCCTACTTGTGATCTCTCTCTCTCTCTATCAAATAAATAAATAAAATCTTTAAAAAAAGATACATTGGGGCACCTCAGTGGCTCAGTTGGTTGAGCAACTGCCTTCGGCTCGGGTCATGATCCTTGAGTTCGGGGATCGAGTCCCACATCGGGCTCCCAGCTCCATGGGGAGTCTTCTTCTTCCTCTAACCTTCTCTCCTCTCATGCTCTCTCTCGCTCTCTCTGTGTCTCGAATAAATGAATAAAATCTTTAAAAAAAAAAAAGATACATTAAAAAAAGAAAATCTAGAAGGTGGTTACTTTCATAAAAAAGTTACTATCAAAAAATGAATTTCTAAGAAATATTTGAAAAATAATATTTGTTTTTAAAACATATGCCTCACATTGTTCTTTTTATAGTAAAACTATTGAAATAAAATCTGGACCTGTGTATTATTATATGTGTAGGACAGAAAAATTAGAAATATTTTATAATAATGAGAAAGAATTAAAAATTTCTAAGATGAAATTTGAGTCATCACCTACACTTTATTTTATAAGGGATATCTACATGTTATAATTTTGATCATCTCAGGTACATTGTAGGAATTTTACTTTCTTCATCAAAAGTTATAATACAATGTATATTAGGTGAAAATATAATGTCGATTGGATTACATTTTAAGATTTATTTTATATCTAATCATTTTCTTTATGTTGTATTAGTTGCAAGTGCAATCATCCAGCTCCTTACCTGCCATCTCCCATGGGCAAGTTTCAGAATTTCCCTTGGCTTTTTTTACTTATTTCTAAAACTAAAATGAGTTACCACATGTAAAGCCTCATTCACAGTGTTAACACCTGGTAGGGACACAATATGTCCTCCAGTCTGTGACTCTGTTTGCAATGTGATTTATCAAATTTGGACTCCCTCCCCCCCAATCTTCTACATTTTGTAGATAACAATTTGCCTTAATTTCACTTAAAAATAAGCTGTAAAATACTTTTTTTCCAGGTTTAGTCATTCCCATGATTCCTTTTGGGTTTGGGAAGTGTTATGGTCTGAATGTTTGTGTCTTCCGAAATTCATGTGTTGAAATCCTAACTCTCAAGATGATGGTATTAAGAGGTGGGACCTTTGGTAGGTGATGAGGTCATGATGGCACATCCCTCATAAATGGGATTAATGCACTTATAAAAGAGGCTGGAGAAAATTTCTTTCCCCTCCCATCATCTGAGGTTATAGTAAGAAAATGGCTGCCAAGGAGGATGTGGGCTCTTACCAGACACAGGATCTTCCTGTGCCATGATCTTTTCTTTCTAGCCTCCAGATCTGTGAGGAACAAATTGCTGTTGTTTATAACCCTACCTTGTTTGTGGTATTTAGTCCCAACTGACCAAGACAGAAATGTCCCACTATGGGCACAGAGTGAAAGAAAGCCTGCTGCGGGACTACTTCCAGTGCCTCAGCTTCAAGCTAATAACTCCACTCAAGGCTTTGGGGAACAGAGGTCAGGTTCTCCCCTGTGCTTTCAAAGCCGACATGTGGGATAATTCCAACACAGTGTATACCATAGTCTGTAAATGCAGATCTGTCTGTATATAAACAAGGAGTGTTTCAAATGTTTCAAAAATAATACAAAAGGGAGCCTGAGTACAGAGAAAAAAATAATTCAGCTCCCAGTATATCGTTGCTAAGCATTTGTTGGCTTGATGCTAGAACAGTTGTGGTAAATTATTGGGAATTAATCTGACACAAAAACTTTCATAAACATCACCTCATTTTTCCTCACAACAATTCAGAGATTTTATTGGGACCTATATATCATCTACTTTCAAGAGAGGAGGAAAGAAACAAATAAACAACAATAACAACAACAGAAAAAAACAGGTTAAATTATTTCCTGAATTTAGTAAGAGACAAATTCAGGTCACTACCAGGTCTTTAGTCATCTGATCCATATTTACCTCATGTTTATATATACCTTGAAACTAGATTACACTCAAGAATCCAAGGCAGAGGAAAGGCACTGTAAGGAAGGAAGGGAGAGATAATATTTAAAAGATTAGTATATATTCTGTTTAGGGCCTAATTAAATATCATGTCTTATCTTTTTGCAAAATAAATTAAATTGCATACAGGCCTTATAAAGCATTTGAGATTCTTGTTGTACCCCAATGCACAGGACATATTATTTTGCAATATGTGGACATAATATGTGACTCTTTTATGAAGGACAAAGTTATTTCACAGTTCTAAAAGGCCACGCTCTTTCTTTAGAACAGTGACTACAGATTGAAAAATGCAAAGCCCTTTGCTCTTCATAGTTATTTTTCCTCTCAGTTAATGGCATAAATCGCTGAACTTTTCTGAAACTCAACACATTTCTTGACCTGTGACATGGAAGTGACTCGATAACTAGGTGCCTGGGTGCTTGAATACATAACAATGAAGGTTTTCTTATAGATGTGTAGACTTTAAGGCACGTGGGTAGGAGTTTTTTTGTACAGGTGCAGTGAGTAATTTTCCAGTAAAAGCCTGAACAAGGGCACATCACATTTCAGTCTGAAAAACATAATCTGAAAGAACAAAGGCATATTTGATTATGAGGAAGTGCGTAGCAATGTTGGCAGCAAACACAAAGCCTCCCTACCCTTTCCTCAAACACACGCTATTCAGTGAAATCCAACTAACTGCATATGCCCTAAAGAATTTTTTTAGAAAGATGTTTATGTAAAACTTTTCTAAGTTGTAGTCATAATGTTGAAAATAGCACTTTATAACTTAGATAATGCTGTATTTGGTAGATTATAGCCATCTGTATGTTTCCATATCTCTGGATCTCTCTGAATATATATATAGTAAGTCCTTCATTTATATATGAATGTTGACTTATTATACTCTTGAGATATAAGTGTCAATTCTTGACCTTCATAAAGTCAGAATGGGTGAAATTAAAATGGCAGAAATGGTGTGGCCCAAAGAATAAAAAGGGGATCTTCATCCCACACCTTTCTTTTTGGCATCAAGGAATTTGTTATCCAATTTCAATCAAGAAGATAACATTAAAAATGCATTTACTCCATATAACAACCCTTACTTTTCCCTCTCCTTTATCTTTTACCTAAACTTGCGTGACTATTACAGACACCATAATTTCTTTTGAAATGCTGTTTTCTCCTTTACATACATGATCTTGAATATAAAGGGATTATACCTCTAAGAGAGACAGGTCTTAATCAAGTGCATTCTATTTTTTTTCGTCTTGAGATCCAATTAAAGAAATCCTACTCTAAAATCTCCTATCAAGTATCTTATGGTGTATAGGTTTGGGAAACTCAAGCCAATAGTGCAGAAATAATCAAAATGTTTTCCTCTACCTCCAGAAAAGCTACCTTAAAAAAAAATCCCCTTTCTCATTTTTTCTTTCCTTTGTCTTTCCTTTTTGACACTAAATATTGTGGGTAAAATATCGTACACACAAAATAAAAGCATGTAAACATAAACTTCCTTGAATTTATGTACTTCACTTCCACAGAATGTCACAGTGTGTATTCCATAAACACAGAATGGTGTTAGCATTGAATTTAGGCTCCTGTGGAAAGAAATATTACATTGAAAAATAAACCTCTAATGGTTGATCATATTTCTAGCCACATTAAATACTTTTGTTGATATACTGACTGAGTCATTAGCATGCAATGAAGTACCCAATTATTATATGCCCTGCTGTTTTCAAGTCTTGCAGAGTGTCAGTCCTCAGTTTGAAATAAGCTGTAGGATGTGAAAGGCATCGCTCTTTCTGTGACTGGTCTGCTGAGTTGATATGCTTTCTGACTTCTTAGGCTTTTCTTCAGTTGCAAGTCAATGCTAATAGCATGATCCATGCTTTTGGTTTTAAAATCATTTACACAGCAAAAGAATCCTCAGAAGTTTTTCTTTTATATACTAGAGGCTAGTTCTTTTTATTTTTCCCTTAAAATATCTGAAATGTTTACATGAAAACTTGCCTTTAGCTAAAGAAAATTTTGTTTGTTTCTGCTTTTTAAAGAGTGAACACCATTTGTTCATGTGAAGGCATATGAATGGCACCTAATTCTCAAGTCCTTTAGGATTCAAACTCTCACTTCTGTACAACTCAATAGGGGAAAACCTAAAAAACTTCAGGATATGAACACAGTAAGCCAATACTGTCCCACAGTAGCCACTAGCCACTTAGACCATACTGAGATTTTGATGACTTAATATGAAATGTTAAGAATGGAAAATATTTCACTCATAACTTTTATATTGATTACTTGGTAAAATAATATCTTAATAGATTGCATACAATATGTTCACAAGAGTTCATCTGTTTCTTTTTCATTTTTAAATGTGGCTACTAGAACATTTTAAATTATATATGTGGCTTGCTTTTGTGTCTCACATTCCATTTTAATTAAAAACCCCTATATTTGACAGACAGATTCACCTATGTCATATTTTTTTTTAAAGATTTTATTTTTATTTATTTATTTGAGAGACAGAGAAAGTGAAAGAGAGTATGAGAGGAGAGAAGGTTAGAGGAAGAAGCAGACCCCCCATGGAGCTGGGAGCCCGATGTGGGACTCGATCCTGGAACTCAAGGATCATGACCTGAGCCGAAGGCAGTTGCTCAACCAACTGAGCCACCCAGGCGCCCAACCTATGTCATATTTTAAGTCAATCTTTAAGTATTAGGTTTCTCTTAGTTTACTCTGAAGATTTTTAAAAACTTTTTGGGGAATAATGACTAGCAGTAGAGAAGAAATTACCTTGCTATATATCATTTCTGAGTTACTTTTCTTTACAGGCCTTTGTTTTGTTTCTTCTCATTAACCATTTCATCCTTCCTTGTACTGTCTAGAACGGTCTTCATATCCATGTGTTGTTGTTTTAAAACATAACTGATCAAGCAGGTGTAATATGTATCAAAAGTGGTGCACATTCAATGCACAAGCATATTCAATGTACCAACAATCAGTTCCCCCCAAAAGCACCATGCCAGTTATCTCTTCTATTTCTTGCATTTTCACTATGCATTCAAGCAGCACATCATAATCACCTGGGAAGACTGAAAGTACAATTGTTCATGGGTAGAGTATCAGGGTGGGCGTGGTGATTGGAAGAAAGGTTAAAATTTGCACATCATCACAGTGGCAACACTCGCGGCTTGGATTTTATTTTTTTTAGAAATCGGGAGGATGTCCAGAGCAAAAACATTTCTTCTTTCCATACAGAATCTTTAAATCTAAAAAAATGCACTCAGCTGTTTCTCAGGATATTTTAATGAAACTTTTAAAATAATGAGGAAATATTCTAACACAGTACCAAGTAGGAAAAATTAAGATGGGATATTCGACATTGCTATTAAAAATTCACAGGAAAGGGCCTTCTATCCCAGAAGTAGCTCATAGAGAAAAAAGAATAAGTCAGATGTCTTTTTATGTAATTATTTTCTCCAGCAGACAAAATATATTCTGTATTTCAATACAGACTCTGGTGAGAAGTCCAAAAGAAAGCCAACAGAAGTACTCACAGAATGAGCCATGCCTCTCCTGCCCCACCCTCCAATTCCCTCAACAAGTTGTTCAAGAAAAGAGGACTAGTCATTTGCTGTTAGGTGCAGCCCATTATATGATATTTATCTTTAAAGAAAATATATGTTTATTTCCCCTGGTGAAATATTGAAACATAAAAGGGTAAACTTTATTAAAAATATATTGAGGGGCACCTAGGTAGCTCAGTGGTTTAAAGCCTCTGCCTTTGGCTCAGGTCATAATCTCAGGGTCCTGGAATCGAACCTCACATCAGGCTCTCTGTTCAGCAGGGAGCCTGCTTCCCCCTCTCTCTCTGCCTGCCTCTTTGCCAACCTGTGATCTCTCTCCTCTTTGTCAAATAAATAAATAAAATATTTAAAATATAGATATATATATATACACACATATGTGTGTATATATATATATTGAATCTGCATTTTATCAGAGCATTTTCAAAGTCAGATCTTTATTAATACTTTCTATTTGGTTGTGGGTACTTGCTTTTTTAGCAAATTTTAGTTTGAATTTAAGTACACTACACGTTTATATACAGTTTTCTCAGACTAGCAGAAGTGCAAAGTGTTACAGACCAGTAGAGTGATGATGCTTTGGTTAACAGAAAAAAAAAAGGAGTTTTGTGGCTTGTACACTAAAAATATAAAGATAAAATTGAAATTCTAGAGCAGTTTCTTGAGGGAAGATACAGAAAGGTCAAAAACTTCTGATGACAGCAGAAAAAGGTAATCCTTTTTGTAAGATCTAAAAGATGATCGTTGCGTCCATGAATCTCAGTTAACAGAAAGGTCAGTGAGTAGTTTACTGACTGTCTCAAGGGTTTTAACTACATGATACCAGACATGCACATGCTTCTAGATAGTCATAGAGTTGGTATACGATAAGAAAAATTTCAGATTAATTTCTTATTAATTACAGGATTGTTTTTCCTATTTCCATTTGGATATGTTTGTCATCATGTAAACAATTCTTATGTGATAGTCATACTTCTATCATAAGTTATTCTATTCTTATCCTTACTAGCAAATATAATCATTTTACTTCAAACAAAGGAAGAGTTGAGAGGAAGTTAGATTAGATGCGAATCTTCTAGGATCACTAATACACAGAGACTGTAGAGTTGGAAATGATATTCCCTTTTTACCCAAATTCAGTTCATTTTGGATTTTTACCACAAGTGCTTTTTTTCTTTTCAGTCATTCTTTTTTTTTTTTTTTTTTAAGAGAGGATAGAGGGGCAGAGAGAGAGGGAGAGAGAGAATATTAAGCAGATGCCACACCCAGTGCAGAGCCCAATGTGGGACTTGATCTCACAACACTGAGATCAGGACCTGAGCTGAAATCAAGAGTTCGACTTAACCAACTGAGCCACCCAGATGCCCTACCACAAGTAATCCTTTTGATAAAAAAGTAAATATAAATTAGTCTTGGTCTTAAAGATACTACTCTGGCCCATAGATACTTAATTTAGAATAATTTTTTTAAGATAAATCATCTTTATATCAATGGGTAATTGATAATTTCATGTGTTTTTTGGTGACCATTTATTGAGTACATACATCTCGATAGTGTTACTCATTATTTCCAGTGGGAAAAATTCTTTGCTTCTGCATAGTATCACCATCTCATGCATTCTTATATATTTTATAAGGAAGCCCAAACACAAAAGTAGCCAAGCTCTCTAATTTTTCTAAATTATTCTTATCACTTGCTGCATATTTTTGCTACAGCACTTATTATATTGTTTTATTTCTTTATTTTTTTACTGCCGGTTTGACAGCAGAAACGGTCTTATTTTTTTAACATTTTTGTTGCACATTATGGTGTACAGTAAATATTTTTTTGTTGAAAATTATTATTCCATAATGAATCAGAAGTCAGAGGACCAGGTAGGATTAAACAGAATTGTCTTTGTACTCCTGAGTGAAGGTCTTGCTGCCTACTGTTCCATTCTGACAGCTCTGTCTATAAATTCTAAATACTTTTCCCATCTGATTAATTCTTCTTGCTGGCCCAAGCTCTGAATTCATATTGGTTCCTGCCACTTTCCTCACATGCAGTATAATGGCCCAAGTCCCTAGCTGGGACACAGGCATCTATGGAATGAAAACTTTAGAAAACCATTAATTTTAAAATCATTTAGAGCACCAACTGCATAAATTTTGAAATTGTGGCTAAATACCAACTGCGTCTTGGTGTGATGAACTATTAAACATAGTACTTATAATTAACGAAATTGGAAAAGTATGCAAGGATTGCAAGAATCTGAACAACTACTTTTTTTTTCCCACCATTAATGAGGTTTGTATGAAACACTCACTTTATTTGTATTGGCACATAGGTAATACCTTCACAGTCAGAAGAATAAAAGCAGAATAACTCCTAATTAGGAAAGAGACCCCAGAAAACAACAGCAAACAGGTCTTTATTTGGATCAAATAAAGAAAAAGGAGGGGGAAGGATTTTGAGATTATAGCTAAGGCTCACATAGTCAGAATTGAATTAGCTTATGACGCCATAGTATAGATTATTAAGTAAGACTGAGACACACTGATTTGACATAAAAACCTCTTTTATAAAGAAAGATAGCATTATACTATATCTACTTGTCCATTAAGAAATGAAACTGACAGATAATTATTTACTCCATTGACAATCTCATGATTAGGAACAATTTTAATTGGTACTCTCACCTGCCATTAAATGTGTGCTTCTATAGTATTTTTATCCTAATCAATGTCAGATATATTTAGTAAGCATGGGAGATGTATGTATAAGACAACTAGGGAAATTTGTTCATAAATAGAGATTTCTTTTTTACTTTAAAGATTTATAATTTAGAACTCTGGACTATCTGAAGTATCTGTATTAAAAATGAATACTTTCTTCATAATTACTTTTAATTATTATTAAGCAAAACTTTATTCAGCAATATTTTTAGACAATCTTGTACCTAATCGGATTTATAGAGGTTGCAGATATTCTGAAGAAATATGGTGATGATGCAGAATCTTGGACTTTGAAAATGTGATTAGTTCTCCAAGTATTTTTTTAGCATAAAAAAAAATTAGTAAATTTTGGCATTAGACTCTTTCTTCCAGAAACTAAAGACCAGTCTTGATTCTTTAAAAAATTTTTCCATTTTTCTCTCTTGACTATTTTGCAGCAGAACCACAATGAAGTAATTTGAGTATTTAAAAACTTGATACAATGCCTCATTCCTCACATCCAAGTCATTTAAATTCTTTCCTCAGTGCCTGTTTTCCACCAGATTGTGTCCAAGTTCAGCAGTTTAGTCCAAAAGTTTATTATCAACTGAACTTTTGACTCACATAAATGATTTTCAATTAAGTATAATTAAATATGTATCAGAGAATTAGACCTGATCAGAGGTATTCCTATTTTGATTATTAGAAAATAATATTTTAGTCTAAAGATTGAACAGTAGTATTCCTACCCTTTAAGTAGAACATTTTTTGTCTTAATTAGGGTACATTTATTTACTTTTAGGCTTCCAGACTGTCCGTACTGAAAGCAAGCTTCAAAAGCTTCGGTTTTGAATTTTTAATCCCCTAAAGAAAACAGAGTAAAATAGGACAGCATGAGTTGTTCTTCCCTACAGTTTTTTTCTATTTGTACTATATTATCTTCATATACTGAAAAATGTTCCTTTTTCTGCATTGAAATGTTGATGTGCCAAACAAATTAAATTCCTCTTTCCTTCCACATCTCTATTGGCTGGAACAGGAAGTTGCTCTGGATTTCCATGTAACCGTTGTTTTTCAGTGCATTTAAATCCTGTGAACTGGTTCAATATAGCTAAATGCTAACATTTTAACCTTCTCTTAGTTTATCTCAATTTTTTTCCCAGCACATATTGAGTTGATATATAAATGGAATATGAGAATAACTTATATTTAGTAGGTTTAAATGCAAAATAACTATCATGTTTTGGGTATATGAGTTTATATAATTTTTTGCTTGATTTGAAAACATCCTAAATTTTACTTCTTATCCTGCTAAATAATCTATGAATATTAAAAATCATTACAATGGGTATGTTCATTTTATGTGAGCTAATTTTAAGACAACTATGTAAGTACATTTTTCTGACTCATTTCTCAATATGGTGATATATGTAATACTAGATATGATAATTTCAGTTAAGTATTGACATTGATAATAGTATACATGATGATTTACAGAAATGGCAAACTTATGGCAAAGTTTCTTGGTTTTTGTTTTGGTTTGTTCTTGTTTTTGTTTTATTAGTGGATGTTAGTATCATAAGTTAATAATGGACATTCTTATGCACTAACAATAAAAATTTTCTGTATCTGTGTCTTTTCCAGATCCCGAACACTTTTTGTTAGCCTATCAACACATTTGGTTTCTCCAGTCTGTGCATTCAATGCTAGCAAGTTCTGTGCTCTCCTACCAAAGACCACTGTTCCCAGTTACTCTAGACTTATAGCATGGTGGGCAGTATTTCTAAATTGTGAGTGAGGAAAACCTGGAGTAGATTAATCTGTGATGCTCATTAGAATGCAGAATGCACAGATATAATATTAACTCGATCGAACAGCAAGTCTGTTAAACCATAGGTTATTCACAGATACATTAAGTTTTAAAACACTAAAGGCATTAATGAATGAGAGATAGGATTTGTTATTGGGGAAACACAGGGGCATGAAATGACTTGTTCGTTACAAATATCTGAGGTAAAAAATTTTGTGTGTATTGGGCACCTGGATGGCTCAGTTGGAAGTGCATGCAACTTAATCTCAAGGTCATGAGTTTGAGCCCTCCATTGAGCATAGAGATTGTTTTAAAAATTCATGTATACAAATCTGGTGGGATCTTTAGTTACAGCCAGCTGATTTAACGATACATAATTTGCAAATAAATCCTGTAACTTTATGGCAAACATACCTCCAGTTTAGGACTATATGTACATATGAAATAGAAATATAAAAGCTCTTGGGTAAGAATTATCATACGGAAATATTTCAAATATTTTAAGTATTGCAAGCTATTATGAATAGCTCAATAGTTTGAAGGTATTGAAAGCAAAATACAACCTCAAATTCCATACTCTTAAAAAATAAACATTGCTTTTATATTCGTGTATTAAAATAGATTTCTTATGAACTCTATTGAATTAAGTTTCTTAAATAGTTTTAAAGTTTTGGTGATTTAAATTGAAAAATATTTACTGATTTTTTTTATCTATACCTTTTTAAATTAACATATAATGTATTATTTGTTTCAGGGGTACAGGTCTGTGATTCATCAGTCTTACACAATTTGCAGAATTCACCGTAGCATATACCCTCTCCAATGTCCATCACCCAGCCACCCCATCTTACTACTCCCTCCCCTCCAACATCCCTCAATTTGTTTCCTGAGATTAAAAGTCTCTATGGTTTGTCTCCCTCTCCGGTTTCACCTTGTTTTATTTTTCTCTCCCTTCCCCTATGATCCTCTGTCTTGTTTCTCAAATTCCTTATATCAGAGAGATCATATGATAATTGTCTTTCTCTGATTGACTTATTTTGCTTAGCATAATACCCTCTAGTTCCATTCAGATCATTGCAAATGGTAAGATTTCATTTTTAATGGATGCATAGTATTCCATAGTATTCCAATTTATATATATATCTATATATCTATATATATATCTATATATATATATATCCATCTGTCTTCTTTATCCATTCATCTATTGATGGCCATCAAGGCTCTTCCCATAGTTTGGCTATTGTGGACACTGCTGCTATAAATATTCCAGTGCATGTGACCCTTCGGATCACTACATTTGTATCTTTAGGGTAAATACCCAGTAGTGCGATTTCTGAGTCATAGGGTAGCTCTATTTTCAACTTTTTGAGGAACCTCCATACTCTTTACCAGAGTGGCTGCACCAGCTTGCATTTCCACCAACAGTGTAGGAGGGTTCCCCTTTCTCCACATCCTCACCAACACCTGTCATTTCCTGACTGGTTAATTTTATCCATATTGATTTTTTTAAATTAAGCATTTTTGTTCTTAAACATATAAGTGATACCAAATGTCCTATCTCAATATTTCTCTAACTTTCAAAAAGCATTATAATTTCTAAAGGTTTTACTTGATGAAATCTGGTTATAGTTTTTGTTTTAGCCACCAAGTTATCTAACAGGTATAGAGAACAATATATAAGCATCAGTGCAAAAAACTCAGTGCTCAGTGTGTCTCTTCATACTAGACAATTTGTGCTAATTGAGTAAATACTTGTATATGTGACCAGATTTTGAAAATCTGGCCAGATTTTAATTAAATTTACCATTTTAACTCTTGAAATACTTTTAAAATTTTAGTTATGTTTACTTCTTATTAGGTGTGATCCCTTTTGGTCTTCAGATTGTAGCTTTATAAGGTAGCATCCTTAAATAATGCAAATGATACATTCTGTGTTTAAAAACATTTTTATATTTTGGTGATAATTGGAAGATGGGGAGACATAATAAAATATCAGAAAGCTGGGGTGCCTCGCTGGCTCAGTCATTAAGCATCTGCCTTTGGCTCAGGTCATGATCTCAGGGTCCTGGGATCGGCCTGTATCAGGCTCCCTGCTCAGCGGGGAGCCTGCTTCTCCCTCCCCACTCCCCCTGCTTGTGTTCCTTCTCTTGCTATCTCTCTCTCTGTCAAATAAATAAATGAAAATCTTTAAAAAAATCAGAAACCCATCCTTTAAGTATACATAACTTGCTTTATGAAACCTATAATAAATATAACATTATTTCTCAATGTATTTTCAGAAGCAGGTTTTGTGACCTTGTGTGCAAGAAGAATAGCAGCCTTATATAAGTTATTGGAAATATATGCATAACATTTAAATCATTATCAACTTTAGATTAAACTGATGTACAGCACGAATTATGGCCAAAGGGGAAATAATTTCTTTTAGAGACATCTATTCACTAATGAAGTATAGATAATTATTTTACAGATTCTTCTAATATGATTTTGTAAACTCCACCACTGAGTCAATTATAGAAAAAAGAAACCTAGAAAATTGTCCTCTACTACATTATTTCTTTTATTCTTGTCATGATTTTACTACTTTGAGGGTTTATTTCTAGTTTTTGATGAATTGTTGCTTTAACCTTTTCATTTTAATATAATCAGAATATGTAAATATTTTATGTAATAAGGAAAAGTTAACCAAAATTGCTGAAATTTTTACAGATTATAAAATATTTACCTTTTTTGGTAAAATTTTATTTATTTATTTGAGAGAAAGAGACAGGGATAGTGAAAGAAAGCACAAACAGGGGAAGGGGCAGAAGTAGAGGGAGAAGCAGGCTCCCTGTTGAGCAGGGAGTCAGGTGACTACATGGGGCCCAATTCCAGGACCCTGAGATCATGATCTGAGTCAAAGTCAGATGCTTAGCCCACTGAGCTAATCCAGGCACACTCATTGCTTTTACCTTTTAAATGTATCTTGACTCTGTCTCCTTTTTCTTATCTCCACTGCCACCAATTCAGTTACTGACACCTAACTCGCCTCTACTTTTACTCTTTTTTTTTTTTTTGAGACAGAGAGAGAGAGAGCATGAGAGGGGAAAGGTCAGAGGGAGAAGCAGGCTCCCTGCAGAGCAGGGAGCCCGATGTGGGACTAGATCCCAGGACTCCAGGATCATGACCTGAGCCAAAGGCAGTTGCTTAATCAACTGAGCCACTCAGGCGCCCTCTACTTTTACTCTTGTGTGTCTACATTTTCACACTTCTAGAATTTTTCTCCATACAGAATATTGATCTTAAACAAACAAAAATCTTATAAAATAGATCACATCATAGTCTTGATTAAAATTATTATTTCTGTTGTAGGTCACCCTGATTTGTAACCTTTAGTTTTTTAAAAATCTGTCCCTTTTAATTTCTAAATTTTGAGGTATATATATGACAGTTATCTCTGTTGGTTCACTGCCTTTCATTATAAGAATTTCTCCATGCGTGTTATTGTTTTGTTGTTTTAAAGGGTGCACATTTGTGATCAGCATTATGACTTGGAGATAGTAAGATTTAGACTGTAAATATAAATTTATTTGCAACCTGTCATCTAGCTCTGCTACTTACCTATGGCCATTGCTCATCTGACATGTGTCCAGTAGACATGGATGAATGAATGAGTATATGAATTACTAATTTCAGTATATAGGTGACTATGGATATAACTTTGATTTGCACATGAGCTTAGCCCTATTAGTTTAGAATTTTAATCTTGTAACTCAGCCTCTTTTTCTAAATGTGATCTGCCTCACCTCTTACACAGATTATTCCAAAAGTTTGATTTCCTTGATTCTAAATCCTTCGTCTTTTACAACCACCACCTGAAATTCATTTACTATAGAGCTACAGTATTTATCATGTCATTCCACTGTTTAAAACTCTCCAATGGTTTTCTTTTGCTTTTAAAATTAATCCAGACTTTATAACATTGTGCATATTCTGATGTCTCCTTACTGCTTCAAATTTACTTTTGTCATTCTCCTCCTTGAAATTTGCAGTTGTTTCAAGCTTTATTTTCTTGTTTTATGTGAATTACATGCCTTTTGTTAAACCAGGACTTGCACAAAATTTCCTTCTTTCTGGGATTCTTCCCTCTTTTTGGCTTAACATCTACTTTCTCATCTCAATTTAAATTTTGCTGTATTTCTGGATGTTCTCAAACAAAATTTGAAGGTCTAGCATTCCTAGATATAAATCATAGCATTGTACTTCTGTCAGAGTAACCTCCATCTTCACTGGTGCTGACACAAAACAGAAGTTTATCCTTTCATGATGAGTCAGATGACCAGGTTAAGACACATCCATACAAATATATTTTCACACAGGTTGCTAAATTTTATGATGATTCCATTATTTCATTTATTAGACATAATATTAACAACTAAAAGGGGAAATGAAGAAGTTATATGAGGTTACTAAGCCATTGATGAAAGGCAAATAATCAAATTTATAAGAAATTTATTTACATAAAGTACTATCTAAGCACTGGTCCAAAACTATTGTAGTTTGGCCATTACAAATTTCATTGGATGAAAAATCCTGCATATCAAAAATCTAAACTAAGTCCTATTCTACACTATAAGGGAGAAAGTGTTATTATTTTAAAACATAGACAGGTTTTACCGGAAGTGCTTTTGTCGATTTTCCTTGGGGACAGTGAGTGTGCTGGGAGAGGAGATGATTGGGAGAGGATGGAAATGAGTCCCTTCCTGCAGGAGGGCTGACAGGTAAAAGAGGGAAGGTAAGGTAATTAGCAAAACTAGGTGGGAAGAGAGCTGCTTCTAGGGCAGTTCCTGAGATGAATCTGTAAGTGATATCCCCATTTGTACACTGGTGTAATAGGTTTCAATTTAAAACGAAATTAAAGTATAATGAAACAAATTTGATGTCTGCCAAGTTTGTTAAAATAGAACCCTACATTTACTCACACTTCTCAATCGAGCTGATACATGTAGGAAAGTGAGAAGACTATAGAATGCTGGGTATTTTTTCCTCCGATTTGAACAGGAAACAAACAAATATGTATATGTATTTAAAAAGTCTTTTAGAAATAAGGTCCTCATTATACCCATACAATAATAATTACCTAAGAAGTAATTTTTTTAAAAGATTTTTATTTATTTATTTGACAGAGAGAAAGAGAGATCACAAGTAGGCAGAGAGGCAGGCAGAGAGAGGAGGGGGAAGCAGGCTCCCCTCTGAGTAGAGAGCCTGATGTGGGGCTTGATCCCAGGACCCTGAGATCATGACCTGAGCTGAAGGCAGAGGCTTTAACCCACTGAGCCACCCAGGCTCCCCTAAGAAGTAATTTTTAGTGAGTTCAAGACGATGAGCTAAGGTCTATAGTCAGTTAGTAAGATTATTCTGTTAAGATAATAAATTATTCCATTTCTACTGGCCAACCATCCTGTAAATGTATATTCATTTAACATACAGATATATGAATACATATATATGCACACATAACCACATAGCTACATATGCAAAGCTGAAAGAGGACATAGTAGAAGTCAACATTACTGTGTTTTATTGTTAGAAAATGCAAAAACAAATAAGCAAAAAAAATTTTGAAGAACATTTTCTTCTGGAGTATGTGTCAATAATTTCATTATTTTTTTAATAATGGTTATTTTCCATATCAATTGGGACAATTTAAAACAACAAATAGTTCAAAACTATTGCTCAATAATTGTTATTATGAAATTCATATTTTGCATGCAATTGCTGCCCTTTGTCCTAGGGAACTATAGTTTGACTTTCAGAACTTTGTACTTTTGCTCAAAGATATATTTAAATGATGAAACTATCCCTAGTGGTACAAGGTGAGAATGCCACATTAACTACTTTATCAAATGTGTTATCTTGAATGTATAATAACTGCGTGTTCACTATTAAGAAAAAATTGAGGAGCTAGTACTCATGGGACAATGCTTTTAAAAGTAGATTAGCTTCTAACATAAATTAAACATTACTATGTGTCAACCTCTTAAGGGCCATTTATTTGAATTCCTGACTTATTAGACAAAAATATCTTGATATTTCTTTCTTCTGAATTTCAAATATACTTTTTCTTTCTCAATGGATTATCTATAAAAAATGAAGACTCATACTATGAATGGATGAATGTAGATAACTTTATTAATTAAATGTGTTTTTCAAATAATTGTTTAAAATATTTTATTTATATATAGAAAGACAGGAAAGGTAGAGTTTTATTCCTTTATGTACTTGTCAAAGTCCTGAGATGCATACACCAAACAAAATTCTCCTTCAGTCATTCTAAAAGCACATTAGTGGAGCTCTAGGATATTGAGGGAACGTAGTCTCAAGCAGGGCTTCTCTTCAAGCATGTATCCCATTTTGTGATCCAGTTATTCAGAGCGACAGTTTCACACTCCTAGGTTAACTTGGATGGGTCATATTACTTGTCCAGTAGGCTGACAAAGAAACTATGTGACATTTTCCAATTTTCTTTTTCTTTTCCTTTGCAAACACCTGGAATTCTGTTTCATCTGTGTTATTGGATACATGCTTAATAATATAGAAATGATCCTTAAAAAATATGAAGTACATGATTAGGTTTTACGGGGAATGGATAGTCCTCACTTAAAAGGATCTTATGATATAACTAGAAAAACTAAACTTCAAAAAGCAGATTTTTCCCACATACATACTAATATGTATCTCTTAACTTAAAAACAAATTTTGAGTTTGAAAGTTTAAATACTCCTGCTAGAGAAACTTGCTTAAATTAATTTAGTTTTCCAAAATTATTCAGCCAGTAAGCATGTTTGTTTTCTTCCAATGTCCTTTGCTACACTGTGCAAAGTGTAGACTTTCTTGGACACATCTAATAGACAAGTTGTGGACCTTAACTCACAGACCTCATTTCAGAACTCTTAAAAAGTCATTTAAAGTCTCAGGCTTACTGTTTCCTTTGTGATACATTGGGCAGTTGGGCCAGATGCTTTCTAAAGACTCTTCAAGTTTCAAGTCTGGATGATTTCAATTAGAGATTAAGTAGTAAACTCTAGGCTGCTATTAGTGTGATAGACCCAAGAGGGGAGAGACAGTGTGGATTCTTTGATGTTTGTCTAATTAGATTTGTTCTGAAGGAAGACAGATTCTTAATAAACATTTCTAGATGTTCATTCTAGGATGTCAGGTAAATAGTATTTGATGTATAAATTTGGGGTCAATGTTAATTTATCCATATTTAAAATGTCAGAATGTCAATAGAGCTATTAAAGTGTTAGTGCAGTTAATTAAATTTTGTTTTTGGAGTTTGTTTTTGAAAAATAATTTTATATATTTTAAACTAAGAATGGCATAATTTTTCCTGCCAAATTTAGATGTAGACTGCCACCAGGGCTGATGTAGGTCTTTAAACATGTAATGAATTTATTCTTCCTTGTTCTCCATGGCATTGCAATGTAGAATATTTACTAACACGTGACTTCTATTATTTAGTGTGCTCTTCATATTCATCTCATTTTACTTTAATCTTCAGAAAATTTGGACTGCAGGTTTACTTTTTCTGTTATTAGTTTTACCTTTTATGTTTGGACTGACAGGAAAGATTTTGAAAATGCTAACAGTATGCTGGTATCTGTCTGTGGAGTCCCAGTTGGATTTTAAAGGGTTTTTATATCTGTGTATTCGGTCCTATGTATAGTGGCAATTAGCAAATTTTTTCCTCATCATAATGATTTCCCCTCCCACTCACTGTGATCTTTTTAATATCTGCTCAAACTGATATATTGATGAGGAGGATAGTCTTAAAATTAAATGTTTTTTTTTTCTTTTGTCCTTTCATCCACATTTCTTATCATCCATAATAACCCCTAAGTTAATCATTCTTAAGGTTTATTTTGCATCAAAATCATATGGTGTGCTTGTTTAAAGTGCTTATTTCAGAGCCTCATTCACAAAACTTCCAATTTAGTAGGATCTAAATTATACCCTAGGAATCTAGAATAAACTGTCTCTTAGCACAACATAACACTGATGAAACGGGAGTTGTAAATAATTAGAGAATGATTTTGCACCTTAAGAAATGAGATTGGTTTCAGGGTACAGCGACTGGCATGACATAAAATGACACCTCCCTGTACTATTGTGGTTGGCATTAATCTTTATTTGCACGATAGAAGTATCTAAAGGGCATGCTCAGAGTGAGGAGAGGAAACACAATCCATTGCCTTCTAGAACCACCTTATTGAATTCCTGTATTCTTTATTCTTCCATAGTAGATATTATCTTCAAGAAAACAAAAGTCCTGTTTTTATCTAGAATTTTGCCCTACTCCAAAAGCTACAGAATACAAGGGGTAAAAGTAAGGAGAAAATATACGAGACTAGGCCAAAGAATCTTAACTTTCTGTTTTTAACTTACCAAATTGTATAACCTTGCATAAATCACTTCACCTTTTTGAACTTAGCTTCAAAAATCTATTACATGGATTAGATGATATCAAAATATCTTTCAACTCTTACATACTGAATTCGGAAATAACGGAGATTAGTTAGTGTAATTTAGTTTCTCCTTAAATTCTAGAAGCAGGATATCTAGTTTTATGAGAATTCTGATATGATTCTGGAGGAATGGAAGGCTACAAATTACTAATTTTATAGCTGTTTTCTACATATTACCTGCAGGTTAATATTTCCCATGATTTCCTTCTTGGGCACATAGCTATTTTCATTTTGGCAAGCTTTTCATTTTTATACTCTAGTCCTCTTAGCTGGGAGTTTCTTGAGAGTATCTTACCTCATAATACAATACACAATGGAGTTCAGTATTGAGGCTGTAATATTTAGATACTAAAAGTAGTAAAATAAATCTGTGCAACATTAACTTTGTTTTTGTAGCAAGATGAGATTATATAATACAAGAGCAAAACTCTTAAAACAGGGATTTTAGGCAACACTGAAAACTCAGTATTGATTAGAGCCACAATTAAATATTCATGGCTAAAAGCACACATAAAGTACAGTCATCACAAGCCTAAATGTGGACTTCTTTTCTCATCTATTCATAAATATCATATAACAATTATTCATTTTATTATCTTGGTAAGCATTTTGAACTTTATAAGAAAGAGTCTTTTTAAAAAATGGAGAAGGGGGAGTCAATGCTTGAAACTGTTGGTTTCTGATAAGGAATATTCTCCTCTTAAACACATAATGTATTACCATTACTTTCAAGTGGTCATCAAGCACAGAAATTCAGCAGAAACTCTGCTGACATAGACCAGAGTATATAAATACAGCTTTTGTCCTTCAGAGCTAGACCAAACAAAAACCAAAAACCAAAAAAAAAAAAAAAACCCAAAAAATGAAACAATATATCAAAATATGCATATTCTGTACAGGCAGCATAATACATTTGCCCCTAAGGAGAAGGCACCCAATATCTATTAAGAGGATGTTCCAGCAAGATGCAGAGGAGGGAAAAGGAGATACAAAAAAGAAAAAAAAAAGTCCAAAACCTGCAATGGTATATAATTAGAAAATGCATCCAGGGTGTGATTGATTTGCCTGCATCTAAATGTTTCTCTGGAAGCATCGTGTGAATGAGATAATCAAAGGGAGTATGTTGAGACACTTGGTTAAAATCTCTCCCTTAGTTTCAGTAACTTTGTGTAGAACATAAATTAAATCTCTTAGTAAAAGCCAATAGATCCTTAGAACCATATGATCCTTCACGTGCAATTAAAAAGAGAGGCTTTTATTCTTATAATAAGTAAGAGGAAATATATTAATTATAATATTTAAAGTATATTATCATTAACCAATCATATTCTTTTTTTTTAAGATTTTATTTATTTATTTGACAGAGAGAGAGAAATCACAAGTAAGCAGAGAGGCAGGCAGAGAGAGAGGGGGAAGCAGGCTCCCTGCTGAGCAAAGAGCCCATGTGGGGCTCGATCCCAGGACCCTGAGATCATGACCCGAGCGGAAGGCAGAGGCTTAACCCACTGAGCAACTCAGGTGCCCTGTTCATATTCTTTTTCATAGCCTAATATAAATAAGTACTGATATAGAGTCCTCTATTATATGTTTTGAATTTCATCTAAATAACCATTTAAGACAAAATTGAAATTGAATTTAGATATGTGCTCTGATGAGTGCTAACAGATCTTCAATAGGTAATAAAACTATAATTTTAAATTTAAAAATCTTAACATAAAGTTTCTCAAACAAATATCTAATGATCTCTAAAAAAATATGCTATACTGCCTTACTATTTTATGATTGTCTTAAACTACCTTACTGTTTTAAGGATATCTGCTTATAAATTTAAAAAAGAAATACATATATATGTATATACATATATAATATACATGTACTTATGGGAAATAACTCCCTACAAAGTTATATTCAGTTATTAATATTCATCTAAAGTACATTCATAATTATGATACTCATTGTTAGAGTAATAGAAATGGCAGAAGCAGGTAAGTTTAATTTCTTGCACTTGGTTTCATTTCTTATAGAAACTTGTTTTTAAAAAGATATGTATAGGGGAGCCTGGGTGGACTCTTGGTATCGCAAGGGTAGTGATCTCATGGGTTTTAGGGCCAGGCCTACATCAAGCCCTGTTTGGGGGCCCCCAAGCTCTGGCAGACAATAAGGTGAAGAGTCTCTCCCTCTGCCCCACCCTCACTCACACCAACTCTCACGCTCTCTTAAATAAGTAAATAAATCTGAAAAAATATGTAAAAGATATGTATATGCACTCACTTGTGTATTACATATTCCTATACACATTTATTTAACTACACATTATGATTCAATGTCTGTTTGGTCTAATATTGATACGACATTTCCGTGAGTAACACAATTATTTTTCACTTTTGGGATTTTCACAGGAAAATTTGATGTTCTTTCTGCATAAATATGATGGTAAAGATGTTATTCTCTCAAGGTGCCTGGGTGGCTCAGTGGGTTAAAGCCTCTGCCTTCGGCCAGGTCATGATCTTAGGGTCCTGGGATCGAGCCCTACATTGGGCTCTCTGCTCAGAGGGGAGCCTGCTTCCCCCTCTCTCTCTGCCTGCCTCTCTGCCTGCTTGTGATCTCTTTCTCTGTCAAATAAATAAAGACATAAAATCTTAAAAAAAAAGATGTTAATCTCTCTTTTTAAAAAAGCTTTATTTATTTATTTTAGAGAGAGGGCGTGAGAGAGGAGGAGTAGGGGCAGAGGCAGAGAGAATCTCAACCAGACTCCCCTGAGCTCATAGCCTATGTGGGGCTTGAACCCAGGACACTGAGATCATTACCTGAGACAAAACCAAAAGTCCAACACTTAAGACTGATCCAACCAGGTGCCCCAAGATGTTATTCTGATAGAAAGGGAAAGTTCGTTGAGTTGGTATAATTGTAAAGAAAAGTTGTGGCCAAATGATGATTTCTAATTTATTTTACTAAAGAAATAAAGAGAGAAAACAATAAACAAATTATAAAAACATACTGAAAATTATTTAGGTTAATAACCAAAAGATTCAGAAAAATGTAAAGCCAGTTTTAGCTAATTGGCCATTCATTTTTTTTCAAAGGGTTCTATTATTGTTTTAAGTATGGAACTTTGACTTTCATAATTATCAGAAAAGCATATAAGATATATCTACTGTCAAATTTCAATCAAATATAGCATCCAGTAAAAACCTTTTATGAAAATGCTGAATTTATTAATCACTCACAAAGTCTATAATATATAAGAAATTAAGACATTAACTACTATTACAGGTTCTATGTAAAGCATTTTCCAAAATTGTACTTCAAGTTTATTTTTTTACAGATCACTGATTTTTCAAAGTTCTTAAGTAAGAAAAAAAAAGTTCTTAAGTAAGACACTTTCAAATTCAGAATTTTTAAAATTTTTTTTGAGAAATGAATGTTGTTGAAACAGAAAGCACCTATGAGTAGCTTGGTTCTTTTTCTTTAAATATTAAAAAAATAATTGCTAATTAAGAATTATAACATGGCTCCATTTTAATAGTTGGATTCCCTAGTATACAGTTTACTTCATGAAATATACAAATTAAAAAATATTTATATTAGACTGCAAGGTGTAATTTTTGTGAAACATAATAAATATACAAAAATGTGCATAGCCTACTTTCAACTTCATTTCCAATTAAAGAAATAATGTTTTTCCTACTTTTAGAAGATAAGGTATATCAGCATATTTTACTTCAACAATTTTCTTTGAAGTTTCTCCAAATATTCACCATTAATTAGAACTTCAAATTAAAAGTCTGAGAACCAAGAAGGCTATCATTGTGATACTGTTCTATTGGAAAGTTAATAAATTGATTATTTCAAATCCCACATAATTAATTGTATCAGCTAAGGTTTATTGATCATGAGCAAAGTGGTGATAATATAAAGATGAACTCAACAGTTTCTGATTTTCATGCTTAGAGGGTTCCAAATGTTAGAAACTTTTTCTTTTTTTAAAGATTTTATTTCTTTGACACAGAGAGAGAGATCACAAGTAGTCAGAGAGGCAGGCAGAGAGAGAGGGAGAAGCAGGCTTCCTGCTGAGCAGAGAGCCTGATGCGGGGCTTGATCCCAGGACCCTGAGATCATGACCTGAGCCGAAGGCAAAGGCTTTAACCCACTGAACCACCCACACGCCCCTAGAAACTTTTTCTTGAATCAAGTCAGATGTATCTTGTTATTGTTCCTAGTTTTTACCATAACTTCTAAGCCATTCTCATCTTATTATAAATGAGAAACTTAGATTAGAGCTTCCCTGGGGATCCTTTAAACTTTCATTTTATGAGTCCATTTGATAGTCGTATAGCATTTTTTAACTCTTTGTTCTCAATGATTTTCATCATCTGAAAATGTGCTAATTTTTCAATATCATCAAATTAACAAACTGAATGTGTGTGACTGAACATAGTACTCAGATACAGTCTTCCCAGAACAGAGTATAGTAGACATCTCTCATTTCTCAAGATCCAAAATTATTACTCATATAACCTGAGACTAATATAAAAATGTCAGTGGCTCCGACTATTGTTATACAATTAACTAGAAAAATCTCAAGATGGCCCATCTTGAGATTTCAAAATTTCCCATAAAATTTTGACAAGTAATACTACCCATGCTCTGCAATAGCACAAATTGTATATTCCTTTTTAATATAACCATGAAACTTATAATTTTCTATACCAAATTTCATCATGTTCAACTTGCCCAGTCAATTTAAATTATTTTGTGATTTTGATTTTGTTCCATATTTTACAATCTATAGTCAATCCTAAAACCAGGTTAGCATTATCTTTTTTTTTAATATTTTATTTATTTATTTGACAGAGAGAGATCACAGGTAGGCAGAGATGCAGGCACAGAGAGAGGAGAAAGCAGGCTCCCTGCTGCGCAGAGAGCCCGATGCGGGGCTAGATGCCAGGACCCTGAGATCATGACCTGAGCCGAAAGCAGAGGTTTAACCCGCTGAGCCACCAGGTGCCCCCTGGTTAGCATTATCTTAAAAAGTTGATGAGCCTGTTTTATGTTCCTTGTAAATTCTTGAATATTTCTTTTTTTTTTTTTTTTTAAAGATTTTATTTATTTATCTGACAGATTGAGAGAGAGATCACAAGTAGGCAGAGAGGCACACAGAGAGAGAGACGGAAGCAGGCTTCCCGCCAAGCAGAGAGCCCGATGCGGGGCTCGATCCCAGGACCCTGAGATCATGACCCGAGCTGAAGGCAGAAGCCTTAACCCACTGAGCCACCCAGGTGCCCCTTGAATATTTCTTTTAACATGTATCAAAGGATCCCTGTATCTTTTGCCCCACTGTCTCACTACCTTTAATAAGGCATTTCCGGAAGAGTAGTTGAACCCAATTTTATATACCAGTTCAGCCTATGTTCCTTCATTGATTCCACTATAAAGCATAGTTTTCTCTTTTTCTTTAATTTATAAAAGACATTTTGTAACCGATTACTAGAAATAGTACATCAAACCCCAGTTTCTCAACCACTCTTTCCTGTGATTCTTTTCTACTCAAATACTTTATACACATGACTATGTAGCAGCGAAGGAATCAAAACATTTAAAATGACAGCATAGGTTTTATATGCTTAAGCTTTCTAGGGAAGGAGGGAAGTGAGAGTGAATTTACATTAAATTATATCTATTATCGCTCATCTTTGAAGTTTTAAATTGAATTATTATTTCTTTCACACAGTTTTTCTTACTGCTGTGTCTCTTCCTGTTTTCCTGCTGACTAAGGGAGCCTGAAGCAATTCATTCTCTAGTCTCCCAAAGCCTTGGTGACCATTAGACATGCTCTCCTAGGGCTTCTGCTACTCTATAATTTTTTTTTTTTTTTGCTAAAACACTATTCCACTATTTCAAAAAAAGTTCCCCAATTATGGCTTCATGGTTTTCTTATAATACTATTAATTTTCCACTCCAGGATCTAAATATGCTTTTGAGGGATACCTGGGGGGCTCAGTTGGTTAAGTATTTGCCCCTGGCTCAGGTCATGATCCCAGGGTCCTGTGATCAAGCCCATGTAGGGCTCCCTGCTCAGTGGAGAGTCTGCTTCTCTCTCTCCTCCCTGCTTTTGCTGTCACTATCTCTGTCTCTCTCTCTCAAATAAATAAATAAATTCTTAAAAAAAAAAATAAATATGCCTTTGAAGTAGCTGTAGAGATTAATTTTTGTTGCTATTTTAAATCACATTTGTTCTACATGTCTAAGTTCTGCTTGTCTATATAACTGATCAGTCATAGGTTATCACATTAAACAGGGCAGAGCACTCTCAGGCTGGCAATAATTAGTATGGCAATATATTATTTTCTTATAACATTTTGGTTTCATATCTTTTGCTGAATATTAAAAATTTTCCAAAATATGCCTTATAAACCCTCCAACCAAAACTAAGATTTATTTTATTTCATTTTATTTTTATGAGTGTGATAAATTTGAAAGTTAATGAATAAGTTAAATCCCATTGGATCACATTTAGAGTTCTATAGACATCGTTCTGTGAGAATAACCAAAATATATTTAAAATATAAAAAGCATAGTCAAGAATTAAAATGAACTCACATTTTTAACCTGTAATTTTAAATTATTTTTCCTAAAAATGCCAAGATGCAGGAAACTTAAACATACTCTGGTACGGACCTCTTGCAGCTGTATAAATTTTATAAATAAGAACTACCACAGATAAGAGGAAATAGAAAGACCCTCGTCAACTCCAGAATCAGTGTTTTTTAAAAACTATGTGTAATTCAAAAATTAACTTTCAATGGTGTCATATGTAAATTAGATCCTGTATAAAGAGGTCTTAAAAAATCAAATAGGGTTATTATATCCTTTTTTCAAGTGCAATTCATTCTAACTATTCAACATTAGAAAAAATATCATGCAAAGAATAAAATGTCATACAGATCAACAAACTAATCAGATGCAGTTTTATGTTGCCAGTCTTCTACAGTTGTTTTGTAATAGCACATTATTCTGTTAGGATATGGTATATGATACACAATACTCTGAAAGAGTAAAAGCAGACAACATAAGTATCATAAAATGTAGTATGTTAAAGTCTTATACCTCAGTTTTCTTGATTAATTATCACTTTAACATCATACATGAGTATGTTTCATCTTAGTTACATTATCTTATTAACACTGGCAAACATAACAAATAACAATGTTGGAAATGCATGTATCTAATTTATTTTGTTAAAAGAAATTCTTTAAAACATTTCCAGATCATTTTCAGAATTGCATGACTTTAATTGTAAATTGTTCTGTTTCTAAACTTTAATATTTAGGGGATAGCGAACATTATAATTTGGTGGAGTTCCTGAGTTTAATCTGATATTTATTCTTTACTTTGATTGGAGAATGAAATTATATAATACTTAGGTGATGATTATGTGAATAGTATTGTGGATTTCATTATATACAGACCCTTGAGTCCATATTTCAGAATGTTAGTGATAATCTGAGCTGAAATCTCTGCAGGTTGTGAATGGTAAAGGGGTAGAGGAAAAATAATTTTCCATTCCCTACAGTGCTAAGTTGAGACTCAGAGTACCATTAACCTGATTTTCTGGGGCACCTGAGTGGTTCAGTTGGTTAAGAGTTCAGCGTCTGACTTCAGCTCAGGTCATGATCCCAGGGTCTGAGATTGAGCCCCAGATCATCAGGCTCTCTGCTCAGCAGGGACCCTGCTTCTCCCTTTTCCCTCTGCCTGCTGCTTGCCCTGCTTGTGCTCCCAGGTTTGCACCCTCCACCCCCGCCCCGTGTAATAAATAAATAAATCTTAAAAAAACAAAAAAATGAAAACACCTGATATTTCAGAGTCCATTTTTCCTAATTGGAACTTGGGCCTTCCCCAGTAGTTGGCAACTAACGAGGAGTGCCCTTTTATCTTCAAATCATATAGATATCTGAGCAATTGCAGATTCTTAACTTTGTAAAGAAGGGGAATCTATTAAGGGAGCTAACTTCAGTGAACAATGGTTACAGTTATAAGGAAATGGAATGGGGAGCAAATGATCATAACCAGTAAATCATTGAGTTTATTTATTTGATGATTTATAGGTGACTGTTTAGTTTCTGTAAGATTTTAGATGTTATGCATAAATGTAAGATCTACTTCCTTCTTTTATCGCCCCCATATTTCAAATGAATAAATAAATAATTATCAGAAGTTGCCAAGGATAAACTAGTTTCTTCAGTTAAACACAGATTTATATCAGATCACTTTGTTAGTGGTAACTTTAATTCCTCTCTCTTCTTTCTGTTAGAAGGTCTTTAGTGTTGCAATATCTCTGACAACAAATATTTCTAGGAGTTCTTAGGAGTTGTATCATTTGTGCGGAAAAGAAGTTTTAGTTGCCAGAGACATTTGGAGTTTCTGGCTCGCCTGCTCAGTTCTGCCTCCCTGGAATTGTCAGCTGAGGTGTCTGTTGTCTTTGACTCTGCATGAGAGCCTGGTCCTGCCCAAAAAGCCTCCGGGCACTTTAATCTGGGAAACGTCACTGCTGCATTTTTCTAAGACATTCTGAACTCTGACAAATATGGAACTACTGTGAGGAACTAGTCAAATGTTTCCATTTCCTAAATAATGCCCTGCCATAGGCATTCTAGTTGTACCTGAGCCCTCTAGATTGGAAACAGAGTTGAATTCTATCGTAATTTCCCGTATTCTTTGTTGTAAGGGCAATCAATAATTATGCCTTATGCATCAATGTCTTTGAGTTTTGGTAAAATTAACACTTTCTCTTTTAAATCATAATTTTCTTTTTCCTAGGATGGAGGAGGGGAAGAATATGTAGGAAGGTATTTACACTGTATTTAGAATCATAGGCTATATCCAAAGACCAAAATTGTGTTTTTTAATTGGACCTAATATTTTTCTTTAAAGTGTTCTCTTTGAGGAAGGCTATTGATCTCTAATGTAGATAGACTGATGGGCTTCATTACCAGCTGTCCAGACACACGCAGGAAGATCTGTTTTTGTGTTAGATACAACCTAGCCTAAAACTGGTAACCATATTGCACTTTAAGGAGGCATTTGTTCAGGTGATAAGTTTATGGAATTTTGTGTTTTTAATTGATATACATTTACAGATATAAAGTTTTGAATTGATATACAGTTGACATATAGTGTTTTGTAAATTAAAGGTGTGCAGTGTTCTGATCTATTTATCTATTGTAATATTACCGCCATAGTGTGAGCTAACACCGCTATGATGTCTCATAATTATTGCTTTTTTTTTATGGTGAGAACATTTAAGATCTAATCTTTTAGCAAATTTGAATAGTAATACAACACTGTTAACTATAATCACTGTGTTGTGTGGATTAGGTCTCCAGAACTTATTCATCTTCTAACTGCGAGTATGTACTGTTTGATCAGCATCTCTTTGATTGCTGCACCTGGTGATCATCATTCCACTGTTTCTATGAGTTTGGCTGTTTTAGATTTAACACATGAGATCATATAATATTTGTCCTTCTCTTTATCTCACTTAACACAATGCCCTCAAGATCCATCCATAGTATCTTCAATGGCAGAACTTACTTCTCTTTTATAGCTAAATAATGTTCCATTGTCTATGTATACCACATCTTCCTTATCCAGTCATCCATTGACGGAAACTTAGTTTGTTTCCATATCTTGGCTACTGTGAATAATGGTGCGGTAAACATAGGGTGTTTCTTAATAGAAAAAAGGAACAGAAATGACTAGTGATTAATAATTAACACGCCCATTATGTTGTCTTTTTAACACAGTCTTAAATGGGCCTTTGACAAGTACTTGTATACAATTTAATCAAAGATGATTTATCCAGAAAATTCATGACGTGTTGATATTCTGTGTGATTTACTAAAGAGGAGGAATCTATATGCACTAAACAACAGAAGTACATGGGATGGTGTTGAGAATATGTTGTAAAAATTTGGGGGCCTGATTTTAATTTTTACTCAGAATTCAGGATAGCAGTTGGAGATCTGATACTTTTAGTGTTAAAGATGGTCTGTTCTTGTTTTCACTGATATAAAACTTAATTTGGCTTTGAGCTTCAACCCTTACTATTCTTATACCAAGAACCTTATCTCAAGCGTGATCTTTTTACTTCCTTTTAGATACAGAACTGTGACATTTCTATTGGTTCCACATTTGCTCAAGTTATTATTTAAGCAATAAGCATGTGGGCTATGGATAAAGAGAAAATTTCATATAATTTATCAGTATTTCTGGAAAGATAAAAATAACTGATGAGGCATTTGCATTATTAAAGCAGTTGATAATTTACTTTGGTTATAAGCACAGAGACCTTAGGAAATGATTCTGATATTTAACATACATAATCATGGCCAAATAGAAACATTTCAATTTCCTGCTGATCTTTGCATCTCTCTTGTAGTATATAATGGAGAAAAAAATGGGGAATAATGTCCCTTCCTAATTGCCAAAAAGCCCTCTTTGTAGAGGAGCAAACAAGAGCTGTAATATTTGGGGAAAAGCTAATTGGTGACAAAACATGCTGATTTCACACACTGACTTTTAAGTAGGAAAGCACCAAGCTTCAAAAACTAGAATTGTCTTAGTAGTTAATGTTATGGCAACTCTTGACCTGGCATTTGGGTTGCTGTGAACTGAATTCCTATATTTCAATTTATAGAATAGGTGACACTATCTAGGACTTCAGCTTGCTGCATAATTTTGACAGTTTTGCTTTGTACTACTTCCTATACCAGTCTATTTGACTTTAGGGAAAAAGGGGAGGAAAGAAGAAAAAAAAGAAAAAAAGCATTTCCTAAACATTTCCACAAAGTAATCAAGACT
The DNA here is from genome assembly GCA_028533885.1 of Nasua narica. Taxonomy (NCBI): domain Eukaryota; kingdom Metazoa; phylum Chordata; class Mammalia; order Carnivora; family Procyonidae; genus Nasua; species Nasua narica. The sequence goes on along the minus strand of CM052799.1, from coordinate 162,171,422 downwards.
ATGTTTATAGGCATGCGAGTCAATGATAAGGTAATCTAAGACTCATTTCTGAATAGCAGTTCAAATATAGAATAGAGGCTATGTGCATCCTATTGCTGGGTAACAGTGGACAGTCATGAATTTCCTAAGTAACAGAACCTTAAATAAGAAAGGCTACCTTGGAAATGTTCAGGGTAAATAAAAAGCCTTTACAATGAATAAACTCATGTGAGTTCATGGAAGAACATATTCCTAATGGATAGTTCTTAATTATCTGCTGGCTAGGGATGTCTGTGTAATAATGTAGGGAGAAGCAAGAAGCAATAGTTCAAACAAAATTTTAGAGATTTAGAGTGAGGGTTTCCTGGTAAGAAAAGATTCAGGGAGACTCCATGAAGAAATCACATAAATATAAGGAGGAGGGAATTTCAGCAAATCATAAAGTTTCATTCAATTATTTATTCACTTGCATAAAAAATTATTAAGTTTATTAAGTTAATAATTTAATAATTATTAAATTATTAAGTTTACAAAAAATGTAAAAAAAAATCAGTGTGTTAATTTCCTATATAATTCATTGGAAGGGAACAAAAGATAAATAATTCTAGGATCCTGTCTGCAGGGAATTTATAATATAGACAAGAAAACAGCATGTTACAAACAAGAATACTTCAAACTGTAAGTTGCCAAATGTCATAAGAAAGACACAGAATAACTTCATGGGACTTTGGTGAAGGCATAATTAATTCCAGCTTGCACTTGAATTGGAAACAGGGAAATCCCATGGAAGAGAAAATATTTGATTTCAGCTTAAAATGACAGGTAGATTTTGGACATCTGGCATGGGAAGAGGCATCCCATTTGAATGTAACCAAAGGCATGTAGGTGGTAATATGATAATACATAGGAACACTGCATATTTAAAGTAAAGGACATTTCATTTGCAACAATATAGTTGGATCTAGAGAGTACAATGCTAAGTGAATTAAGTCAGTCAGAGAAAGACAAATACCATAGGATTTCACTCATATGTGGAATTGAAGAAACAAAACGAACAACAAAGAGACAAACCGAAAAACAGACTCTTAACTATAGAGAACAAACAGATGGTTACCAGAGGGGAGGTGGGCGGGGGATGGGTGAAATAGTTGAAGGGGATTAAGAGTACTTACCTTGATGCACACTGAGTAATGTATGGAAATGTTGAATCACTATATTGTACACCTGAAACTAATAAAAAAAAACACTGTTAACTATAATGAAATTATAATAAAGTTAAGACATGGCAAAAGGCACTTAAATTAGAGTAGTGGAATTTAAATTAAAAAAGAATAGTTTTGTATTACACTAAGTGAAATAAGTCAGTCAGAGAAAGACAATTATCACATGATTGCTCTGATATGAAGAATTTGAGAGGCAGGGCAGGGGATTATGGAGGGATGGGGAAGAGAAATGAAACAAGATGGGATGGGGAAGGAGACAAACCATAAGAGACTCCTAAACTCACGAAACAAACTGAGGGTTGCTGGGAGGTGGGGGGTAGGGATATGGACATTGGAGAGGGTATGTGCTATGGCAAGTGCTGTGAATTGTGTAAGCCTGATGATTCACAGACATGTACCCTGGGGCAAATAATACGTTATATGTTAATAAAAAAAAAAGAATAGTTTTGACCGCATTGGGAGGTAGAGAGCTCCAATGACATATTAAGGAGATTATATAATTTCTTTTTCTTTCTTTCTTTCTTTCTTTCTTTCTTTCTTTCTTTCTTTCTTTCTTTCTTTCT
>CM052799.1:162103473-162163694 GCA_028533885.1 Nasua narica | reverse complement strand
TGTTACAATTTCATTGGCCACTGACCCCTCTAAAACTGTTGTGCTTTTTGAAACACGCTCTCTTTCTCTACACCACGCCGCTGTGTCGGTGAGTGTGAGGGAGAGCTCAAGCTAGCTTGAATAAAGGGCTCTTTTGCTTTTGCATCGGACTCGGCTCCCTGGTGGTATTTGGGGATCTCAAAATCTGGGCATAACAATGATATTTAATCATCCTGATTTTAGAGAGAAGATTTATAATTTTAGGAAAGTTAACTTGTTCAAGGTAATATAGCCAGTTCGTAAAACCAGGGTTCAAATATAAGCCATACCCCAGATTTTATAATATTTACATTATATTAATCTGCCTATTGTCTGCATCTATATGAGAATTGTGTAGTGTGTTGGTGAAAATGTGTGTTGATATTTCCTAAAAATACCCCACAACTTTCAATTTATCTTAATATTACTAAAATGCCTCAATAACAGTGTAATTGTGGTTCCCACTTAGTATTCTGTGCTTCACTGATGGCATCCTTTTATCACTCTTCCACAAAGTTTTTGTTTCAAATATATAGATGGCTAGTAAAAATGTTCTTAATGGAAAATCTTGCAACATAGAATGGTAACACATGTCTTATTTCACAAAATACTCCAATATCATAGACATTTATTTTTTCTTAGCATTTACTAAAAACTTATTGCCAACTTTATACAAGAAAGCTGGTATATTTATGTATAAAGTTCCAAGATGTTCTCTCTTACTCGAAAATTCTAGGGAAGGTATAAAATTAGTTTTCATCACTTAAGAGCTATAAACTTGAGCTAATATACATTCTATAGGTAAACTTTATGACCAAGTCCTAAAGCATTGAGGATTCCCCAGCATTTCTGAATTCATATCCTTTTGTGTACCTAAATTATCAAAAAGTAGCAGGAAAAGTGACCATAATGAGATTTCCTTATTATATAAAGTTAACTTATAATTCTTATATCTTTACAACATTTTAGCACGTGACTTAAGGGAATTCTTCAATATTATGTGTGATGCACTTTATTTCTAAAGTTTTTTCTGCAAAAGTTCATTTATATTCTTCGTTTTGCATTCAGAGTGAATTTTTCTATAGCAATAATATTAATAGCTTTAGGCTCTCTTGAATACTTCCTATATGTCAAATATCAACAATATTAGTAACAAGGTCTTTTGAAGCCATATGTGTCCATTTGTAACTGTAATATTCTTCAATAATTAAAAAGAAAATAATACGTTGCAATAATTTAAACAGCTCAGAAAAACATTACTGTACATATTTGTATAATTTGTATTACATATATGTACATATATTTAATTTAACAAATTCTTAAATTATAAATTTTTCAGTTGGATTGCTCCTCAAACCTTTCCTACATAGAAATCTTATACAAAATGTTTGTTTCAGTTGGTCTGATACCTTCTCCTCCAGTCCGGACTTCACTGTATCTATTTGCCACTATCTTGATGTCTTTATCTCCTAAAAAAAAAGTTTTCAGTTCATTCATTTACTAATTGTTTTGTTTCAGGCACAATGCCACTCAATCTCCCTTTTACTGAATGAGGAACAAAAAAGATGCTGAGGTTTGACTCTGCTGCCTAGATAATGTATAGTAGATAAAATTCAGATTGAAAACAGGCTCGTGACTAACTGATCTTAGGCAGTTTAACTGAAAATGAGTTAATATCTTCCTCTTGGGATTATTGGTAAAATTAAATGAAATGAAGAATATAAACTGCCTAAGACTTAGTATATGCCACTATATTTTTTAGTGGGTATAGAGAGGATAGTGTAGAAAAGAAGTTCACCAAATTAACACTTTCTTAGAATTAAGAGAACAAGTTCATTATTAAGAACATAGGTTAAACAAAAATCTTGTCAAAGATAAAGCTTAACAATAGTATATAAACTTTATATTGAATACTCAAACTATATTTGAAAATGTTTCACATTATATACTTCTAAATATAATTAAAGCAACTTTATTTTAATACTTATTATCTTTATTTTTCATGCAATTATTCTGCTTATTTAGGGTTCAGTGTGAGACCAGCCTTTTCCCAGTCTGTTAACGACTATGGAAATGACAGTAGAGCAAGAGAGAAGGAAGTGTATTTAGTATTTAAAAATGTATGATATTCTATAGCTAAATGGTAACTTCATTTTAGGTTTCTCTCAAGTCTCTCTGAGTTTTAGTAACTGGGGGTGAACAGGGTAACGGCATGAGAAAAAAATAAAATTCAGTCTCACCCACTTAGGTGATTTCCTCTCCAGTTTAGATTCCTTCCTAAACTAAATTATTAAGTCTAATATTGATAGAAATAGTCTTAGCAATATGTTTGCTTGATCTTATTATTTTTACCAAATAAGTCATGAGTGTGGAATCCATAATTAATGACTGTGGACCCTGAATCTGAGCTCTGAGAAGAATCCCCTCTCTGACGTTGGTTTAGGGCTACGGCTTAATTCATCAGGAGATAGGTGTGTAGGAGGCATGGGGAGTGAATAATGGAGGAGCCAAAGGGAATACTACATCCTGAATTCATGAGATGGAGTATGAATTATAGTGAAGGTTAATGTGGAGATGGGAGATTGTCATTTTCAGAGTAGGTATGGGTAAATGAAGAAAGGTTTTATGTTTAGTTAAACAATGAATAGTAAATACTCTGGTCATCCTACCCTTGGCTATTCAAGACACTAGAAAAATTGGGTCTTGGTTACACCCTGTCCAGAGATACATTCTGGTCCTGGAAGTCACTGGAAGTGCAGTCAATAAGCTCAGAAATGGCTCAAGAAATCATGGGTTCTGAAAATAACCTGGCTACACAGTATGATTGATGAATTGGCTCTTTCATTGTTGAATTCAGACATAGCTTGGTAATGCTTATTGTCATTAATTGATGTAGATAGTTCAATGAGCATCAGGTCTGGTGTGAGACAGGTTTGTGTTTAAACACTTGGTCTCCCATCTATTAACTGTGTAACCTTGGGCAAGTTCATAACCTCTGCAAGAATGAGTCCCTTGATATGTGAAATCAGGATAATTTTTATGCCAGTTAATATAGTGCCTGACACATATAAAGCGCTGAGTGCTTTTTCTGTGACCATTCATTATGTTAAAAGGAAAGGAATAGGGGAATCTGGCTATTGTTTCATATATAGAAATGTTCATGTGTAGGTTATTAAAATAATGGGGTCTACAATAACCACAATGGAAGATTTTATACGGGCCCTTTTACTATTCTTAAACATTTTCCAAAGTCTTAATGAAGTCTTAAATGTTATTTATATCCACCTGGAATGCTTAAAATTTCAAATGAGAGAATGGCCAATGATGATTTAAGAGCCAATTTACTTCTGATAAATTTCTACTCCTTCTTTAACTACTTGAATGCTCTTTTTAATAATGTCCTACTTCTTGCTACCCTACAAGGTCTGATCTACCTTAACTTATTCCTAGAAATGACAGTCAATCTGAGAAGGGAAATACTATAAGTTAATAAGCAGAATTTAAAAATGACCCTCAAGAGCAGCAGATGAATTGCTAATTAGAATTATCACTGTTGCCTCAATAATACTGTTCTAAGGTCTGAATTATGTCAGGACATTAAAAGTAGAAAGTTCATTAATATTTTTAATGCATATCTATTATTTATGAAGCAAGTATGAGCTGGGAGTATAGACTTGACTATATTACCTGCTTCTCACCGCCTGTCATCCCAGTTTGTTAATTCCTCCTACCTGGGAGGAAGAAAAGAATGGGCATATGCTCTGCAGTCAAAAAAGTTTAGGTTCAAGATCGAAGATAAGTATGATAAGCAAGGTAAGTATGACCTTGAACAGGCGATTTAATTTTTCTGACCTTCACTTTCCTCAATTGTAAAAATCTAAAATAATAACTACACTGCAAGTTTTTATGCCAATTTAAAAGATTATTGGTGTACAGCTTTAATGTTTAGTAGTACATTTTTCTATGCCTGGTAATGATTGTGTTCTTGTTATCCTCATAGTATCTGCTTTCTTATCTTCTTAATCTTAGTCTTAAGGCTTTTCTTTTTATAGTGAAATAATGCTAGGGACCCATACTCAAAGACCTCTGAGCTTTGGTGATGCCAAGTATATCCTGAAATAGATCACTTCCTCTCATCTGGTCCCTCTTGTATGTATCATAAGGTAGAGAATTTGTTCAGATGGGTGGGAGCATAGCTAATTCTTTCAAATGAACCACATCATTAATACATTCATGACTTTGTCTTCCTTAGTAATAGGATCCAATAATTGACAAACCACTCATTATATAAACACAAATGCATGCTTTTACATAGAGGAATTCTTTTTTATTATCTCTTTATAGCACTGGTTTAAAAATAAGAAAATTAGAAAAATAAATTTCAAGATCCCAAGATATCAAACTGAGCTAGTTTTTATACATTTACTAATAACTGATAATTTATACTATTATATGAGTCAAACTTAGTGAAAGAATTGAACAAATTTGATTATGTCAAACTTCTAGAAAATAGTCATCATCACAAAAATCAGTCCTTGCCTTAGGAATTATTTTCTTGTGCATGATACAGTATGAATGGTGTCAGTAGCAAATAGTTGAGGATATGTAAATTTGTATTTCCATGATGGCCCAAATTCTCAATCTTTCAAAGGGAATAAAGGATGTTTTAAAAACAATTACATAAGTAAAAACAATCTTAAGAAATATTATCTCTATCTCTGAAAGAAAGTTACTATTCCAAGCTTGAATACGGTTGACTTAATTAAAACTCAATTAACATTGTTATTGTGTAACTAATGGCTTGAAAATGGCAATGTCATGAGCCATCAATTATGGATTAATGTAAAAAACAGTAGGCACTATAGGCTGGAATGTCACAATAAGCCCTAGAGTGTGTGTTTTATTTTATTTTTTTACATCTATCTGAAGTATATTTGTCAGATTTTAACATGGCATTACAGTTGATTAAAAATGACAAACATAATATCACTAATGAATTGTTTTTCACTGAAAACCTGTTTCCAGTGTGTTAATAGGAATTTGAGTATTTTTATCCAGTAATATTTTCCCAAACCTAAGTAGTTCACTTACTATATATTTTATACATAAGTAGGAATATAATAAAATTTGAGGTTTTAAATACAAAGGACATTATGTCACTATGTATTTTCCTCCCATACATGTAATTAATGGCTATTTTATATTTTATAATATTTGGGGAATTTTCATTTATTCTGAAATGACAGTAGATTCTATCCTGTTATGATGAAGCTTCATGAGACTGCAAGTTTCCAGAAAATGTCATTTTTTCCCAACCTTGTTTCCAGTGTTTCCTATATTGAAATTTGTTTTTAAATTCTGTATCAGCTGAAATGTCAGTCCCTTTCGCTGAAGTAGTCTTTTCAAACTCTCTGCACAATTCCACTCTTTTATTTAGAATCTTTGCTATTTTGCCTTATATAAAATATTTCTCTTCTCCCTAGTAGTTTATAAATTCTTTAAGCATTGCGATTTTAACATATTCCGTGGTTAATTGTCTCCACATTGTATATATACTTATGCAAGACACATAGTTAACAAAGACTAATTGGAGTATGAGAAATATTAATTTAAATATGGTGTATTAGGGGCGCCTGGGTGGCTCAGTGGGTTAAAGCCTCTTCCTTCGGCTCAGGTTGTGATCTCAGGGTCCTGGGATTGAGCACCACATTGGGCTCTCTGCTCAGCAGGGAGCCTGCTTCCTCCTCTCTCTCTCTCTCTCTCTGCCTGCCTCTCTGCCTACTTGTGACCTCTCTCTCTGTCAAATAAATAAATAAAATCTTTAAAAAAATAAAAATAAATAAATATGGCATATTAAAAATATTACAGTGTATTTTCAGTATTGGAATAAGTAAACAAATGAGTGGGTTCAGTATAGCCATGTTTTTTATAGAAAGGTCAAAGAAGTTCAATAATGTTCATGTGTTTTTTGCAATTGAAAATAGCCTCCCTTAGGTCTAATAGATATATAGAATTTTTTAAGAACTTTAGGTTGTTTAAAATCTGCAACTTTTTTTTTTAAATCTGCAACTTATTAGATTCTTTCAGAGTAATGGACTCTCATATGCAGCATACCACTTTTTCTCAACAACATCCTTTCATTGTCTTAATTTTTGGACTTCACTGTCTTGTCTTTTGAAGGGTTAATGAATTTAATTGCTTACTTGGGCTTTACGCATTTGTGCTGAGAGGTTTCCTAGGGCAGGCAGGTAGCTGTATAAGGTAGATGTCCCCATGTCTCCGGAAATCTCAGCTGGGCACAATCACTTGACAAATCTTCATTGTAATAAAAGGCAATTCTAGTGAAACACACTGTGAAACAAATTCCAAAAGTTATCTTTCCAGGAAGGAGCTTAACCCCTTGGAAAAGTCATCATCTAGAATCCAGAGATACTTCGAAATGCAAATGACACACTTGAGACAAGGGGCACCTGTTTTTCTGCTTTGATTATGTCTTGAGGCCTCAATTTCAGTAAATGAGAGAACAGAAGGAAGGTGTTCTTTTGATGAGCTCTGTCCTCAAGGTAATTAAGGCCAAGGGAAAAGTAATAGGTGGTATCCATTTATAATTCCTTCCTGGCCATCAGTAATTACAAACCACTTACTGTCATTTTGAGATACATATAAGGTATAACTTTTGCTATATGCTGACTGGTTTTCTATAGCTTTTAGTAGTGAAACCAGAAATTTAAAGCAGTACTTGTTTACTGAGCCTGGGGGGGTCGGGTGGACAAGAAAGGAAATACCGAGGAAGAAATTATCACATACACATTTGAGTCTTGCGGGAAACAGAACATCAAAAAAGAGTGAGTGGTGATGACAACCAACCAGGAGGGGGTGGTCTGCAGAAAATGGAGAGAGAGGAGAACATGGGAGCCTCAGGCTTAGCATATGAAGCATATGATCATGAAATACTAACTCAGAGATGTCCTTAGATGACCTAAGCTATGCACAGGACAAGAGAGACATCACTAAATGATGTGGATATAATTTGTGATATTTAGTCTTCAATACCATTCATCAGTAATTTTGCCCATTTTGGACAACTCTCATATTTCCTTGTCTGACTATATCAGCCATGCACTTAATTCTTAGAACTTTTATTCACCCATATTTTTCTAACCCCAAGCATCTAACAAATCCAAAAATATAATTAAAGATATTTAGCATAAACTAATTTAATATTTTTCTTCTTCCCTTCAAATGTATTGACATAATTTATTTCACATGTATCTTTACTTTCTTATCTCACTTACCAGAGATGAGGTGTTCCTTTGATCAAGGTCAATCTTTTCACATTTATATTTGATCTCTTCCCTGTTGAGTCTCAACAGAGACTTTATCCCATCAATATCCTTCCTATTTCATTTGTTTTTGACCTCTAACTTTCAGGCATTTCTCTCATCCCATATGTAAAGAATTTTGTCACCTCTCCCTATACCCCTTTCCAAATAAAAAGCCTTTCATTACTTTATACACTCTAACTATATTGACCATTTCTTATCTCTCAGATTTAAGTAATTCACCAACATATTGCAATTTGCTTTTATTTTCACTGTGCCAATTAAAATTCTAAAGTAGAGTTCAGCAGACTCAATATTGCCAAGTCTAGTGAGAACATTCATTTAATTTACTGGACCTCTTTATTATATACTGTTTGCCAAGCATGGCCTTCTAGACCTCATTACTTTCTGGAATTCTGTTATACTATTTATTCTGTATTTTTCATTTGTGGGCTCTTCCTTTGCCTATCACTTAAATGTTGGAGTTTCCCATAGTTCTCTTGCAAATTCTTTAATTCTATCTTTCTCTGGGTTATCTCATCCATATTCAAGTTTTATGCATGAGCCATAAATGACTTTGATCATTCCCAAATCCACATCTTCAATTAAGACCTGTTTCCTCACTTTTATATTCATATTTGCATTTATAGTTGAAGATAGCCACTTAAAGATTCCACAGCCTTCTCAAATACATCAACATCCACTGATTTTTCTCAATCACTTGCCTGATCCCATTTGATAGTTTCACCTAGTCACTCAAGGAAAATACATTGATGTCACATTAAAAACTCTCCAACTTCATTGCCTGAATTTTATTTATTTTTTATCTAGTTTTATTTTATTTTTTATCTAGGGAAATTGGCCCTCTCAGAAAACCTTCCAATAAATCTCAGATTTTGCTAAGTGTTCTCTACAATTTCATGGATATCTAACATTGTCTTCACTACAATAAAACAACAAAGTCTTTTTATGTGACTAAAATGACAAGGGTACTTTTTTTAAAAAAAAATGATACTGGGCGCCTGGGTGGCTCAGTTGGTTGAGCAACTGCCTTCAGCTCAGGTCATGATCCCGGAGTCCCGGGATCGGGTCCCATATCGGACTCCCGGCTCTGCGGGAAGTCTGCTTCTCCTTCTGACCTTCTCCCCTCTCATTCTCAGTCTCTCTCTCTCTAATAAATAAATAAAATCTTTAAAAAAAATGATACTTTATTCATGTTATTTCTGTTTCTTGCAGTGGCTGACACAGCTATAATAATCAACAAATGTTTATTAAACTGATCTTATTTTTATTTATTATTTATTTATTTATATTTTAAATATTTTATTTATTTATTTGACAGAGAGATCACAAGTAGGCAGAGAGGCAGGCAGAGAGAGGGAAGCAGACTCCCCACTAAGCAGAGAGCTGATATGGGGCTAGATCCCAGGACCTGAGCTGAAGGCAGAGGCTTTTAACCCACTGAGCCACTCAGGTGCCCCAAACTGTTTTTAATTTAGCCCATCAATATTAACTAAGGTTCCCATGCCTTTTTTCCTCCTTGACAGGGGGAAAAAAATAGAAAAGCTTCTGGGCAAGTTAACTGACATTGCATTGCCTAGACCTGATTTCTTTCTTTGTCATATCTTCAGAGTGCTATCACTACTAGAAAAACGTTAAGAAATAGTATCTTCATCTGTCCATATAGTTTAAAAAGTAAAGCAAGATGTTTTCTTGAGTATTTTATAATTATCAATATTGTTTTTTGATTCAGAATATTTCTTCATTTCAATGGATGGTCATAAATTTATCTTTATTATTTTTTAAATAAAAACTATCATTAAAACATTTTTATTTTAATATTTTTCTTGATATAAGTAGTGTTGAATTCGTTTACTTTGTTAATCTTAAAGATATAAAAAATCTTAGAGGTTCTCTGTGACAAGCAATTCTCAGGTACTAATTGCTCAGAAGTTAATGACTTTTTCTTGAAAAAAAAAAGAAATCTGATGAGTTTTGATGAACCAAAAGTTATCTAAGTAATTGATAAGAGGAATTTATTTAAAAGTGAATAATATAATGTTATCCAAAGTTACAGGTGATTATTATATTTAGATTATATTTAATATAGATTATTTCAAAGCAAAAATTATACAGGACAAAGTTAAGTAGACAAGGAGGACTTTATTCAAGGCTATTCCAGTAGGGGACAAAGACCACATCTAAGACTGACTCTGTCTCTGCTGAAACAATGGATGGGATGGTTTTTAAGGATGGATTGGGATGAGTTAGTACAAGAGTACTGGAGAATGTTAGGGAAGAGGTTGTTCAATGGGATTTGTGGAGCACACCTGAGTTATTTATCTTGCAAATGTTTTTCTTTGTGATTAGAACATCTGTATTTGTTAATTGGTGGAAAGTTAGGCTTCTGCCCTCAGAAAGAGACTTAAGGGTATAGGTACCATCTTCCTTGATGACTACATTTGAGAGGATGGCTCCCAGACTTTGAAAAAGATGGTCTTGGGTAGTAAAACTAATAAGAGGTTTTTTTTTTTTTTTAAATGAGCATTTCATTTATTCCTCAAAACATCTCTCTGAAGTTAGGGTTCATTCCCCAACATTACCTTTAAAAATAAGGAAATTGAGACTCATATTCATAACATTTTATCAATAATATAACAAAGGAGTTAAAACATTGTACACTTTTAAAAAATTCTATACAAATGGAGCTACGTAGTATATATATATTAACATTTCACATTTTTTCTGCTTTTTTCATTTTTTTATGTTATGTTAGTTACCATAAAGTACATCATTAGTTTTTGATGTAGTATTCCATGATTCATCGTTTGCATATAACACCCAGTGCTCCCTGCAATCCATGCCTTCCTTAATACGCATCACCAGACTCACCCTCCCTTCTAAAACCCTCAGTTTGTTTCCCAAAGTCCGTAGTCTCTTATGGTTTGTCTCTCACTATGCTTTCCTCCCCTTCATTTTCCCCTTTCTTCTCCTAATGTCCTCCATGCTATTCCTTATGTTCCACAAATAAGTGAAACCATATAACTGACTTTCTCTGCTTGATTTATTTCACTTAGCATAATCTCTCCAGTCATATCCATGTTGATGTAAAAGTTAAGTATTCATCCTTTCTGATGGCTGAGTAATATTCCATTGTGTATATATACACCAGATCTTTATCCATTCATCTATTGAAGGGCCAAATCTTTCCACAATTTCGCTATTATGGACATTGCTGCTGTGAACATTGGGGTGCATATGGCCCTTTTTTTCACTACATCTGTATCTTTGGGGTAAATATCCAGTAGTACAATTGCTGGGTCATAGGGTGGCTCTATTTTTAATTTTTTGAGGAACCTCCGTACTATTTTCCAAAGTTGATGCACCAACTTGCATTTCCACCAACAGTGTAAGAGGGTTCCCCTTTCTCAACAACTTCTTCAAAACTTGTTGTTTCTTGCCTTATCAATTTTTGCCATTCTGACTGATGTAAGTTGGTATCTCACTATGGTTTTGGTTTGTATTTCCCTGATGGCTAGTGATATTGAACATTTTTTCATGTATCTGTTAGCCATTTGTATGTCTCCTTTGGAGAAGTGTCTGTTCAGGTCTTCTGTCCACTTTTTGACTTGATTACTTATTTTTCAGGTATTGAGTTTGAGAAGTTCTTTATAGATCTTGGATATCAGCCCTTTGTAGTGTCATTTGTAAAAATCTTCTCCCATTCTGTGGGTTGCCTTTTTGTTCTATTGACTGTTTCCTTTGCTGTGCAGATAAGAGGCATTTAGAAAGGTTTATATAAATCTCAAAGGGACAGAAAAATAATTTAAAATTACAAGATTTCTAAAGAAAATCTTAAAAAAAAGACAAAAACTGAGGTCAGATCCACAGTCTAGACAATCTGAGGAAAACATTTAGGTGGTCTTCTTAATGAGCATAAGAATATGAGCATAAGAATATCCAAATTCTATAGATACATGTTGAGTAGAGGAATATGTCTGCAGTTCCATTTTGTTTTGAAATCTGCATCAGAGTAACAGAGCATAACACACCAGTTAGGAGGAAAGCAACATGATGAACCAATTTACATTAATGAAGAAGTGGCAGTGTAACATTTCATATGTTTGCATATTTTAAAAAAGTTCATGTAGTTCATGTAGGTGATCCCATAATGGATGTGACAATGTTAAAAAAAAATGTAATTTCAGAGGAAAGGGAAGACATGCATAATCTTACATGTCTGGGGACTCTTAAGTCACTTTACCTAGACAACTGCTTCTGTGGTTTATCTATTGCCTGTCAATTTGACATAACTTACTTAGAAGACTTAATATAAATGAAAGACTACATTGAATGTATAAAGAAACTATATCATTGAAAAAAAGGTGGTTTGAAATTCTGAAATTTTACAAGAAAATTTCTCTAAAAAACTATAAAAGTTTTGAAGGGAAAGATACCTTAGCTGAACTAAAATGATTAGTTAGGGGGTGCCTGGGTGGCGCAGTCATTAAGCATCTGCCTTCAGCTCAGGTCATAGTCCCAGGGTCCTGAGACGGAACCCTGCATTGGGCTCCCTGCTCAGCCGGAAGCCTGCTTCTCCCTCTCCTACTCCCCCTGCTTGTGTTCCCTCTCTCACTGTGTATCTCCCTCTGTCAAATAAATAAATAAAATCTTTTCAAAAATAAATAAATAAATAAGTAAGTAAGTAAGTAAAATGACTAGTTAGTGGGCTAATATTTGCATCCTTCCTTAAATTTCTTTCTCTTTGTGAGATAACACATTGTTCTAATTCAATTGGATCACAGATTGGGCAGGAATTTTTTTTTTAAACCTAAAAACTTAAAAAAAATATCAATCTATGATAGGATCAAAATAATGGTAAGGTAAAAATTCGCAATTTATTCTGCATACGAGTTCATTTGTTTATTTTATTTATGCATATCCTAACTTCATTAGTTTGATTCTTTTCTTTTTTTTGTAAGTTTTTTTTTTTAATTTTATTTACTTATTTGACAGAGAGAGAGAGAGAGATCACAAGTAGGCAGAGAGGCAGGCAGAGAGAGGGGAGGAAGCAGGCTCGCCGCCGAGCAGAGAAATGTGGGGCTCGATCCCAGGACCCGAGATCATGACCTGAGCTGAAGACAAAGCTTTAACCCACTAAGCCACACAGGTGAATCATGATTCTTTTCTTATAGTAATGAATAATTATATAACAAATACCTATACAAATATTAATTTTATTTTATCTGAAATGGGAAGATAATGAATTCTTTTAGTTTTTGAAACTGATTTGTTTCATAATGATTTGGGAAATAAAGAACATAAATAAGATCATTTACATGATTAAAACATATTACTCTAGGGATGCCTGGGTGGCTCAGTCAGTTAAACAGCTGCCTTCTGCTCAGGTCATGATCCCAGGGTCCTGGGATCAAGTCTTTCATCAGGCTCCTCGCTCAACAGGAAGCCTGCTTCTCTCTCTGCCTCTGTCTGCCATTCTGCCTGCTTGTGCTCTCTCTCTCTCTCTCTCACAAATAAATACATAAAATCTTGAAAAAAAAAGAAACATAATACTCTATGCATTGTGTATGCATCTTAGATGAAAATCTTGGCACACACAGTTTTAATGTATATTTATTTAACTCTAATTGTAATAAATAATGATAAATTTGGAATAAAATTATTTTATATTTTCCAAAATCTTTTTGGCTTAAATCCAAAACTAACCCATAGATAAAAATGTTATTCTTTTCATCTTCAGAGAGTTATATAATATTTGCAATATCTTTCTATCTATATTTCCCTATTTTCTAGACACTTATAGAGGAAAAGTAATTAATTTCAGAGTCTATAATAATATATATACACTACCATAGGCTATCATATAAGTATAAATAAGAATAGTGTGAATTACATTTTAAATAACATTTAGTACTATGAATTTTATACATATAGTCATTGCATTTGGATAGCTCCACTATTGATAAAAATCTCAAGAATTTATGTATAAGCGGTGTTTTTCTTGGAAACTATAATAGGTAGAATTATTCTGAATAGTAATTACTTTTAATTCAAAGAATATTTATTATTCCTTTTCTATGTGTAGGTTCTGCTTTAGGAGCTGGGGATACAGCAGTAAACTGAACAGGGACAAATTTATCTACATTCTTAGTGGGAGGATGTACAGAAACAATACATTTGAAGGATATAAGTGCCATGGTAAAAATCAGAAATCAGTTAGATAAGGGATTGAAATTCAAAATTTTTCACGTAAGAAAGCATTTTATTTTGCCAAGTTGCATATGTATTTTTTAAAAATAATACACTGCTTTAAAAAATTTTTTTAGCTTAGATATTTTATATTATGCTATAAAATATACTATTTTCATTCCTATTAAAGTATCTATTTTTGTATTAAGTCTATCTGGCATATATAGTTCAAACTAAGAAAATTACTATGGATGTTTTTTATAGTCTGTATTCTATCCTTAATTTTTTTAAAGATTTTTTTTGTTTATTTATTTGACAGAGAGAGAGAGAGAGAGCACAAGTAGGCAGAGAGGCAGGCAGAGGGAGAGGGGAAAACTGACTCCCCACTGAGCAGAGAGCCCAATGTGGGGCTCCATCCCAGGACCCTGAGTTCACAACCTCAGCCGAAGGCAGAGGCTTTAACCCACTGAGCCACCCAGGCGCCCCTATCTTTAATTTTATAACATGTCAAATATGATGAAACTTTGGCATATTATTACACATTTGCATCATTTCTAAGAGAAATCCAATGAACAAAAAAAATGAGTAGATGTTATAACATTTTCGTTTATTATATATGTTCCTCTATCTTTCCTGTTTGTTGGTATTTTTAGACGGAGGTTTTTATTGCTGTCAGTTATTCTGTTAATTTATTTTTTCTAGTGTAGAGGAAAAGCACCTGGATCAGGAATTTAAAAACTAATTTCATTATGCAAATAGCTATATAGTATGTGCATGCATTGCATGTTATTTGGATAGTAAGTATCTGTTGAGAATATTATGATTTCATTATGCAATAAATAGGGAGATTTGGGGAACATTATTTTTAAGGATAATTTTTAATAGAACCATGATGAACTCTAAATGACATGAATTGTTAACCTTTAACTATTAAAAAAAGTTAATATTGGCATCAAACTTGCGAAATCCGTTTTCTTAATATAATCAAAAAAACATGTCTTCATTCTTCTAATGTGTAGAAAACATATGTCCTAAGATATATTTACCTTTATTGAGACTTCCCTGAACAACAATATGCTCTGGGATAGACCTACTAAGGGATTTTATAAAAATTAGAAAGTAGGGGGAAAAAAACTAGAATGTAGGCTAATTTTGTTAGAGTTGTAGTCTAATAATGCCATCTTGAATTATATGACTACATATATTTAAAGTCAATTGTAAACTACATGAGATCTTGAAAAATGAGCTCTTATAAATGGTGTATAGACCAAATTTCAACCCCATTGAAGAATAATATGTGATTTGCTCCCCATCACACATTATTGATTTCTGACGGGCACAGCCTGGAGAGAAGGAGGCTTATGAGCCAGCTCAGTTTTTGAAAGTCCTGAATTCCATATACATATCATAATTTATGTATTATTCTACCTGGAGGAAATTAGACCAAACTTCTTTCTTTTGAAATTCCTTAGGTTCAATACTGCCATACCATGGCTTCTATTTTCTGTGAAAATTGATCCTTCTCATTAATTTTATTTTTGACTTTTCATTTAGGTCAAACTTCAGCCTGGGTTCCCTATACCTTTTAGGATCAATCTAGGTCACACATTTCTCCAGGGAATAGCTATCTATTAAACATGTTTGTTTTCAGAGATTCATTCAAGACTGATAAATTTATCATAATTATGCATGATTTTTGTTTTTGTTCTTCCCAGTAAGTGTGGTCATGTACTCTTTATATCTGCGCTGATACAGAATCCACTAACTGCCTATGACTATTTAAAGTTATATCTCATTACTTATAATCAATTGCATTAAAAATTTAGTTCCTCATTCATACTAACCTTATTTCAGGTACTCAAGAACCACATATGGCTAGTGGTTACAGTGGTATTGTAAAGATACACGAACGTTTCCATCATTGTAGAAAGTTCTATAGAGCAGTGCTAATTCACGTTTCGTATTGATTAATAATGAAATTGGATTTTAAATTTGAAAAATACCTAAGTTTTCACAGCTCTATAACTAACAAAGCCAAAACTACAGGCTCCTGGTCTTTTGGGACCAAATAAGATTCTTTTTGAGAGTTCAGCTGCCCTAAGAGCATGGGCCATTTATAATGCCACATTTATTATTTATATTTTCCTCTATTGACCCTACAACATGGAAAGTTTATAGTCAGTTCATTAATGCAAAGAAGATAATTATTAGGAGCTCCAGAAATTATATTTAATTCTTGGTTTTAAAAATATATAGATGTATCTAGAGTCTTCAATGTGACCTAAATATTTAATGGTGTTCCTTAAAATATCCACATAGTTTAATGTCTCTAACAAGCTCAGCGGTGAGAGATATAGTAGGGTACACAAGCAGGCTAAATATAATTTGTGTCTCAAAATCCTTAGATTAGTCTGATAAACCTCATGACCAGTCAGAAGTTGAGTGCTATCACTAAGATAGATCATTTATACTAGTGAATTCCTCTTCCAACATTCTTGTGAGTCAGGCTTAGGGTTAGAACACCAAAAGATTAAAATGCCTATAGACATGCATGCATAAATAAATAAGTTAATTAATTAAAATAAAATAAAATAAAATAACCTGTAGGTCAAATAAATGGACATTTAAGGCTAATCCAGTGCTTCATTATGATGGTATAGTAGAAAAATTTTTTTTAAGATTTTATTTATTTATTTGTTTGTTTGTTTGTTAGAGAGAGCATGCACCAGCAGGGGAAGGGGCAGAGGGAGGGGGACAAGCAGACTCCCCACTGAACAGGGAGTCCAATGAGGAGCTCAATCCCAAGATGGCAAGATCATGACTCGAGTCAAAGTCAGATACTTAACTAACTGAACCACTCAGGTGCCAAGCAGAATTTGAGAGGAAACCATTTTATAATATATGTTATTTTTTTATGAATAGGACAGAAATTATTATTTCATGTAGTTTATTTTCTATGCAATGCCTCACCAAAAATCAATTATGATTTGTTAGTACATACAAATCAGATACTGAGGGTTAAAAATGAATTTACCTACCAGCAGAGAGAGTCTCCCTCATTTATATGTGATTCCAGCTTTAAATTACCCTTTTCTTTTTGGAATATGTGTTCCTTTCTAATTGACATACTAAAACGTATGTATCCTCAAGTGATTTGTATTATAACACTGGTACCTGGACCTGGCCTTTTGCTAGGATCATTTCAATGCTGGGGACCAAGGATGATTAGAATAACTTAACAGAGCATCTGGGAAATGAGGCCTTTTACTTTATTTTCCCTGGAAATGATGGTCCTCTTCCATATAGTCAAAGTGAGAGATAAACCATGAATCTTGCTAACACAATAATCTTTTCATTCATTTTTGGGTTGGCCATTTAATGTTGATTTGCATTGCTCCTTAACTGCGTAACATTTGTATTTCATTTATTTTTTTCCATTTCATTTCCTATATTTAGGCAGTTATCCATTTAAGGAAAATGACCATTATCACTTTATTTTTCCCACAATTTATTAAATTCATAAAATATTTAAAACTCTTACATCAGATTAGAGTAATAGTTGGATTTAGATTGAGTCCATACCAGAAATCATCCATTTTGCATACCAACTCCATTCCTATGACTTCTTCATACAAAGGATAGTTGACTAGCATATGAATTCTTATCACCTGGCGAATTTTAGAGAAAAAAAATGATGGTGCTAGCAATTTCTCCCAGACCAATTAAGAGATCTCTGCACAGGGCATAATAATGTATTTTTATTTGTTAGTTCTTCTTTATTTTTCTCAAATATGCTGTGATCCCACACTTTGTGTAATTTGGCTATAACAAAGAAAATAATGTGCTTGTTACAAAGCTAGTAGATAGATACCCATTATTAAGTCACTCCAACACTAACTAATAAATGGGGGAAATACCCATAATAAATCTTTATTCTTTACCAGAAGATTTATGGAGGACTATTTTTTTGATATCTTCCAGTTATGTAATCCATGTATCAGAATGTAGCTTGGTCTAGTTTGAATGGGAAAGGAATGACAATTGAAATGCCAGCTTAAGTAAATCATTAGGAAATACCTTTAAATTTAATTCATTTATTCTCTTCTCTCAGACTATGTGAATTAAACAGGCACTAGCTGAGTAGAGGTTGGTGTTTTACACTAACAGTTTTATAAGTATAGATATTTTTATTCATGATCCTTCCCATGTGAAGAGGAAATCAATCACAGGAGATCGTTAAAGAGTTTTAAAAAGATAAAGACAGTATATCATTTTAACACAATACCTACTTGCATCAAATCAAATTAACAGTGTAAACAAAATTATTAATATTTAAGTACATAATTTGTGGGTAGCCTTGCCACTTTCACTTTTTTCTAGCCTTCCAAGCTTCCAGAAGCAAGTATAATATATTCACTATGTCATACATATTGGATACAGATTGAATGTATGAATGAAGATACATTAAAATCATGTATTTTAGATTAATACCTTAATGGTGTATTGATTTCTTGAAAGTTTTAGAGATTTCAAGGCAATTATCATGGGCCTTTAATAAATTTTATTGTTTATAAATATAATTAAATTTATTATTTAAAATTGTTAGGTTGTTCAATCTAAATACCTTAATAATTAAAGTGTTAATTAATAATAATAATAATTTAAAAATTAAAAATCATGACCTTCACTATGACATTATTTTCCACTGTAATGTAATTTGGAGAAGGACAGATTTTTTTCCACCTAAATCCTAGCATTTTTATGTCCACAAATTGAATTAATCAATGTTTATGTTTTTAGTTAGCCAGTCGCTTATATCAGTTAACTAATTCATAAAGGGAAAAACAAACAAACAAACAAAAAAAACCCAAAAACCAAACAAAAAAACAAAAAAACAAAAAAACCCTGGTAAGCAAATGATACTTTTAAGGCATCCAGAGATAACACAGTGACTTATACAGAAGTAATCATTCACTGATTCTTTAAAAATCATTTACAGGGCAAATATTGCTTTTCATGTGCTATACCAGAGAGGAATAGAACACCAAATATACAAATAATAAAAGAAATGATTAAAGGAAACATTAGAAATATCAAAGTAAATGAATACAGTTCAACTTACATTTTTGCTTAGTCATTATTTTCTAATAAATTTGAGATTTTTCTGAGATACAATGGAATTGCCAACCTATGTCGAACATTGCATTTTTACCTCTTCATTTGATGGTTTAGGCTCCTGGTATGTGGTCTATTGATTTTTCACTTATCCTTGTGCTTAGCAAATTCCAGTTTTCTGGGTCACCTGAGTTTTCTACTATTTGTTTTAACTTCCCAAAGTTACTGTCAGATATTCTACTTTGAAAAAATATGGTGAACATAACTGCTTGCTTATTACAAGCTTTGAACACATAGTTTCTCCATAAGAGCACAACTATGAACTTTGTTCTTGTTTCTCTGATTTTAATTTTTCCAATAAAAGCAATTTGAACAAAAAAGGTGAAAGAATGTACAAACCTATATTGAACCTATCCATATCCACATCTGAAAACTAGTCTGATTTTGACATCTTTATTCACTTGTGCTTTTAGGTTTCTCTTTGTCACAGTTATTTCCTTAGAACTGTGGCTTATTGTCACTTATTGAATACAAGCAAAGTTCGCACTTGTAAAATTTTAAAACTCCGTATTTTTCTAATGCTTCAACATCCGTACAGTTTGTAAGTATCCCACGTGGGTGACCACATAGACCACTGTGATAAGGCTTGTGCCTTCCACACGTTCCCCTCTGGACTTCTCCTGACTGTGTCCTACGGACTTTTGAGCACACCTATTGCTTCTGTAGTCTACCCTGACCGCTGGCAAAGATACTTGGAGCTATCCCCATATGGTTCTCTGTGTGGTAAGCCACACCTCCCTCTTTTAGGACTTGGGAATAAAATAAATCCTTTAATTTTATATGCCTTTAATTTCTTCAGCTGTGTTCAAGAGTGATCCTTAAAAACCCAACAAGAAGGATTTTATTCCCCCATTAACAACACTGCTAGAAAAACACTTGATCTGTTTTTCCTAACCAAGATATAAGTATAGTTTATTTTAAACTAAATAGCATTGTTTTATCCACACTTTTACTTCACACACTTTAACAATTGTTTAAAAAAAAATCTGATTGTCACAAAGATGAATTACCTATCTAAGTCCAGGATATTTTGTAAAATATAGAACCAAAGAAGTCTTCAACCAATGTTTTCAGTAGAATGTCCAAAGTTTTTAATTAAGGTCAATCTCTAAGTAACATGCAAATTAATTCAATCTAATATTGATGAAGTTAGATTCAACACAGTGATTTATTATGCAGTAGTTCTATAAAGTTTTCAAGATAAAGAGATTAAGTGCTCCTGTATAAAATAATTGGTCATATGGAGTATGTGGATGAAAAGAATTTATTTTAGTTCTAATATCACAGGGTATTTTAAATTAGTTATAGACTCTTGAAATTCATTGTTTTCATAAACAGACTTTTATCTTCTCATTCACCTTAAATTACCAATAGAAACTTAAAATTGTTAAGCAATTTTTGTGTAATTTGTCAATTTATATGTGCTCATAGATGTAACCTAATTAATGTATAAAAAATTTATCATAATTTTCATAAGCAGTGGTAAGAATTTATTTTATATATAAGGAATTTTATGACATTAAATTACAACAAAAGATGATAATTAGTTCAAGGAAGATTATAAGAGAAGTGGAAAATGCCCTTGACTTTCAGAATTATTGTTTTTAAGGAAGATAGGTATATATAGAGATGGAAAGAATGTGAAAACATATAAATATCTATATTCCTAAAACTCTTATGTCTAAATAAGCCTTTTTAAATTCAAAATGTTTGCTCTCTGCATCCTCATCATCCACTGACCTATATTTAAACTACATAAAAAGATAATAGGGGCGCCTGGGTGGCTCAGTTGGTTGAGCAACTGCCTTCAGCTCAGGTCATGATCCCGGAGTCCCGGGATCGAGTCCCATATCGGACTTCCGGCTCTGCGGGAAGTCTGCTTCTCCCTATGACCTTCTACCCTCTCATTCTCAGTCTCTCTCTCTCTCTCTCTAATAAATAAATAAAATCTTTAAAAAAAAAAAAGATAATAAATCTTATTAATTTGTACTATAGTACAAATTACTAGTTTCAATACCATCTCTCCAAGGATGCTCATCCTTACGAGACGAGAGGAACAGATATTTTCATACATTGTTTAGTGAAAAAGAAATGGATTGCCTACTACACACCAGGCTCCATGTTAGTCTCTTACATACATTACCATTTATATTCTCAGTACTTCAAAGAATATATATAATTTACCTAAGCATGCCTCTTTGCATTATACCATACTAGCTCTTTTGAAAAGTAATGATTCATTTAAGTGATTTAGTGAAATGTTCCCTTTTAATCTATTACTTGGCAAATAGTATGTTTCTTCTGAATTGAGGTATTAAGACTGAAGAAAATATCCAGATACTTCCATTCCTTAGAATTCTGCTAAATAACTAGATATTTGTATTAACAGTGAGGCTGCTTAAAAAATCCTGGGCAGTAGAGACACACAGAATAATCAGATAAATTGGAATTACAGTGCAAACAAGTAGTTACTTTAGAACAAAGTTTGGAGATGATATGTCATATATAAATAAGAAAAGAATTATTGAAATAGGATTTTATTGTCTTAGAAACATTATTTATGATGGCATTTGTTTTCCAAAAATGAGAATTGATCAATATATGTAATTTTTTAAACCTTATTTCATGAGCAATTGTTCAAGGTCATAATTATAAATCACAATCAAGATGTATTTGTCTTTTTAGTCAAAAAAGTTGATCTCCAGTTTCTAGCAACTTGAAAAACTTAATTTTTTCTTGTAGTTTGGCTTTGGGCTATAATAGCACCCTGTCACTGACAGTAAGAACAAAGTGTTTCAATGACCATCCAAGGAAACCTTTAACCCAGATTGTAAAATCTGTCATAATCCACAATGGATTGGTTTAAAGAGAGCTAGTTTCTCAGAAGCATTGAGGAGTTTGATAAATGTTTACTTTTATAAGTAGCAGTTTAATTAAGTGGCACCTGGCAGGCAAGAGCTGGTCTGGATTTGAGATAACAGATTCAATTTACAAAATTAACCCTGAGAGGGTGTTCCTTGGGCAAATTGAGCTCTACAACTTACCTGTTAAGTGCTTTTGCCTTATTTTATTTTCTGCTCATTTGTGAGGTAATGAGATACAAATTAATCTATTACATTAATTTAGTTTGAAACACATTTTAAGAGTTGAAAATTTTTAAAAATAATGTACATAAACAAGTAGTACATATTAGCATTTAGTTTAGACTCCCTCATTAATTTTAAAAATTCAATAATTATATCTTAATTAAAGAGATATCATTTAGATAACCTTTATCAATAAATTGAGAATGCTCATCTGTAACCACACAAAATAAGAAACTAGACCAGGAAATATTTTTGGATTTTTTTCCATGCAGTCTAAATGGTATAGTGTATAAGAATGTTTGCCATATGTAATATCCTCAATATCAATTGATAAGTAGCTATTCTATGAGCTGCTTATACTTCACAATTTTTATAGTGAATTTAGCAGAGTTAATTACATTTGATTGGTACTATTTTTGTGTGTTAAAAAAAGCCTCAAACTTAAAAAAAAAATTTTAAGTTTTATTTATTTATTTGACAGAGAGAGAGGAAGAGAGAGAGCGAGGAAACATGAGCCGGGGGAGAGGCAGAGGGATCAGACTCCTTGCTGAGCAGAGAGCCCAATACAAACCTGGATCCAGGAACCCTGTGATCATGACCTGAACCAAAGGCAGATGCCTAACTGACTAAGCGACCTAGACACCCCAACTTCAGTCAAACTTAAAATCTTATTAAGATATCTCTTACTTGGTGAAAATGTAGTGAGTGAACTTCTTGAATTTTTATTAATTAAAGCTAATAAGTTGTCGCCAAAAGACAACTTAGAATTTCACGGACATAGAATTTTAAAGTAAATTTAAATATAAAATGACAAAATTAAATTTTGATCATAATTCTATCACATTTTTTTAAAAAATTTGAACTATTGAAAGATTTCACCTAATTTTAATGAAACTAAGTATTTTCCTCATCTCTGCAACAGGAATGTAATTAAAAAAACAAAACAAAACACAGCACCTGTACCTTTCTGGTAACTTGAGCCTTATTCATTATACTGCTATCTTATAACTTTGAGAAATTTTATTTCAAATATCTTAGAATGAATGATTCTTACTATGATTAATTTCATTCATAAAAATATTATTATTAATTTTAACAAATTTTGCCAAAAGAAGCAATAACTCTGAAGAAAAATATTTGTATTCATAAGTAAATATAAATATGCACACATATAGAAAAATAACATATGGTTATGAAAATTTAATATGATAAAATATTTTAGCTATATTCCTGTGAAACAAACAAACTGAAAATATTTGGTCGTAAAACTTATAACCATCTTAAAAGGCAAAATATAGGGGCGCCTTGGTGGCTCAGTGGGTTAAAACCTCTGCCTTTGGCTCAGGTCGTGATCTCAGGGTCCTGGGATCGAGTTCCACATCAGACTCTTGCCTCCTCAGGGAGCCTGCTTCCCCCTCTCTCTCTGCCTGCCTCTCTGCCTACTTGTGGTCTCTCTCTCTCTGTCTCAAATAAATAAATAAAATCTTTAAAAAAATATTAAAAGGCAAAAAATAACAGTAATAATTTATATAGATTATAGTATCATAAAATTTCTATTCCATAAGTCATTTTATTAAAAGTAAACTTTGAACTAAAAAGTCAATAACTATTTATCCTTCATCTATCATTGATAACGTAAAACTCGGGAACCAAGTATATTCATAACTTCAGAATTCTCTAGAATTGATTCCTTCTAGAACATTTATTATAATAAATGCTAACTATGTTGTTATGTACTGAGGGATACTTAGATTTGCTTTTCTATTGACATGATATAATTCAATAATGTAAACATAAATTTAGACATTAAAAACATATTGCTTTTACAAATGTATAGTATGGTACAATTATACAATCCTTTCACAATCCAGAGCACGTATATATTCATCATTATAATAGGAAATTGATGAATACTATCACACTGTTAGAAGTGATGAAAACAGCCTCAGTAAGTTTAAGTGACTAGGAGTAGGATATGAGTTTACCAGAACTCTTTTTGCTAGTAGTTACCTCCTAAAAACAGAGAATATGACTAGGAATTAATCAGCTATGAGAATTATAGTATCTAAATCTTGCTGGAGAAACATTCTTTAAAAATATTTCATGAAACATTTCATTTATTTTTTTTAAAGATTTTATTTATTTATTTGGCAGAGAGAGAGATCACAAGGAGGCAGAGAGGCAGGCAGAGAGAGAGAGGGGGAAGCAGGCTCCCTGCTGAGCAGAGAGCCTGATGCAGGGTTCCTTCTCAGGACCCTGAGTTCATGACCTGAGCTGAAGGCAATGACTTAACCCACTGAGCCACCCAAGGCACCCCAGAAACATTTCATTTAAATATGGGTTTTTTCTTCTCATATTTTTATCAATAAGAAACAAATATCTATTAAGAAGCTATAATATTGAGTTTAACTCTCTAATTTTAAGTACTCATTTCTGTTTAATGTACCACCACACAGGAAAGTTAACAACAATGACAAACAATATGTACTTTTTATCAAATTAATAATAACTCCTCTATAGAGATTTATAGCAATCAACAAATTTCAGATGGAATCATCATTAGTATATTTGATTGTGAAAATCTTTTCAAGTATGGTTAATTGTGTATTTGGATAATAGATAGAAGAGGGAAATGGTTAACAATCATTGAAATACTGGTTTTATGCCATTCTGATTACCTTTATAATCACTTTTCGTGTCTAGTTAAAAATATGTAGGTTAATTATGAGTCACTGATTATCCAAAGGTAAAAGAATAAAGTAAAGAAAAAGAAATGCTGGAAATGGTAGTAACAAGCTAGTAATAGAATACTTTACAAAAATAGCTTTTATATTTCCTGATAATCTAGTGGCAATTACATGCTAAGTATTGTATGCCTGCATGTATGCATGCATGTACATGTGTGTGCACAGGCATGTGTTTGAGCAGAATTATGCATTTCTCTTATTAGTACAATAAAAAGAGCTTGACTTTTTCTCAATATATTCTATGTAAGCTCCATGATGTTGCAAAAGTTTGGAAACAGAACCCCCTGGGTGGTTCAGTCAGTTAAGCTTCTGACTCTTGATTTCCGCTCAGGTTATGATCGTAGCATTGTGAGATCAAGCCCCCACTCCGGCTCCACAAGCAGCATAGAGGCTGCTTAGGATTTTCTCTCTCGCTCTCTCTCTGCCCCTACCCCCCACATGCTTTTTTTTCTCTCTTTCTCTCAATACATACATACATACATACATACTTTTCAAAAAGTCTGGAAATAGGGGATTGTATTTTAAAGTAAGTTTAGTTGTTTTCTAAAATAATAGGCTTAATATGTCTTTCTTCAACAGATACTTTCTGGGTAAAATACTTCTAAATTTAAAACAATGTCTCTGGAAGCAGTAAATACACCGTTTCTCCTTTTTTTTAGACTATTACATCTACAGTAGTATATTTATTACTATTTAAAAATTAATAACTGGACATAATGCTTTAAATTTAGCTACATTTAACTTTATAATGTTTCTCTAAGTTAAAAAAATATAGAGCATAGTACTTATGAATGCAACTAGCTATAAGAAAATAAATCCAACTAATTATTCCAACATGCATTTAGTCGAATAATTACCACAAAAAGTACAATTTTATAGTTAAGTAGTCTATACATTCTGAACTCATTCTTACTTTCAGGAGTAGCTTCATAGACATATAAAAATTCATACCACACATATCTTGTGACATTTTGTATCATATGAATTATAGGGTACAGTTTATATTGTATCAACATTAGCATGTCACTATTATAATAGGCCACATCTTTTATACTTAAAAAATAGGCAAATAACACACTTATTATAATTAAATAACAACAGCAATTGAGAAAAAAATATAAGTACCTCTTTTCTTCATAACCCAACAGTGGATTATATTGGGGTATCATGAAATAGACATCTACCTAGGATGTCTTTGGAACTGTTTTGATTCTATTTCCGGAGGATATGACACATCATTAACATACCAATTAAATCAATGAGGTGGATTACTTTTAACTTATATACATAAAAAAATGAATGATTGGGAATTCTTAATCTTTAAAACTGAGAAAATGTAGTTATATTTAAATTGAACAATTATGAAGAAATTTTATTTTATGAGAATTTGTTTCTGTTCACTTGACTCTCAGGGCAATATTTCTGGTCCTCAAAAATTTTATTTTTCCAGATCCACAGTGGTTTAGAAGAATACACTTACTGGACAAAAATAAAGCACAAATATTTACACATTTAATTTTTATTATCAAATATAACATGTTTTCACTGAATATTCAGGTGGTTCTTACAGTTTTGTAATGTAAAGCAAAATTTGACTTAGCGTTTTTCCGATGTTTGAATATTTTTACAAATATTTATTCTTCATCTGATATTCATTAGCAAACTTGATTAGATATAGATACTAATTAACACAATTTTCTGAGTTTCCAGTGTTTTTACCAAAGAACTTTAAAATAATTTAGTATTTCTAAGTTTCAGTTGCCATGATTTAAATGCACAATAGTCACATAATAATAGAAATACTTTTTGGAGAGCACAAAAAAGCCACATTATAGAATAATGAATAAAAGTAAAAATATAAGTTGTGCTACTATAGCTAAGGTTAACAATGAGGAATTGTGTCAATTTTAATAGTATTTGTCAATTTTAGCAAATATGAGGGATAATTTGAGGGCTCAATTTTCCCTCTGAAATGAGAAGTAATTACATTTACTACATATAAGTGTTTTTCCAAAGATAAGTTGCCTTGTGAAAAAGGAGAAACACCTTACTTGTGGAGTGAGGGACAAGGTAGGAGGACAAGACAGGAGTGGGGAGGTATCTGGAGATGAAAGTGGACAGTGAAACGGATTGTATGGAATAGACAACAGATTTAGCTCCAGGCTGGAGTTTCAGAACAGTGGATAGGGAGGGCTATTAGCAGATGGTCACAAATATGTAATTGCCTAATGATGAGATGCCATAAACCAAGGTTTTAGCTAAGGTTCAGAAAGCAGAAAGCCATCAGGTTAAAAAGGTGGAATCAGTCTTCAGAAATCTATGCACATGCTCTTAAAAGGCTCCCACTCTACCAGGTTTTGTTGGGTCATACACAAGATTCCATAATAATTATATAATTTACATGCATACAATTATATATAAATTACTGTATGTATTTTTGTGCAGCGTTTTAAGTGCAATTATCCAGTGCAGCTGGGATTCACTAATCTTCTTTGAGGTGTAAAAGCTAGAAAAGTTATAGTTAGTAATGTTAATGCAAGTTAATACAAATTCAATTCTTAATAGCAAATAACTTTCTCTAGGAAGGTTCTAAGCATAAGACAAATGTAGCTTCCTTAACATGCATTTAGTAAATCAAGAGAAAAGTAAAAGAAAGAAATATGGGGAAATGGAAGTTACAGGGAAAATAACATGCATAACTCAACCTAAATATGTAAATTGGTAATATATATTAAATAAGTATTTAAAACACAAATGTATTTTTGAGCAACTTTTTAACACTGTCATTATAAACCTTGTCATATCTAGAAACATGCGTGGAAATGTTCCAAGTGCTTTGCAAACATTATCTCACCAAATTCTATATTGATCCTGAGGTAGCGTTATTATCTTGAGGCTTTCTGGTTTAAAGAGGTTAAGTAACTTGCTAAAATCCACACACCCAGTGAATGGAAACTTATTGAGACAATTTGGACTTAGAACTGGTTTCTCTGGGTCGTATGTCCTTTTAAAATTGCTGCTGCCTCTCAGCTGCGTGGCAGAATATCATAGCTTGTCTTTAACCTGGCAGGATTCATAGTCTTGCTTTTAATTAGCTAATTATAGATTTTGGTTATCTAAATAAGTTATTCTCACTCCTTAGGGGTGTGGAACCCAGAGGCTGGTCTTTGCCTCTGCTTTTGAGAGCATCCTGGTCCCTGCTGAAACCAACTTATATAAAACCCGTGTCTAATCCATGTCCTTCATCCATGACTTCTTGACAATGACTAGATTCACGGATTACGTTGTATTTAGTCCATCATTTTCCTCTATCCGGCTTCATCTTCTGCAAAACCTGGGATTTTATGTAAGAACTAGTTATTTTATTTAATACTGGGAAGAAATTAACTGCTAATCCTTACTTAGCAGTAGTAGATTGCAGTTTTCAAAGCACAGACTCTGAAGCGAGAATATTTGGATTTGAATCTCATTTCTGCCATTTATGACCTGTATAATATTACACCAACTACTTAAAAAAAATGGTTCATGCCTCAGTTTCCTAAAATTTCTTAAATTAGGATAACAACAGTACCCTACTACTAAGATACCATTCATGAGGTTTAAGTATTTAACGTGCTTAAATTGCTTAGAATAAGATGTGGCATATAGGAAGCAGTGTAAAAATATTTGTTCCATTTCTACTATTTGAGTAGTAGTGGTAATTTCATATTGGAAAAAATGCTTTCTGGCAACTACTGGTATACTTTGACAAACACCTCTTACTTGTCCCTATTAAATATCATATTTCAAACATAATACTATGCTTTTATCTACAAGATTTTAATGACAGTGCTAATTGACTTCTAAACTTTTTTATTCCAGAATATTCTCTAGAAATATGGACAAGAGATATACTAATAAAAATAGTGTAGATTTTCATCAGATAAAATCCAAATTATCTGGAATTCCCCTTGGTCTCATGGTCTCTTGTGTTTTGGGCAATTTAATGCATTTTCACATCTCAATCTAGCTATTTATTTAGACTTTACCACCTGCTTCTTTAGTAGATGATAAAATTACTTGCTGTGTCTGTAAGGTCACAACTATGTAACAACCAGATCTCTTAATAACCCCCCAATCTCAGTGGCTTAACTCATTGGAGGTTTATTTGTTGCTCAGACTAGATCGCCCAGTGTGGGTTGGAAGAATCTGTTCATTTTAGCCATTCAAGGATTCAGACTCCTGAGAACCCACTTGTTTCCAATTGTTTCCATGTCTCCACTCTGATCCTAGTGGAGGAAGGGAGGAGGTGAAATAGAAAAGGTTCCAAAGCTACTTACAAGAAGAAACTCACATCACTTCTACCCATGTTTCTTCAACCAAAGCAAATCACGTAGTTACATCTCACTTCAAAGTATCAGAAGAAGTTTTTGGAAATAGCTCTCATGACCTTCACATAGGGGCAAGATTACCTTCCTACTTGAACTGTAGTCTTAGCTGCATAGACACTGGCCTTCAAATATAGCTTCTGATCAAATTAATATATACCATGAACCATTTAAAAATATATCAACTCTTGATTTGAATATGGAATTTTTTTCTTAACATTCAGTTGCTTTACTAAGCATGCTTTATGTTCAGGGACATAAAAATATGAATGAACTATGGAAATTATCCAAAAGGATTTGGTGCTGGCAGAGAGCTTCTTAGCACTGTGAATGCATAGGGGAAAATTTCCCCCCACCTCCCTTGCTTACAATATGTGTATAATTGCCATGGATATTTTTGGATTATTTTTATTGAAATATTTTAAATGGTTATAGACTTACAGTTATTATGAAGAAGAAAATGAACTAATTATTCTCAATGAGTTAAAGTGAGGATAAATTGCATCAAATTTAGGTGATGATCTACCTTTCATCCCTGTAAAATGAAGAATCATAAGCTATGCACCTTTTAACTGAATCCCTTCATGGAAAATGAATAGGGCATGGCAGAGTCAATCTGTTAATTTCAGCTGTATTAACCAGCCATGAGAATTCCTGCACGGCCTCTCAGAGTCAATATAAATCAGGACGATGACCTTAATGAACAGATTGTCCACCAGTTAGTGGGGTTTGCTGTAAGTGTAAAGGCAAAGATTGTACTTTGTGTGTTTAGAAAGTAATTATTTTTCCAATTTATCTCATTTCATAGTGTATTTAAAGACATATATTCTTTTAGGGAGGAGATGACAATTACAGGCTAAGAACTTCTAGCTAATGATGAGCAAAGCAAAAGCACAAAAACAGGCAAAATTTGACAACTTAGGTTTTTAAAAACTAAGAATAATTCCATTTTACCAACGATTATATATTTGAGAACATTTTTTAAATGATTTTTTCATCTAATTACTGTAAAGCATTGGTTACCGTAAATTTCTAATGGCATATCACAAATTACTTGTGTGAGTGATGAGACCCTCGCATTTTGAAAAAAAAAAAAATTCCAATCTATCACTTCAATTTTAAGAAAAACCCAAGGGCCAACTTCTAACTTCTAGCGATATGGTCTAAAATGTAAATCTTCATCATCTCTATACTGGAATATTGTCTAACTGCATAAGTGGTCTCCCGGTTTCTACCCTTTCCTCCCTTTGGTTTGTTTTCAACATTGCAGCGAGCATCTTTTCTGATAAAATATTAAGTCATAACATGTAATTTCTTGGTTCAAATTTCATGGCTCTCCAATGGTTCCCATTTCACTAAAAGAAAACCAAAGTCCTTCCAATGATAAGACCATATACAATCTGAGTATTTCTGACCTTGTCTCTAGTTGTGCCTCCTATCACCGCTCTCTGTCCAGGACACACTGGTCTCTTTGTTGTGCCAGGAACACAACTCAGATATCTCTTTATTAGGCACTTCATATTGCTGCTTGTTCTCTCAATATTTTGTTATGGGTTTCTATTACACAAAAAATGTGTCAGGGATATTCAAAAGTATACTTTGTTAGCTTTGTCAGAGAACCCTCCTGACACACTTCAACATCACCTGTCCCTCTTACCAGCTTTCTCTTCTTTTCTTTTCCTTTTTTTTTCCTAATATTTATTTCAGAGAGAGCGAGAGAGTGAACGTGCCTGTGAGTGGAGCGAGGGGCAGTGGGAGAGGGAGAGAATCCTGAAGCAGACTCCCCGCTGAGCATGGAGCCTGACTTAGGGGGCTTGGTCCTAGAACCCCAAGACCATGACCTGAGCTGAAACCAAGAGTCAGCCTCTTAACTGACTGAGCCACCCGGGCACTCCATCCAGCTTTGTTTTCTATTGCATCTATTCCCATCTAACATATTCTGGGTTTTACACACATACACTTGCATATGCATATACACACACACAGTATTTCTCACTTCTCTGAAAGAACAACTCATGAGAACAAGATTTAGTAGTCTTTTGTTCAATGTGGTAAATCTAATGTGTGGAATTGAACTTGATAAATGTTAATAATTATTTGTGAGTAAATACTTCTGCTTGAAGATAAAGGAACCAGAGATTTTTTCCATTTAATTCAGGTTGTTTTATTTAAAGTAATTTGAAATATCAATTTCAAACATCAAAAGTGCTGCTCAAAATTTCAAGATAGTTGCCAATAAACATTGAACTGCTAAAAGACATAAGGATGTGGACCATGAATGGAGAGCAAGCATTTTCACCATAACAGAATTTCTCAATATGAGGTACATGTAATCTGAAGCATATTAAGATCATGTGCCAAGTGTATGCCAAAGCTTAGGATAAACCATGTATCTATTTCTATAGAAATAAATTTAACCCAAAGATATGAGTTCTCATATAAAATGGGCCGCTTGAAGCCAAGATCAATTGAATTGAAGCCAAGATCAATTCACATAGAATGCTTCTACTTGATGTTAAGGACAAAATTTTGCGAAAATTTTTGAGAGGCATTGCTTTAACACACCATGTCCTTCAAGTTTGAATTGTTTACATAATGAATGTTTATTTGGTCACCTACTGTAAGCAAGAAAATCATTACTATAATTACCAGATATCTCTTACTATTTTATTTTCTTGTATAGTTGTTTTTTTAAATTGGGTTGATTTTTGTCAAGCTCTTAGAAGAACACCATGTACATATTAACCACTATATGTCTCAGCCATCCATCTATCTATATTAGATTTACTGTGTTTCAGATAAAGATTTCTCATTGTCAGTATTCTATGTCCCCCACTATCCATTTATAGAATTAAATAACAATTTTATTTTATTACTTGCAATTTTATATAGTGAAGAATAGGGACTTTGTTAAATACACTAGTTTTCAGAATTACCATAATGTTTGAAAAAGTATAAGGCAGAGGGAGAAAATGAAATAAAAATTATAGACCATAAATATTTTACATTACTGTAGTATATTATCCTTTGTTTGGTAGGCAAAGAATTATTCCTGTCGTGCTCAGTAATGTAGGCGAGTAGAAATAATGGAGTGATGTAATTTAAATTGATTTGTGGGCAATTAAATCCACTTATGGTGATTAGCATCTCTTGCTTGTGTGCACATACATGAAAATAAAGAAACATAAGGTGTTTCACATTATATGACCTTCTGGATAAATTTAATTTACATGGAACATTTAAATTTTTCCCTATTGTCTCCATAATCTACTAATTACCTGATGTTAACAGGACAGTAGAAGAAACTTTGTTTTAAGGCAGTTATCTGGACAAATATTAAACTAAGAAAAGTTATTTCAGTTTGTTGTAGAAGGTAAAGTATAGACATGAAGGTAAATTATTCAGGTTTGAATTCCTGAATAGCTTTGTTATTTAGCAGCAGTATGGCTTTGGGCAAATTTTTAAACCTCTCTGTGATTTGGTTTTCTCATCTAACAAATGAGATTAATATTTATACTTTTTAGGATTACTCTAAATTGATATGTGTTTACTTTAGAATGGTGGCTGGCATGTACTATAATAATTAGACTTGGCATCCGTGGTTTCTTAAGTAATAAACAAATAACAGATAAGGTTCTTGTAATATTAACAGTAATTTTACTGTAGTATCTCTGTACTTTATATTAGGATATCAATTAACACATTTTTGTGGTGACTTTTGTTGATGATTGCCTCTTCAAAGTATCATTCTTTCTCTGATTTTTAATTAGCCCTTTGTTTTATGTGTTGGCAAATGAAAGCAAGTAGAATCTACATGTACGGGCAAGTTATTCTTTAATAAATATTTAATAAATATTTTAAATTTATTAACTTTAATTACCCTGATAATTAAATTTTTAAAGTTATTTTAAGAATAACTTATATTAAATATTTTTCATCAGAGTAATCATTGAACAGTTCATTACTGCATTTTCACATTCTGTATGACTGTATTTGGAATTTCATTTATTTCAGGTATAAGGTCTAAATAAAATTCAGGCATGAATTGTTAAATTTCCAAATATTACTTTTGTCGATGCACATTTGTATAGATAGCTGGCATGAGATTTTCTATCTGAAAGACTTACAATATAAGTAGGTAGATTTAAAGCATTATTTCACAGAAGTTGGAGAATGATTATATTACGTGACACTTCACTATTTACTTTCACCAGGGTTTAATTTGTGAGTTGTTATTCCTTATACACCACGCTGAAAGCAAGGAATGCTTAAGACTGAAAAGGAATGGATTGGGCCTGAATGAAATAATGGATTGAGGGGAAAAAGCTTAAGAACTAAGTGAGGTTCTACATTAGTAGGGAGTAAGAAATGTCATTAGAGGATAACCAGATTGTTTAGACAGTGATAAAAATAGTCAGTATTGGAGTGAAGAACATGAGGCATTTTTGTGAGACATTTCTGTGGATCTATCATGGGATTTAAACTTTTTTTAAATCACAGTACTTAGATACCTTTGTAAACTTCAGAGTGCTAAGCACGACGAATATTAGCATAATAATTACTAACACTAAATTTCTCCTTAATACTTCTTATTTATCCATGTTGATTTTTCTTTATGCTCACAGTTTTCTTAATCCCACAGTTTTTGAACTATTTACAACCTTGAGAGACATTTATTCTTTTACCAAAGTGCAAAAACAATATGAATCAATCACCATAACTTTAGTATAACATTAACACACATACTTATCTGTACATTTGTTCAGGATATTAAATGATGAAAAATTCCATTGATATTGGTCAATTTATGCTATTTCCATTCATGTACTTAACAAGTTGTAAATATATATATATATATATATATATATATGTATATACATATATATGGAAGTAAAGACCTAAAGATACGAAATTTAGAAATAGAAAGGCTCTGTTAACATTTTTAATATCAGTTACTGGCCACTAAATATAAATTAGAATATGCGTATAGTGGTAGAATGGCACTGTTATTACTTCACATAACTTGGAAATGATTTTAGAAATATGTAATCACCCCAAGTTGCTGTGGTTGAGAAATGATCACACTTAAAGTTACAAACTTTATACCTCAGATGTTACAGGACTCACAATTTTATTATTAGACATATTATTGACAGAGCCTCACGTAGATGGGTCATTTAATAAATATTGTAGCATGTAAATAGACATGTCATGTTCAAAAAAGCATTAGCCCAAAATGAGGTCAACATAAGTTGATTCTCTCAGCTGTATGGGCACTGAGCCCTCTCCAAATTCCAAAGCTAAGTTGGACAGATAGCAGAGCCGCTCAGGCTGCTCAAAAAGGAACAGCTACAGCAATAACAGGGCAATTTCCCCCTTTGGCATTACTTGAGAAGAGGGATAGCATGTTGCTTATTGCAAGAGCTCTGGAGAACACGGCTATATAAATTTACAGAAATAACTTTAAAATTTTCAACTTTTGGAGATACACGTAATTTGGGGTATAATACTTTGTGTTCCATGTGACACGCAGAAATTATAATTATCAGACACAAATGCATAATGTTTAAAAGGATACAGCATTGTCCTTTAGTTTTTTAACAGCATATATAACTGAAGAATTTTTCTTATCCTGGATGTTAAAGAAGTCCCACCAAACGATTGTGTGACAATCATTGTCTCTCAATTTGTGGCTATCTTTTCAATTTCTTTATGTTCCCTGTGATGAGCATAATAAGTTCTTGATTTTAACATAATCAACTTCATTTTTTTTATAGTTAGAGCTATTTTGTGTCTTGCTTAAGGAATTTCAGTAATCATAAAGGTACTTTCTCTAGTTCTTCTGATAGTTTGCTTTTTACAATTAAGACTTTAATCCCCCTTTAATTGATAGTTTGCATATGGTAAGAGATAAAACTGTAAGTTTGTCTTTAATTCATGAGTAACCTCTTCTCCTAGACTCAAGTTTTAAATAGTTCCCTTTTTCCCATACCACCACGGTGCAAATTCTGTCATATATTCCAGGTGCATCCATGGTTGTGTTTCTCTCTAGGGTCTATTCTGTTCTGTTGGTGAACATAGCTATCTCTTCCTGAATACCACAAGCTTAATTACCACACATTCATAGGAAGTCTTTATAACTTGCAACATAATATCCTTGCAAGAATAAGAATAATCCTGTGTCAGGTTAAGAAGCACTTCTTCAGGATTGTCTTAGGCATTATTTGAAAAACCTATGCTCTATTTCTCAGCCATTCTGTTCCAGCTCTGCTGTCTTAAAGTGGAGGTACAGAGGGAATGATTGTATCATTGGAGACTTCCCTATCCCTTTGGGAGACCAGCAACACCTCAAAAAGTGTTCCATGCAACTGTTCTGTACTTGGATAGTCCCTTGGAGCACATAGTAAACCATAATGCTAAAAATAGATGTCCGCATTTCAAATAGTATAATTTTTAACATTGACTTTTAAAATAAGTCATATAAGGAATTAATAAAGAGTGGCATTATAAATACAGCTGACCCTTGAACAACAACTCAAGGGCTAGGGGCACTTGCCCTCCCTGTAGTCAAAAGTCAGCATTAAGCCTTAACAATAACATAAACAGTTGTTGATTAACATATTATTTCATATATTATATGTATTATATACTGTATTTATAATAAATTAAGGTAGAGAAAAGAAACTTATTAAGAAAAACATAAAAAAGTAAATTAATTTTCAGTCTCGTACTGTATTTATCCAAAAAACAAAACAAAACTTCCTATTAGTGGGCCTGCACAGTTCAAACCAGTGTTGCTTAATGGTCAGCTGTAGGTTTACCTTTAATTTTTTTTAAAAAGCCTCCATTTAGTCCACCTATTTTAAATTATCTGCAGTTGATTATTTCTAATGGTAGTCTGAATCTGTTGAATAACAAATTGGCTCTTATATGCACAGAATCATCCAATCACAATTCTCTTCAGCACAAACTATTTTCCCCTTCCATTTTCACTGTGTCTTAACAATGGATATTGGTAGGTTGAATTTTCTGATAACCAGAAAGAAGCTACATGGTCTTTTCTGATACACCAGCATGTATATCCGAGTGAAGGTTAAGGTTAACTTAATTTCTCACTTCAGTTGAAAATCAATTCTTCTACCCTTTTGTCATAATCCTATCAACTACATAGAGAAGCTGTTCTATTCTTGAGTTATATTTGAATTTGCACAGGGAATTAAATTTTAGCTTTCAGAAACTGAAAGATTTTATAGGATGACAGGACCTTTTTTGTCTGTATTTACTGTAATAAGTAGTAACCCTGGAATACTAAAGGGTTTTCATAAGGGGCCTTTGCTAAGAATAAAGGGCAGTTAGGGGAGGAAGGTAGGAATATATGGCCTTTCTGATTCTGGGAAATGGTGCAAAAAAGACATTACTACACTCACACAACACAGATAGAAATAATGTACTTCTATGGACTTAAAATGTAGGTATTAGTAATAAAATAATAAATTTATTTGATAGTTTTTCTTGGGCAGTCAGATTTTTCCTTTGAAGAGCAAATATTTTCCTTAATAAGTTACCATATTGTTACTGTATAAGAGTAATAACTGCCCTTACCAATTTCCTGAATTAGGATTTTAAATAAGTTTGTTTGCTTAAATTCAGTTCATTAAGAAAGTAAATCAGATGGTAAGGAACCCTCATAGAATGTATGTGTGTATACCCACCTAATTACTTGAAAAAGCAAAGCTCTCCTTTGTTTATGGAGGCTCACATCTTGGAATTTGCCTACAAGTTCAACAAGCACAGCAACGATACATTGAAACACAAGTGTCTATTAGAGAAGAAATGAGTATGAGTATGAAAAACCACTCCTAGTCCCAGTTTAGTTTCCAGATTGATATCGTCCTTAGTTTGGGGGGCGCTCTAGAGGCTGCTCAGTTAACCCGATACAATTTTCATCTCTCACTTGTTTAAATTTGGACTTCTTTTTACTCATTTATCAAAGGATATCATTCATATCCCTTGCCTTGCTTCTCTATTGGAAAAAGGGTCGTTGTAGATAATTATGGAACTGTCTTTTCACACCTGTTTGTACCTGCCCATCTGGCATTCTTACAGCTGGTTTTGCCTTTTTATCTCCTCCCACTGTTATTGTACCTGAAAACTTAAAGACCTTCATCCACTTTGGAGCCATTTGTTATTTCAGTCCGGAATAGAAGACGAAGATGGTTTATCTCAAATGTTAATAACCTTACAGGTTATGCTACCCAAAAAAGGTACTGATCTTCTCAGCACATTGCCCAAGAGCAGCTGATCATTAGAAAGCGATCACAAATCAACTTCTTAGCTCTAGTCCAAAAACCCATGCCATGATGTCTCTCTCTCTTTTCATTATCAAGCCTCTTTATTCATCCTGGACAGCCTCCTTGTAGTATGCACACCTAGTGGAGCTCTCCTTTTGTGGAAATTAGAAGTCCTCAGTTTCTCATTGCTGTTACTGACACAAACAGCTATCATGACTGGTAATTGAAACTCAGAATGAATTCCGTATAGAAGTAACTTGTGACACTGGTTAGTTCTAAATATTCATTGTATATGATGTGGTATGAAAAATGCATACTTCATATTACAGACTATTTGGTTTCTCTGCCAGACACTGTGATAGTTTCTTTATATAC
The DNA here is from genome assembly GCA_028533885.1 of Nasua narica. Taxonomy (NCBI): domain Eukaryota; kingdom Metazoa; phylum Chordata; class Mammalia; order Carnivora; family Procyonidae; genus Nasua; species Nasua narica. Next base: position 162,126,103 of record CM052799.1, on the reverse strand, counting down.
AGGATTTTATTTCTTCCCCATACTAGTTCTATTAGATTCTATTAAAATCCCTCTTTTGTAGCAGAATACCTGGCAGAGTCTGAGAGAGATTAAAAAATGTGTCCAAATAACCAGAAAGTGGCTAATAGATTCCAAAGCCAACAGATCTTGACCAATATGAGGATCAGAATCAATTTCAAAATATTTGAGAAATCCACAGATTTTGCCTGTGTACATCCCACTAAAATAACAATTTGCTCTTTTTGACCAATGAAATCAGAATCTCTGTAGTCGAAACCCCAACATTTAATATTTTTTAATATTTTTTAAAACTCAGTGAGTAATCCTAATGGTCACTGAAAAAATGTTCAATGCTTTAGCTTATGCTCTTTTAATCATGTAAAAGTTAAGCCGATTGAAATATTACTCATTATTATTAGTATTAGACTTAGTGTTTTGATGGTTTTTGTGAGGGATAGGGTTTTGCGAGGATATCCTAGAAAATTAACAACATTTTATCATGCATATTTCTTGTTTGGAAAGATGCACTTCTGGTTTTGGATAACTAGCTTATAAAAAATCACTGGGAAAGTAGACAATTTTCATTTGAAAGATGTAGATACTTTTTTTCATAAACTTAACAATTACTCACCCTTCATCATCCAATATTCTGTACTTCATGCATAATACATTCTAGTGCGCCTAAGATGAGGGCCACCAATAGACTGGCCTGCCTTGTGGCAGGTTTATACCTCAGGGCAGTTTTATTTGAGCCAGTTGTTATAGAACTTAAATTTGATTTAAAACAAAACTGTTTAATATTAAGAACAATGATTTGTGTATATTAGAGTTTTTAGGTTATTAATATTATATGCTTTAAGAAAAGATTAATTTTTGAGTTCAAATGTCTGTTGATGATCATTTCAGTATTTAACAAACTTCTTACAATTGAAATCTGTATATATTGTAAATCTCAGTTATTTCTGTCTCATTTCTTTTTCCCTAAGGACAGAAACCTAGTGATTTTCTTCTGTGTTATTAATTAACCTTTCAGCTTTTTAATACTAGTGTAGTCTAAACCTATTTCCTATTAAATAATAGTGTATACAATACTACTTAATACTAGTTTACTGTCACATATATTTTTCATTTTCTTAATTACTCTTTACTATATGCTGTGCCTATGGACAGTATGAGTATGTTAGTTCATCCTTGCATCTATATGCCCCCAGGAAGTTACAGTTATGGTAACCTCCATGTAGATCCATTGTGCTACTACAGCGCCCTGTTTTTTTTTTTTATTAACATATAATGTATTATTTGCTTCAGGGGTACAGGTCTGTGAATCATCAATCTTACACTATTCACAGCACTCACCATAGCACACACCCTCCCCAATGTCCATAACCCAGCCACCCTAACCCTACTCCCTTATCCCCCAGCAATCCTCAGTTTGTTTCCTGAAATTCAGAGTTTCTTATGGTTTGTCTCCCTCCTCGGTCCCATCGTGTCTCATTTTTTTCCCTCTCTACCCCCCATGAGTCCTGCCCTGCCTCTCAAATTCCTCATATGACAGAGATCATATGATAATTGTCTTTCATTGCCCTGCTTTTAATTATATCTGTGGTAACTGAGGCATTTTGATTCTTCTATGCTGCATTTGTTTGCAGTGTTTCATCCTGTTCTTTAGAGTACGGAATGACTATGCAGTTTTGGAGTCACACCTCTTGTCCCACCAAATTCCCTCACATGACTACATAGATAACCTTCTGTAATACATTTTTTAAATGTGATTGCATTAAAAAGGAGTAATATTTTTATATCCTTTATTAGTGATTTGAAAACAAAAATTATTATGGGAATTAAAGTTACCTGTATTGGAGATTAACATTGTTTTTATGTCTATTAGTGGTTTGTTGTGTCCATGTATATGTGTATATGAGAGAGAGATGTGTGTATGAAGAGACAGAGAGCATGAAAGCTAATTATACAAAATAGTTTACATTCAAATGGCTAAACTTATATGTATACATGTAACCAAATTATCATAAAGTAGTTTTTACTTTTTTCATTAAACCATTTGTATTGCTTACATCTCCCCATATCTGTAGACTTCAAAAATGATTTTGCAGTGATTGTATCATAGCTTATCATAGTAATAGGACATAAATTATTGATTATTCTAGTGTTGTCTAAAATTTATACTATTTAAAATTTTGTTATTTTTTCTGTAAATATTTAAACAGAATCTCTAGTTTCATACTACAAGTAGAATTACCAGGTCAAAAAGTATAACCATTAATAAAAACCACACACACTTTTCATAATTTGCACAAATTGCTCTTCACAATATAATTTGAAATTCCTTTTAGCAATTTAACTCTTTTGAAATAATTGTTAATATGATTAAATATAGATGGATGAAGATGTACACAGTTATGCACATATACATATGAGCAGTTGGTTGCTCAAAATGACATCAAAATATTGTTTTATTTATTGTTATTATTAGGATGGAACATTACCTCTGTTTTTTCCCCCTTTTTTAAATGACCATTTTCAGTACAGACACATGTCAGAGATATTGTGGGTTGGGCTGAAGACCACAACAATAAAGCAGGTATCATAATGAAGTGAGCCAGATGAATTTTTTGGTTTCCCACTGCATATAAAAGTTATGGTTGACATCTTATTATAGCTAGTTAAGTATGCAGTAACATTGTCTAAAAAAATGAACATACCTTAATTTAAAATGCCTTATTGAATCATTATATTGTACATTTAAAACTAATATAACACTGTAAATAATACTTGAATAAAATAATAATAATAAAGAGGTTGATTGATGATAAATAAGTTTGAAATTATACAAAAATACTTTATTGTTAAAATATGCTAACCATCATCAGAACTTCTGGCAAGTTATATTCACCATAGATCAATACAGTAAGCATAATAATAATGAAAAAGTGTGAAATATTGTAAGAATTATTAAAATGCAACACAGAGACAGAGAGTGAACAAATCTTGTTGCTAAAATGGTACTGAGAGATTTGCTCAGTGTGGGGTTGCCACTAACGTTCAATTTGTAAACAACATAGTATCTGTAAAGTAAAAATAAAGCAAAGGACAATAAGTTAGACATTCCTATAATCCCAACCATTTAATTATGTGGTTGTCAAATAAATCAATATGGGAATTTCTCCTTTACTCTATGTCTATAAATTTCTTCCTAATGTTAAAATTAGTTATTCACATCTTCTTCTTATAGTGACCTTTCTGTGGGAATCAAAAATCATTTGATTTTTCAAATGAAACTATCTTACTAAAAAATATCCTTTTCTCATTGGTTTGTAAGTTTCCCTTGTACTGTGTACATGAACACATGTAAAAAAACAAAAATGTGCACGTGCATAGGCATCTATATCTGTATTAGGATAATCTCTAAGATTATCTATTTATTGCCCATTTTTATAGATTTTTAAAAATAAGATATTTAAACATCTCAAATGGAAGACTTCCCATTCACGATCCTTCTCAAAAATTTCCTTGGAGATTTCCTTCTGTTTATTCTTTTAGGTAAAATTAAATGTATTACTTCAAGTTTACTCAACTGTTGTTTTGTCTAAGCTTGCACAAATCTTATAAATTATTTCTTGAAGAATTGACGTTTATGCAATAATTAGTCTTCCCATGTAGGAATAAGTCTCTAAGGGATTACATAGCCAGCTAAGGAATTTAATAATTGTCAGAGTTTTGCACTCAATGGGAAATAGAGGAAATAAATATTACTTCTATCCTGAATTTAAAGTGAAAATGATTGAATATTTGTACCATGTCTTTGACATAAACCCTAAATTATGAGCCAGCTGCCCCTTTCTGTGGATTAAATCTTCCTCAGAGGCAAAATGAACTTTTAAGGACAGATGTATGTCTTGGTAAAAGCATTTTATTTGTCTTTGTTCCATTAAAGATAATATAGATCAATAGATCAACTACTCATTCTATTTGTTCCATTCTGTTACAAAACTATACCTACCTGTTTTCTAATATTGATCATTTTAGCTGAATCAGAAAACATTTTATATCATAGTACTTATTGATTGTTTTGGCTGAAATATAAATACATATATTTCAGCTCTTTACTTTTAATTTTATTTCTTTAATTGAAGTATAATGAACCCACAATGTTGCCTTAGTTGCAGGTGTACAAACATAGTGATTCCACAAGTCTATTTGTTTTGCTATGTTTACCACAAGAGTAGCTATCATTTACAGTAGTCACCATGAAATTTAACTGCGATACCATTGCCTTGATTCTGTATACAGTATCTTTTACCCTCATGACTTATTCATTCCATAACAAGAAGCCTGCATATCTCCTCCCTTTCATCCATTTTACCCAACCTTCCAGCTACCTCACTTCTGGAAACCATCAGTTTGTTCTCTGTATTTATGGGTCTGTTTCTGCTTTTTGTTTATTTATTTATATGTTTCATTTTTTAGATTCCATGTATAGGTGAAATCACATGGTATTTTTCTTTCTCTGACTTATTTCACTTAGCATAACACCCTTTAGTTTCATCCATATTGTAGCAAATGGCAAGATCTCCTTTTTATGGCTGAGTAATGTTCCACTGTTTTATATACCATATCTTATTTATCCATTCGTCTATTGATGGACAGTTGAGTTGCTTCCATAGCTTGGCTATTTTAAATAGTGCTGCAATAAACATAGGGGTGCATATGCCTTTTGGAACACATATTTTCATCATCTTTGGGTCAATACCCAAAGATATATAGATAAAGATATAGATTAATTATATATATCATATATAAAACCTATATATACATATAATGTATATATTACTAGTCTTATTTATCCATTCATTATATTTATATTTTATCTATTATATTAATTCAGTATATTTAAGTCTTACACATTTGTTTTTTTGCTGTGGGGAAAAAACATTGAACAAAAGTTTTCAAGGATATATCTTGGGAAAATTGGAGGGGCAAATGTCAAACAGCTCATTTTGTTTCATTAAGTGTTTATGTGGAGTCTGGGAGGAGGTGAGAAAAGATGTTCTCTCCAGTTTCTGTATCCCAGATGAATGTTCTGAGCCCCCTCCTTTTCATGAGAACCCTCTGTCAGTTCTGGATTTCCCACTTAAGAAGCTTTGTTACCTTGATGGCCCTGTAAGTTCAGGGCTCAGGATTCACATAGCCTACTAAAAACAAGGTAAATTACACAAAATATGCTGTCATTAATTGTGAGTTTAGTGAATGAAAAAGTAGATAAATAAATGAGCTCAAGAACCTGGGGATAGGATATCTGCCAAAAGAGAAGACATAAGAAACTATCTATGAGTCATATTGTTGAGGCAAGTAAGTAGATTTGCAAGAGCATATTAACTCAGGATGTTGGATAACACTAAATAGAAACTAAGTAGATTTATTTTTTAATCAACAAATATTTGCTGTAAAATATTCATTGAATTCATTATATGAACCAGATATGCTGAAGTGGTAGCATTTAGGAGTTAAAAAGGGAGTTACTATTTACATTCTGAGGTCTGGGTGGGTCTTACTGTTAAGTCCTTCAGTAAGTCTTGAAATCTGTGTCATTATGAGAAGAAGAATGAATATGTGATCAAAGAAATGCTCTTATGGGAAAAAAATGTATATTGTAACACTTGAGTTTGGCTATGTGCAAATATTCCTAATTACAAGGATTTGTACAGCGTACTTACCATTTCTTTCTGATCAAACAATAAGTAATGATGTGTTTATATCTTAAAGTATGTCAAAAGATTCTGTATGTTTAGTTTTATACTTCTAAATATTCTTGCTAATTTTATCTTTTAATATAATGATTCTGGTAGCACGAGGCTCAAACTAGAAAGACCATTATTTTGAGGTTTTCAAAGTCTAATGGAAGTTGATTGATATGTGCCATTAAAAATAATTGTGGTTGAGGTTTGTATTTCTAGGGTTTATGCAAAAAGATTTGTACACACATCACTCAGAACTGCAATTATATTTATACATTATTTATTAACATAGTATTTTTAAATAATAATATCTTTGCAGTTTACATATTATAGTCTTCTTTAGAATATAATTTTGGAATTTCAGCTTTTCTTATGGATTTTAATTTCTCACCAGAAATGTTTGTAGAATGTTGTCAAGTAAAAAAAAAAAGAAAGTTGTCAGGTATTTGTTCCTATATGAATCATATGTTATTAAGAACATCCTTGGCACCAATTTATTTGTAAGTGTAAATAGGAGCACTAAAACATTAAATAACAGTATGTATTTGTGAATGGAGATAGAAATATTTTATAGGAAAAAGTGTGTAGGACTCTTGAAAGAAAGTATAATTTAGTAATTATCTTTCTGATAAACAAATAGAAATTCAAGTAACCTCAGTCTCAAACTCCTTATGTAAATTTGAAATAGTTATACATAATGTCGATTCATTTGTCATTCTCTATGCAACATAGTCATGTTATTGCATATCATATGCAATTATAACATTATGAAATTTGTAGTTAGTGTGATCCTATCATTATTAACAAAAGCCAATAACACATTATTGCATTTTTGTGATTGGCAAATCTCTAGACCATGTTGAAAACACCATAGAAGTCTTTGAAATGCTTTGCAGATTGAATGTATTACAAACAATTTAATTGTTGGGACCCATAGCTGAGTAAATAGGTATTTGCAGATGACATTTGAGGTATATCTTAAAACTCCAGTAAAAAGTTGGTAAAGCAAGCTGACAAAGGGGTAAAAAGCATCTGAAACATTAGCAACCTCATGAATTGCAGTGTAAAATCAGGAGAAAGTTCAGTGAACACTGAGTAGTACCTCTTAGTATACTAACAATCAATTGAGAAGTCAGTGGCTGTCAGTCTGTGGACAGACTGAATGACATAGAATTTGTAATTTGTAAAATGGACCCTTATGACTTTATCCCCTCATGCCATAAAGCTGTGTATTTAACATAAAAAAATAAATATGTAACATATCAACATACTCCAGTCTCCCCAAAATGAGAATGGTTATATGTTAAAACATGAAGACTATAAAAATCCTTATTGATTTGCCTTTTCACTTTTAATCATTTCATTTAAATTTTATGGCAATCTGCATTCACATAACAACCTAAAATAATTTCTGTATGTTATCAAAAACTTTGACATCAACTTCAGTGCTTAAAAATTGATACCAGTAACTGCGTGTGTTATATTTGAAGAAACAGCAACTGCGAATTGATAGACAAAGGAGTCATTTGTCCTTGGGTTTCTTTGCTTCTTGGTTTATCTTACATACTTTTCATGTGAAATCTTGAGGTAGATATGTGAGTGAGCTGGGTATGAATGAAAATTTTAAAAGATAACTGGTAGATATTTACAAGTATCATAAAATGTTTAGTTAACTTCCTGGTATTGTCTTTTCCAAAGATTTTAAAGAGATAACATTACAGACAGTATCAAGGTATACTTTATAATTTCTCCCCTAAGAATAAGGGAGATAAAAGGAATAATGAAAGATATTTGGGTAAATCTTTGCCTCTGAGTCCATTCGTGACTCTGGCTCTTGCCCCCAATCATCAGACACAGATCTTCAAAATCCTAAATACCCAAACAACAGCCCATTAGGAGGTTGCCTGCTCTCACTAAATTCCAGTATTTAAAGTTTCCTCCATTTCCTGGTAGAGGATGCTGTAGGAATACATCTCTTGAGAGTTGTTCAGAATGCAATCAGGCATGTCTTGATTTGTATAGGCAAATCTCTGCAGTTGTTTATTTATTTCTTTTAGAATGAGAATCTGCCACAAATGAATAAACTCATTAGGATGTGCCCTTATTTGGGGATTTGTCTTTCACATATTTAAACATGGTGATATTTATACAAGATTATTTTTGTGGAGTAGTACATTTGACGTGAAGTTTTTATTTCCATTTTTAAGTGGTGATATTGCTTTCAAACTTGAAAAAAAATACAAGAGTATTTTCATCAAAATATGTAGTATAGAAGCAGTCAAGAACTATTATAAAATATAGTTAAACATATTTTTCAACTATTTAATCTTGAATATTAAGTATATTTTCATATATGTAATATTGACATGCATAATTACATATATAATATGTAATCTTGACATCACATGGAATGGAAAATGTCAAAAAATGCCTCCAAATCTGAAGGTCAACAGTTATATAATAAAGAGTCCCAGAATATAAGGAGATAATAAAGTATTTTTGTACTAAATTTACTAACTGGGGACTATAAGCTACCTGACCAATTTCATAAATTAATTTCTAGTTAATTTATTTTCTAGTTCCTATAATCACAGGTCTTAAATTTCATTTATCTTTGCATACATGCAAAACACATCACAAAAGATAAATGTTAAAATACTAAATCTCTTCCATGAGATGATATTGCCAATTTCTTGTCTAAATAAAGCTAAATATACTCACAAATCTTTAAAGAGAAATACTTAATTTAGTGATTTAAGAAAATTTTAAGAACTTAAGAATGCATTTAAAAAGGAATTCCCACTCTTTTAAAAATTACTCTTAATGCTATAATGCTCTGGTCTTTGCTTAATAAATTTATTTGAGCAAATAAATATTTTTTTCATATTGATATATGCTTTAGGGTATATAATTTTAATAGACTTCTTTGTAGTGACATATAGTGAAAAACTTCTAAATATTTAAGGATTTCTTTGCTTCAGTATGTCTTAGGTAATGAATAAATGTGATTAGTCCGTGATAAACATTATCCTTTAAGATACGAAATTCATACCAACTGAAGAAGTTACATGTTTAAAAACATAGGAAACAGTCTGTAAACATGTCCAAGTTTCATTTAAAATTGGTTACTATTTTTCTTAGAGAGTAAGTGATACGGTATTTGCCTTTTAGGAAAATTAAATTACTAACCAGTAATTATAGTTCTCTGAATGTAATATTCTCAGTGGATTTATATTAACTATCTTGGGGCATTCTGGCATAAGTTCTGATAGATTGTATCTTAAATTTGTCTAGTATGTTTCTGTAAAGGCACTTTTATTTTTCCTTCCCAGTTGTCTTGTAAAGTAGATTAACTTAACTAAGATATAGTTCTTTAAGGCATAGGAAGTTTGAAATATAGGCCCAAGTTCATAATGCCATTTATAGACCTGGCATTAAAATCAGTACCTGGTGACTCTTAGTGAAGCTCTACTCCATTACATTGAGGCTGCCTTTGCATTTGCCTTATTATGTAGCAAAGCAATGTAAATGGAATGTACTAATCTCTAGAAGACAAAGATTTAAAACACCCCTTACCCATACTATCCCATGTGTTATAATTTTTTAAGCTTTTAATTCAGTATATGTCATATATTAAATTGTGTTACTTATTAAATATATATAATAAAAATTGTATATAGCATAGAAATTCATTTACTCTGTAATGAGATAGAAAGTGTAATATATGACTTGATTCTCTAGATTCTTTAGAAAATATTGAAACATAATTATTCTATTTACAGGTATATGAACAATAAAAAATACCCTTTGGGGAATCATAATAGTAAAATACATATTTCTATTGAGCCAAATTTCTCTATAGTTTAATATAGCTAAGGAAGAACTAATGATTTTGTTTATAAAGTTGTTTTAGGAAAATTTTAAAATAATAATTTAAAAGTTTAAATTCTTCTAAATTCCAAATGTTTGTTTACTGTTTCCAAGTCAAAATGTATTTTCTTCCATTCACATCCAAATCAGTAAGTTAAAATATTATTTAAAACAAAACAAAAAAACAAAACAACGACAAAAAAGTCATGAGCTCACTCATCAATGGAGAGGAAGGAGTACTGACTGAAGAATGACATTATTTTAGATACTTGGATTGTAAAAATGCCAATCATGAAATGAGATTTTATCCTCATTTTTGTAAAGCAACATTCAATTTATTTAGACTGCATAGAATAAAATTAAAATAGATTTATTTACTTATGTGATCATCTGGAAACAAATGTTCAGTTTAGAAAAAAATATTTAGTAATTAAATATTCTAAAACAGATTTTCACACTATTGAAGCATGCTTAGTTTACTTAGAAATAGAAATTAAATCACTAACCAATAATTACAGCACTTATTATTGCAAGATAAGAAATAATTATTTCCTAAAGCTTTTGCCAATATATTTAAAGCTGTAAGGTTAACTTTTATTTCAAATGAACATTTTTGTTTCTTATTTTAAAAAGGATGAATAGTTTCACAAGATTACTGTATAAAGTTTGACTTTCATATAAAAGTTTTAAAACTGACAGGGGAACTGGAGGACTCTTCCCTCAAATAATGAATCATTAGATGGAAAGTTACAGTATAAAAATGAGTGAAAATGTCCAGCTCTAAATTCCATTTAAAATTTGGGAAATATTTATCCTGTAATGACTAAAAATGATATTTCATAGTATTTTTACTTGATTGGAAGAGACGTACACAAGAAAATGGGATACCTTCAGATGTGACAAGTCCTACCAAGAATGAGGTTCCTTTCATGGAGTTTGGAACCTAAACAGTGAAAGTCACTAAGATCAAATGGAACCTTTCTATTACTACATAGAGAGTGATCATGTTAACTGTAATGTTTATAAGTTATTTTGGAAAGCTTTATAGTGTGTCTACTTTTCCATACTGTCATTTTTTATAACATTATTGATAATGCCTACATGGTATTGAAGTGAATATGTGTATTACAATAAACTTAAATTTTATTTTTTCTAATTGTTAACCATTTATTAGTATTTTGAGAAATATAACTCAGACATTTAAAATACATTTTATTTTATAAATCAAGACAAATTCATGTTGATTATATTTGGTTTTCTTTAAAACAGTATCTTTTGCCTAAATTTTATCTAATCTGCAAATTTGCCTAGCTGGTACTGATGCCCATGCCATCATTTACTTTCTTCATTATCTTAATCGTATTTTGGGTCCCCATGTATATGTGCTCTGGATTCTAAAATAAGACTGCATGAATATATCTCACATCACTTTCAACACAACCTAGGTTTTTCCTTTTGTAAAAATCATCACGTTCATCCTTCTTTGTATTACTTATTGAAATATTAGATACATGAAGACAAATTCCATGCTAATTATCCAGCATATAGTAAACACTTAATACATATTTGAAAAGCCAATGAACAAATATAATAGTTCTAGAAGTTATTCCATAATAATGCTATGGATTCCATAATAAATTCCATAATAAAATTCCATAACTGCTGATTTTAGTAAAAATTATATTTTTGTTTCATTCAGACTTGAGTTCATGTATCTGTGTTTATTTATGTAATTGTGTTTTTAAGAGTTCCTTTCTTAATCCTAATATTAAATTAAATGTGTTATCTATAAAATAATTTTTATGTAGACAAACTAACATTTGAAACTTAAGCAACCTCTTATCACTCTTTGTAAGGATTATAATGTAAGATGATGAAAGGTGATTTCCCTATAGGAATAAAATGTCTCAATACTCATATTTTTCTGTGAAAACCATCAAAGGAATTTTGAAATTAGATCACTAAAAACATATGATAATTTTCAATGTATTGAGAAAACAGTTCATCAAGTAAGACTATAATAATACTGTTTTATCATGGAAATTTTTTTTGCCAGAATTATTCATTCACAGAAATATTGAGCAAATTATATTTCTTTGCCATAAAGAACTCAAAAGATGTTTTCTTCTATGCTGATGATATGGTATTATTATCAGAAACTAAGAGACCTCAACAAAAAAGATAGATAGCCCTACCATCTAACTACTGTCAGAAACAATAGTTTGAGATCGACTACTTTAAAATTAAACAACGTATTTTTAGCTCTCTTTTGCTGTTTAATTGGCATCTTTCCAACATTTTCGTACATGGGTCAAATTATTTATTTACCTAGGAATACATTTTGCAAACAATTTACCCTCAAGGCTTTTAGAGTAAGTTATGCTGTGAAAATTAGACGTGTCCTGGGTAAAATAGTGTGATTTTTCAATTGATCTGATGGTAGATTGGTAACATCTGCTTTTAAAAAATTTCCGAGGGAAATGCCTTGTGCTCTTTCCCTGCAGTACTGAACTTTGAGGCTTGGTATATTTGTTTGCCCTTATATTGGAAGGAACTGACTCAGATCTGCTTTGAGAGGAAAACAATTCTTGGTTTCTTTCTCATTAATCCCATTTACCTGAGTAAACTAAGTGTTTAATCACAAATTTTGGTTAAGATTCTTTATACAATAGAGTTTAATTTTAATACTATTTCCAACTACAAAGATCACAAAAATACATAAACCTGCTATAATTTGGTAAACAAGATGACTATTTTACTCAAGTATCAAAAGCCTTGAGCTTTTGTGAAGAAAATTCATTTCCCTAGATAATCAAAATCTTACACCTAGACCAAGCCAAATTATTGGAGTAGTGAACTTAGATGATAAGATCCCTGGAATAATTGTTTTCACTGATTTTTAAAAAATATACATTAAGGGACGCCTGGGTGGCTCAGTTGGTTAAGCAGCTGCCTTTGGCTCAGGTCATGATCCCAGCATCTTGGGATCGAGTCCCGCATCGGGCTCCTTGCTCTGCAGGGAGCCTGCTCCTCTCTCTGCCTCTGCCTGCCTCTCTGCCTGCTTGTGTTCTTTCTCTGTTAAATAAGTAAATAAAATCTTTAAAAAATATATATATATACATTAAATATGTTGGAAAGCAAAGGTGAATTCTTCTAAAACAAATAAGCTGAAGGTACATGCTTTTTCTTTCAAATGAAATTATGCTTGTCATCTTCCACTATATTGTTGAATAACTTGCTTGAGTCTGAAGATACATGCTAATGATTTACACCCCAGAATTCTTAGCTTGAATAGCCTTGAAATGATGTAGTCAAAAATAAATCAGCCAACATCATTAAAATATATTAAGTCTGGAAATTTTTTTGAGAGTGACTACTGGATTCATGATAATTATAGGTTAAAAGTATGTTGAGATTTTTTTCATTAAAAAAAGTAGAATCATTGTTCTTTGTATGTGTTGTATTGTAAGGGGTTCTTATTAGCTAGTACAATATGACAGAATGACAAATTTTATAGGAATAGAATAATGTATATCTTTATACACATATGCTGTCAGAATAGCTTTTCTCATTTAAGGTGCTTTATGCAGCATCAAATAATCCTTATGACCTTCCACCGAAGTAAGCATTTTAATCCTTATTATAGAGATGAGACACAGAAAGGCTTATCTACTTGCTTATTGACACATAAATGTAGAGGTGGAACTCGGATTAATCATCTGTATTTGGTTCTTATTCATTCCTAGGCAGCCTCATGTAAGTTGCCATTCTTATCAATAGATTTAAGGATTAAAGGATTCTGTATGTTATGGTTATATCTTCTTTCTTATTTTATCAAAAGTTAACACAAATATGAATATTTTACTTAATCATTGAAATATAATTATAATTTCAAATAAACACCATGGGGCAGCCTCATGGTACGATGTTGACTCTCAAGTAGCAATTACATATAAACATTATATACAATACTGGATTTATTTCACTGTCTCTAAAACCTCATGATTTGTTCAAATTTATACCCTAAGAAGATTATATAAAAGCTGATATTGTATAATAAATTTGCACTTAGAGCTAGCAATATTTATTTTATGTTTTTGTTCAATTTATAGAAACCTAAATAAAAACTGAAGTTAAATTCATTATCCTAATAAATTAGTTTCATATTACTTACTGTACCTTTAAGTAATTATTTTTGTACTACAGCATTGCCTGCTGTCAAAAAAAATTAGGTTACCTGAGGATGAATATTCTCTAATGAGAAGATCACCAGACTGCAGTCATGGGTGAGCCCAGTTTCTATTCTTAGAATCACCCAATAATGCCCAGTCTAATCTTCTGTAAGACTTTTTAACAGTCTTCACTTTTGTTTCTGTAGTTGTAAAAAGAGAATTCAATTCAATTCAACACATATTCTGATTACTTACTAGCAAACTAATATAAAAAAATAAGGGACACAAAAACAAATAAGAAGTCATAGACCTCCTTAAGAGACTAAGTATCCAATACAAAAATGTTACAAAGACAACTATTCTAGTGAAATACATAGAATTGATAGAATTCAAATAGTAATGATTCCTTTGAGTAAGTGAGCTCAAAGATAATTTGCCTAAATGCAAAGTGGTTAAAGTGGCATTTAGATTTTTGAAGTGATAGAACATTGATTGGTAGAAGTCATAAAGAGAAGAATCTAAGTGGAGGAGACATGAGCAAAGGCTCAGGAACTGATAACTGGAAAGCATGTGGTGGTAACATGATGGTATATGGAGTGAAGAAAAATATTCTGGAACTAAATGTGAGAGTCTTTTAAGATCAGGCTAAGTAGTTTGAATTTTCTTTTAGGGGCAATGAGTACACTTTGAATGTTTTAGAGGATAGATCTAGGTAATCATCTGCATCTACCGTTGCTGCTACTGGAAGATGCTCTCAGGCCGCTGTTATTGGTGGCTGTGTGTGATAAGGCAGAAGATCTGGACTAGGACGATGGCAGTGAGGATGAGATATTACACAGATGTGTGTGTGTGTGTGTGTGTGTGTGAATATATATAACATATTAATAACAATAACATGTATTCAACCTCTGAAACTTTTAACCCTTGAAATATATGTATTTGCACATATATGTATACTATCCTTACATAGTATTTCAGAACTTGAATAGACAGGGATTGACAAATCACAGGATGAAGGTGGAATAGGGAGGAGACAATGTTACTTCACAATTCTGTAAAAGATTTCTAAGACCATTTTGTAAAGCAATTCAAAATGAAGGATTTCATGTAATTATAAATTACAAATAATTTCAACTCATTTATGTGACAGTATAGGATGTTTTACTTTTAAGCAAGTTTTTTTTTTCTGATCTAAGTGTTATCAACTCATTTAATTGTCTTTCTGCTAAAGATTCTTGCGTTTTCTCTTGACCAAATATAATATGTCTCTCTAACATTTTAGAATGTCAAGTCATCATTTTTTGAGTGACGGACAATTTGATACATTTCTGGACTATCATATACACATGTACAAATATATCTGGCAGTCCACAAACACAAACTGATGAGACATTTTAAAGAGTAAGGAATTTTATTTTATTTAAAGAAAATTCACTGAAGCATAAGCAAATGAGGAATTTGAGCCCTGCAGTAGTAGGAACAATTCAATCTTTAAGGCTGAAGCTAGAGGCAAAAGTCTGTTCTTAAAACAATTTCTTTCCAGATAATGTCTGAGTCTTTTGTATGTAGCATATACAACTGCATATCTTAGTTGTGTTGTTGTTAGCAATCATTTTGTTTACATCTGACTTAGACTGTTTGGTCCTTAGGGTAAAAACTTTCTTTTTTTATTTTCCACATAATATTTAAGAATGGCCTTAGAATCAGATGAACACAGGAATTTTAAGGAATTCAAGTGGTCATCTATTTCAGCCTCCTGGTCAGAAAAACATTTTGTAATGATTTTGGCTTCTTGTTCTTTTATTTATACTTGAAATTAGACAATGAGCTCACTCCTTTCCAAAGCAGCCCATCTCATTATCGTGTAGGCCTCTGGATTTTTAGAAAGTTCATTACTCAACTGAGCTGGGAACTGCATCATTTTAACTTCTAAACATTGGCTCTTTGCTTTTTGAGAAACACAGGAGTCTAATTCTTCTTTAACATAATAGACTTTCAAATATTTGAGGAGTGCTATCATGCCCTGTAAGAAAGTAAAGAGCACATATGAGTGGGGTAAATGGTCAGGTTTACTGTATGTGCTCTTTTTATTTTTTTATTTGTTTGCTTTCTGGCTAGAAATCCTCAGAAAAATGAGATACCTTGTTTGTTGGAGAACTGTTTATTGTTTCCTACAGCATTAATGGGGGTTTGATTTTCCCTATAAGACAATTTCTGTTGAAGTTTCTTACTACCAGCTGGCTCATGTCTTCATTGAGGTTTTTTTTTCTTAAGCAGTGAAATAAGGGTGTAAGGGTGAACTTAAGAGAACCAAATAGCTGAATTGAATTGAACTAATATTCAGTATTTTGCCTTTTAATTACCCTTTATTTAATATAAACATTAAAATTTGCTATAAAAATGTATATACTCTTTTAGACTTACTAAATTTCAGTATTGACATTAAGAAATTTGGAGTATTTCACAATTTTTATTGATTCTGTATAAATGTAATGAGAAGGAAAAGGGAAGATAGAAGATTGGCTTCATCAAATAAGATGATGATGTATCAGGATCAGGAAGTAAGGATAGTAGTACATCATTTATGCCCTATGAATTCATTCACTTTGTGATTCTAAATGCAAAATATTATTGTTCTAGCTAGGGAGAACAAGAACAATAAAACAAACAACCTGATGAGCAAAGGACTTGAATAGACCTTTCTATAAAGAAGATATACAAATGGCCAATAAGGTCATCAGAAGAAGCTCAGTATCACTAGTCATTAAGGAAATGCAAAACAATGAGATAACACTTCATGCCCACGGGAATTGTTATTATAAAAAAGCAAGCAAACAAGCCAACAAAAACAACAACAAAACAAAACAAAACAGGAAATAACAAGTGTTGGAGAAGATATAGAGAAATTAAAACACTTGTGCATTGCTGTTGGAAAATGGAAAGTATTTTCCAAATTTACCTCTGTAGAAAAAAATAGGGCATTGCCTCTGAGAATTCAAGATAGAATTGCCATATGATCCAGCAATTCCCCTTTAAGGTGCATACCCAAAAGAAGTGAAAGCAGAGACTCAAAAGATATGTGTATGCACATTTTCATAGCAGCATTGTTTACATTAGCCAAAAGGTGGAAGCAACTCAAGTGTCTATTCATTTCTAAGCAAAATGTGGTATATAAATAAAATGAAATATTACTCAGCCTTAAGAAGGAAGGAAGTTCTGACACACGCTTCAACATGAATGAACCTTGAAGTATCATGCTAAGAGAAATAAGCCAGTCACAAAGGACAAATATTTGTATGATTCCTCCTATATGATATTTCTGGAGTTGTCAAATTGATAGGGCAGAAAGTAGACTGGTAGTTGCCAAGGACTGGGTAGGGGAAGGAATGGGGAATTGCTATTTAATGAGTACAGAGTTTCAGCAGGGGAATTTGAAGAAGTTCTGGAGATGGATAGTGGTGATGGTTGCCCAGTAATGTGAATGTGCTTAATGTCACAGAACTATACTCTTAACATTGTTAAAATGGTATATTTTATGTTCTGTGTATATTACCACAATTAAGGAAGAGAGATAATCATTTGTTTCAGTAAAAATGAAGTAATGCAAAGAGGAGAGTAATGAAAGTAAAGGAAATATTAGTAAAAGTGTATGTGCGTGCATGGGTGTGCATGTATATGTGTCATATCCAATAATTTGTATAAATGATACTATAGTTGATTTGAGTCCTACCTAATCTTATGACACATGGAGAACTAGAAAATGGAAATAGTCATGAAAACAAATCAGAAAATGGAAATAGTCATGAAAACAAATCAGCCAGCCTGGATGGCTCAGTCAATTAAGTGTCTGACTCGATTTCGGTTCAGGTCATGATCTCAGGGTTGTGAACTGAGTTCCAAGCTGGGCTCTGCAGTCATTGGGGAGTCTGCTTGGGATTCTCTCTCTCCTTCTTCCTCTGCTCTTCCCACCTCTCCCCCTGCCCTTTCTCATTCTCTTACTCTCTCACTCTCTATAAATAAATAATCTTAAAAAAATATTTAACTGTGGATTAGACCAATGCACAATCTTGATAGTTCCACTTAATGGATTTTGAAAGGTTGTCTTGAGCATTCTGAGAAAGCCTTGCCTTTATCATGCAATAGAGGCAGTGAGTGCTCCGTCGCTTTGTAATACTGCAGTCACTGTGAGCCATAACCCTTTGCCAACTCCTAAAGATGATCTGTAGATTTATATCTAGCCCTCTTTTGATATACTGTTTTAAGTTATGCAGGTACTGCCTTTATTCTTGGATTGTATAAGCTAAGGCAAAATTAGGTCAATTCTATTAGGAATAATTTTAAAAGTGATATCTTTGAAACAGTTTTATTCAATGAGATACTCTTAGATGAATGTCAGAAACCTCACTTTTTTCTATCAGTGACGTGCAGTTTGCTGTGGGGTTTTATAATTTTATGAAACTGACGACTTGATTGCTTTGGGGAAATTCACATGCAGATTTTACCTTGAAGAGTCAAAAAGCATTGCTAAATGATGGATCAAGTGTAATGGGATTAAGGATTTTTTCCATCCTTTTTATATTAATTACCCATCCATAAAGAGAGAAACTAATCACCCTGTCCCTGACTAATGCTCTGTAGGCTTTTGCTATCTGTTTGATGAAACTATCACAAAAGATAAAGCTAGAAAAATTATTTTCTACTTTAGATACGCATATAACACTAGAGTTAGCAGGATTTGAGTTTCCGAGACCAAATGAATATGAAGTGATGAGATGCCACCTCGCATAGAGAAGCAAAGCGTAACAGCCATCTTTGATGTTAAACATAAGTATGATATGTATGTTTCTAGAACCAGAGTCTTACTGCTCCTTAATCAGGCTCTGATAAAGCTGTGGCCACTTGGCGCTCCGATTGAGAGAGGACATGTACATACAGGATGGTGTGAGCTCATTCTCTATCCAGGGCAGTAGTCTGTGTACCCTGCTTAGGCCTAACAAGTCCTAGGAAATAAGAACTGTCTAAAATTTTAACCTAACAGGAATATTTGTTCACCTGTTGGGACTTACTTCTATATATACAATGTTTTGTTTTTTTCAGTTATTCCATGTGCAAAATGATACTCAAAAACTGCTTACGGAGAAATACTCCATTAGGCACTCCTGGTGTGGGGGGAGCTAAGGTCTGCTCTATTTGTATGAGTGAGTGGCCATCTACTTTCAAGCTATTCGGTCTTAGTGTGATCTTGATTAAACATTTAATATCAGAAATGCAAAAAAATTGCCTGTACTCATGTTGAGAAATAAGTCTATAACCCTGTATATAGTTAGCTACCATCTGGAAATGATAACAATTTTACATAACACTACAAGATATTATAAATAAACATAGAGGACAGTTATTTTTCCTTCCCTATATAGTAAGTGAGCATTAAATGTAGGACTTTGGCTAATGTATATTTCAATGGCTTAAATTGAAACTATTTACCCAAGAGGTAACAAACTATAACCTGAAAAATATATATTTTTTTACTTTTCTTGAATTTCCATAGTTGCTAAACATTATATATGAGATTTATGAGTGAATAAGGAATTTTAACACTTTCATATAAATATTGCTTGGAATAATACCTTGGAATAAGCTTTAGAGTCTTATAAATATTTGCTGAATTCTGTTCTTTACTATATCTTTGGGGAACATTTTTACCTAATAATTTGTAATGGATTATGCTATACTTTTTTTAAAATGTGGAATTAGACAAATTTAGAAATTCTGACAGTGGAGGCTTGTATATTTGCAATCTCTTAATTCTGAAGGTTTTGAATAAAAGCTTGCAGAAATTTGCAAATAAGTTTATTTTGCTTATTTTGGATCCAGAGTTTTAAGTGTAATACAGGTCTTTTTCAACAAACGATTACTGAAATGCATGAATTTAAAATGCTAAGCCTTATTTCTGAACATTTGAATGGTTCCTATTTGTATATATTTAGTCATTCTTAAGTTAACAAAAAACTATAAAAATCTGAGTCTTCGTAAGCCTCAGATAACTAATTTACTTCTGAAAGTTTTCTTGAGAATAAAAAAGCTGTGATAACTTGACTTCCACAAAAGGAATACAGCACTTATTTTACCATTTATACTTGGAATGCTACATTTGAATAAAAGCGTAATTTAAAATTAAAATAATTAGAATCAAATTAAGATTATACATGTGGATTAAAAACATTTTTACTAATTTTGAGACAAGTCAATTAAAATATATAACATACTCCATGACTGAAAAAAAGAAATCAATACAATTATTTTTCCTGATTATTCAGTTATTACTAATGTGTAAGTGAACTCTGAAAATGCAGTGATACATTATCTACTTGTGGAAGTGTATGAATAACCTCTCCATATATGGCAAAGATGTTTAAAAACATACCCTTGTTCTTTTTTTTTTTAAAGATTTTATTTATTTATTTGACAAAAAGAGAGATCACAAGTAGCCAGAGAGGCAGCAGAGAGAGAGGGGGAAGCAGGCTCCCTGCTGAGCAGAGAGCCGACTCGGGGCTCGAACCCAGGACCCTGAGATCATGACCTGAGCAGGAGGCAGAGGCTTTAACCCACTGAGCCACCCAGTCACCCCACATTTGTTCTTTTTTAATTTCTTTTTATGTTTTACTGATTATCTTTCAATTGACCCTATAAACTTCAGTAAACAACATGCTCTACATCAGTGTCCTTTCTTTTCTTTCCTTTCTAGATGTTGCTTCTAATGAATGGGCAGGGAACATACATATTCAAACTTGTGCAACTTTAGTAAAATTAAGAAAAAAGATGTATAAATAATATGGTGTCCTATAAAACATATAAGATTTAGTACATAGTTTTTATAATAATTGTTCTGTCTGTTTGAAGGGTTTTTTTTGTTGTTGTTACTTTTGTTTGTTTCCTTCTTACATTTGTGATATATAAGACAAATTGCTTTTTAAAACATGAATGCAAGATTCATGCCAAAAATATGCTCTTCTACATAATTTCTGTTCTCTAAGTTTTCTGAATATATAGTATCTAGGGCCATATTAGGAAAGTATTTTTTCATAATAAATTATGAGTAGTAGAAAATATTTAGAATGAGATACTAATGTCTATTTCAAATCTATATACTGAAGTGTTTAGAAGATGGTTTTGGATAGATCCCTTTCACATATGCCTAGAAATTGATAACACATGCACAACACATGCACAATATGTGTCAAATATATGAAATTAACATCAAGTGATCAAATATATATGATACAACCTAAAACACAAAGTAAATTTGGTTTATATTTTGAATATATAATACTAAACCAGCCATCTTATTGTTTATGTTTAGATTATCTTTTTCACTTAATAAGATGTTGAAATGACAAATTGTACAAATTCAGCTTCATTCATTTGAAAGGATTCTTTAGTACTTTATTCACATTTATAATCCTACAAATATTTACTGAGCACTTACTCTATGCAAAGCCATACTGTGGGCACTAGGGATACAGAAGTGTACAAAATACAGGGTTGGAAACACAGAAAAGTATGTAAGAAATGAGTTATTGATATTACAATACACGGTAAAATATCTTTTTTATCTTACATTCTATTTAGCTGGGTGGTCAGACCAAAAAAAAGTAAGTACATATAGAGTATGTTATTTAGTGTCAAGTACCTCATTAAGAAGATGACTTTGATACCTGAAGGAAGCATAGAATTAGAAAATATTTTTTCAGGCTGAAAAAAGGAAAAAAAGCCTACCCTACTTTTTCTCACTTGTCCACTTCTAAACAGTTAGATGTTATTTTTCTCCTAATTTAAATGTTTAGTTTTCGCTATTGCTGTTTATAATTCACAAAGTTCCACAGGATTTCTAAAGTACTATTAGAAAGCACTCCTCATATGACAAAGATTGAGGAGAGACTGGATTTTTCAAAAGCTATGAGCGACAGAGAGAGAGACAGAGAGAGAGATTGACCAGTCGATTGAGACTATGACAAACATGATCTCGAAAGTCAGAAAGAGTCAAAAGGCTAACATTGGGCAATACCTGTATAAAAATTTTAGGAACTGATAAATATAAACTGTTCTAAGAATAAAGAATGAGAATATGATTTAGGCTTCTAATGTATAGTGCTATTTTTTCTGATGTTAATCAACTTTTTATTTACTATCCAATGCTTTTTGAAATGTAATCCAGAAGAAGATTTTAGTTGAGGTAGTGACAAATCCTTAGGGAATTTGTGATACTATTCCTTGTGATGCTATTACTATTACTATTACTATTATTACTATTACTATTACTATGTGTAAGTGATTAGCCCTTAACAGAGAATGTGATAGAAAAATTTCATGGAATTACGTAGCAGCAAAAAAGAGGATCTATGATTCATCTCTGAAGAGTGTGCATAAGATGCACAGTAACTGAACAAATAGAGCAAAAATTTCCTTGAAGTCTGAAATGAATACAGCAACTTTGAATAGAAAAATCGGCTGATAATAACAAATGCTGGCGAGGATGTGGAGAAAGGGGAACCCTCCTCCACTGTTGGTGGGAATGCAAGTTGGTGCAGCCACTTTGGAAAACAGTATGGAGATTCCTCAGGAAATTAAATATACAGCTACCCTATGACCCTGCAATTGCACTACTCGGTATTTACCCCAAAGAAGCAGATGCAGTACAAAGAAGGGCCACATGTACCCCAATGTTCATAGCACCAATGGCCACAATTGCCAAACTGTGGAAAGAACCAAAATGCTCTTCAACAGATGAGTGGTAAGGAAGAAGTGGTACATCTATACAATGGAATATTATGCCTC
>CM052799.1:162038561-162103373 GCA_028533885.1 Nasua narica | reverse complement strand
GGGTATTGAGAAGGGCACGTATTGCATGGAGCACTGGGTGTGGTGCATGAATAATCAATCTCGTAACACTGAAAAATTAAAATAAACATATTTGGGGAGAAAAAAAGAAAAATCGACTGATAATATAGGAATAATCTGATGACAGTTTTATGAAGGCAAAGTAGAATATGCATACAATAGAGCATGCCACATCCATTTAAAAAGTCAAATAAATTGATATTTATAAGACTGAAGTGCCACTGGATTTTTTAAAGGAAGTTCTCCAGAAAAAACACATTTCATGGTTCTTTAATTCATGCATTCAATTAATCAATAAAATCTATCAACTAAATGGAGGTACTTCCTCCATTTTGACAAATGAGGTAAAAAAGATGAGTAAGATCCATCCATCTTCTAGAGCTTACCTTTCATTGAGATGAGAAAAAAATAATTGAACAATTATATAAATAATAAATAAATAAATACAATAATGCACATATGTACATAATATATAACCTTATGTAGATAATATTTCAATATTACTAAGAAATAAAATGGTAAACTAAATGCTAAATTAATGGCAGATTTATAAAGAGAAACAAGATATATATACATCACTTCGTGTGTCCTCCCAAATAGTTATGAACTGTAGTGCTTTTAACATATATCCACAATTCTTTGACACTACTTCCATCAGGATGAGAAGCTTAATTCTCCTCCTCTTCAGTGAAATCTGAATTAAATGACTGACTTCTAATGGAATCTAAAAAGAGAAAAATAATAAACTTATGCTGGAGAAACCTAGCAAATATCTTAACCAAGACATCCAAATAACCAGTAATGTCACATTGGTATCGGTAGCCAATAATATGTTATGTTAGGAAAGGAATCTATACCTTGTAGTATTCTACTCTAAAATCCATAACCCTGTCTAATCATAAGAAAACATTAGGTGATTCCAAATTGAGGGACATTCTACAGAATACCTGACTGTTACTTTTCAAAAGTGTTAATGACAAGGAATCACAGATTGTAAGAGATGAAAGAGCTATGACAAATAAATGCAACATGGTATATTGGCTTGGACCCAAGAACATAAAATTTAATTTTGATTAATGTACTATCATTATATAAGATCTAACATTAGGAGAAACTGGAATAAGAATATATGGAACCTTCTATACTATGACTACATGTCTCTTGCAAACCTAAAATTATATAAAAATAAATCACTTTAAAAATAAAAGATTAAAGTTACTAATTGTTTTTAGATAAATGCTTTAAAAACCCTAATTATCTTTGTATTTTTCTTGTGGAGCTTTCATTTTTAATCTGCAATGGAAATTTGCAGTTTAAAATGGAAATTCTTTCCCTAATAAATCTTATAAGTATTATATTACTATTTAGAAGTCATTTTATTTTAATTTTAGTGACTAATGTTTAGACTGTATCACTCTTTTTTTTTTAAAAGATTATTTATTTATTTATTTATTAGGAAAGAGAGAGAGTGAGAGAGAGCAGGTCAGAGTGAGAAGCGGACTACCCATGGAGCTGGGAGCCCGATGTGGGACTCGATCCCCGGACTCCGGGACCATGACCTGAGCCGAAGGCAGTCGCTCAACCAACTGCGCCACCCAGGGGCCCTAGACTGTATCATTCTTATGACCCCCAAAACAAGAGAATACAATTCAGTTATATAAAATGTTATATAAAAATGGCTCTAAAAAGTATGCTATGGATAATTGCAATTTACACAAGATGCGCTCTGAATCCTCCTTTCCAGATGATGTAAACAAAAATGATACTCTCAAATTAATACTCATCTTTTCAGAGATTTCATCAGTGATGCTGGGGAAGGATTAAGGCATTAGAGGCTAAAATCTGTCAAGTGTGGTTATGCATCTGAGATTCACTTACTGAACCATGAGCACACTTTTATTATTTTCCATGAAAAATTCACTTCTATAAATGAATGCTGCATGTGATTATTAATACCAACAAAGATAAAAATAGAGCATGTTTGTGCAATATATTCTGTTGTTCTTGTTTGTAATTGTGGTCCTGAAATATTATCCTATGAGAAAGCAAGATAGGATATCTTCTCCAAATTTATTTAAAGATTTCACAAAGAAAAAAAATAACAAGCAATATGTTCCATTTCAATGTATTATGTAGTTGGGTTCTGGGAGAAGCCAGATGCACAATAATTTCCATTCCTGAGACACTTTCTAACATGCTGATGATTAGCCCAATCCCAAAAGTGCCTTCAAAAAGCCCTTTCTGCTGAAACAGCTATTTGAATTAATGGCTATTTTGTGTATGTTTAGATTTGAAGATAATAAACAAATCCCTTCACAAATTTTACTATTTCATATAAAATTGAGCTATATCATGCCTTATGAAAAGAATAATATTTACTTATTAGATTTTAACACTACCTTATAGTCTATAGATTACAAAATCCATAATGTGAGGCCCAATTTGCAGAACACAGTTTCAAAATAAGGAATGGGATATTTTTCTTATTATTGTGACAGTGATGATACAGTAAGAGAAAATTACAACTTACTGCAATCAATTTAATAAGCATTTCCTTATTGAGACCTGCATTTTAGAAAAAGTGAAGGCTGTGGCTTTACACGTCAAGTAATAGATGAATTAAAAATTTCTTAGCTGGGGCGCCTGGTTGGCTCAGTTGGTTGGGCGGCTGCCTTCAGCTCAGGCACGATCCTGGAGTCCCGGGATTGAGTCCCGCATCAGGCTCCCAGCTCCATGGGGAGTCTGCTTCTCCCTCTGACCTTCTCCCTTCTCATGCTCTCACTCTCTCTCTCAAATAAATAAATAAAATCTTAAAAAAAAATTTCTTAGCCGGAAAAGGTGTGAGAATAAAGAATAAACATAGAAAAAAATAGATGTTTGAATGTTTAAATGACAAAATATGATTAAAACAGTAAGTAGACAATCAGAGGGTTAAGAGGTGAGTTGAGAAGGTAAAATGTCACAGAAGTCAAGTAATGGAAATAATTTAAGATATATGCGTGAGAGGCAAACACCAGCAGGGATAAAAATAAGAACTAAGATATTTGGGTTTTTGATTGAGAGACTATAAATGACCTTCAGAATAAAAGTTTCAATGTATTTGTGAGCATGCTTCCTAATGGTTAAGAAGACAATTAGTTTGGCAAGAAATCCAGGGGTAGGCAAATCTTTTGGTAAGTGAGATAATTAAGAAAATGATAGTTCTCCTAATGGCAGCATTCCCTTAACTACAGATTACATTTCTCAAGGCTGAGAAATGACCCAATATTTTATTTGATTGTTTTTTTTCTTTTTGTGATGAAAATATGCCAATATGTTTTGTTTCATTTTCCTTATTATTTCCAGTTCTTCGAAGACTGTTAAATTTCTACTTTGTACAAAGTATAGTCTCAGGCACTGTGGTGGTGCTAAATAAACAAAATACATTTCCTCTTTTTAGGAAAATACTAATTTTGAAAGGTATTTGAGATATAACAGTAAAAAGTATGGTGTAAGGAAGACCATGCTCTACAAAAACAGAACATAAAGTAAAAATAATTTTTTACAAGCACCCAGGAACGGAAAACATCTCAAGAACTTGGCTGAAATCAGATTGATAAGAGTTTTTAATGCCATGCTGCAGAAAATGAAGTTTTTTGTGTAGGCAATAAGTGTACCATTTGTGGTTGTAATCAACCCTCATTTTTATGTGTAGGTAGAGTATTAAAGATTGGATTACTCAATATAAACATCCTAGACCACAGTTTTTCACTAGGAGGTGGATGAGCTCAATTCAGAGCTTTGATGGTTTAAACTAAGGGAAAACAGGTGCTTTTGTGGTATCTTCGGTAGTACTCTCTGACAACACTTAGCACGTTGACTTTGAAACAACCTTACAAAGTGCCAAAGCAGTAAGTCTCCTATGAGAAAAACATAACCCTGGTTCAAAGATGGATGACAGATAGGGTATTATTTTTGACATCCCAAGAGAATGTAGCAGGAGTACTCTCCTGAATCTCAAGGTGGGAGAAAAGAACTCACAAGGGTTCTCTAGAGAAGATGCTCTATCTATTTTTTGGTTTTTTTTTGTTTTTTTTTTTTTTTGGCTAGGATAAATCTGGAGACATTTTCCCGCAGTACTATGACTAATGTTCTTGGAAGGAATCATCTATATATTGATCCAAATAAAGAATATTTATTTTAAAATTGGCATCTAACTATTCTTTCTGCTCCCCCAGAGGAAAAGGGGAAAATGTGATGGTCCTTATTAGAAATAAGAGAATATGTTATCCAAGACACTTAACAGTCTTCTCTACTATCTAAATTTTGATATAAACCAAGGATAATTAAAATATAATAAAAATATGCTATTTTTATTATAATATGCAGTATAAACCCTTAACCTATATAACATTTTGAAAAATCAATTCACATTATCAATATGCGTGTATAAATAAGCTTATTTATAATCGTAATACATGACATATTTAGACTGCCGTGTCTACTTTGCACATTCCTCCCCTAGTTATAATGCTGATATTTTCTTGACAAAATGAAAATGGAGCACATTACTCTTGTTTTTGTATGATAAAACATGAATTTCCTCTACAATAGAGCCTCTGAGGATTTGGTAAGAGCAGTTGAAGAGCTGTGAACTGCACTTAAGCATCTTTAAAATAAAAGTCTTTAATAAAGGGGAGCCATTTGCTTCCAGTTGCTCTTAAGGATAGCAGCTCTCAAGGGGAGAAAATACAAAAATGAATGGATGCTTAATAAATATTTGTTGAATTGAATTGAGTAACTAATTGATTATTCTTCAACCACAAAAGACATTCTGGAGCTTTTAGAAGGAAGGTATTATGGCGATTTAGCTTGATCTATATAACATTTATTAGAGTGCCTGTAGGGAAAATGTCCTGCTATGGTAAGACAGCATGCCTCAGAATGAGATTTGATAGGACACAGGTATTTAGATATGGTTGCAGTTACTCGGTAGCTGGCAATATAGAAGATTTTTTTTAAGTTTATAATTTTTTAAAATATTTATTTATTTAAGAAAGATAGAGAGAGAGCATGAATGAGCACAAGCAGAGGGAGGGGCAATGGGAGAGGGAGACAAACAGACTCCTTGCTGAGTGCAGAGCCCAATATGGGGCTTGATCCCAGGAACCTGAGATCATGACCTGAGTTGAAATCAAGAGTCGGGTGCTTAACTGATTGAGTCACTCATGCACCCTAGATTTTTAAAAGTGCCTTTCTTTTTAAACTAGAATAAAGGAGATGGCATTTGCTGCACCTAATAAATCTTTTTTTAAAGATTTTATTTATTTATTTGACAGAGCGATCACAAGATGGCAGAGAGGCAGGCAGAGAGAGAGGGAAGCAGCCTCCCTGCTGAGCAGAGAGCCTGATGCGGGGCTCGATCCCAGGACCCTGAGATCATGACCTGAGCAGAAGGCAGAGGCTTTACCCCACTGAGCCACCCAGGCTCCGACACCTAATAAATCTTCAGATTTGTTATGAATATTATTTTTTCTCTTTCCCATTGAGGGTGAGAAATGAGGCAAATACACAGAAATTATTGTCTTGAGCATCTAGGAAAGAGCTCATAGTTGTGTTTCAGAAAAATGGAATGGTGTTACTGGTCACGTACTTGATTTTGAAAAAAAAAAAAAAGAATACTTCACAATCTAAAGTCCAGCAACTAACAAGAATGCAGATAACATAATGACATTAGCAAACCACCCGTTCTGTTTTTTTTTTTTTGAAAGATAACTTTTTATTACTTCTATGCAAAGAAAATTCAACAGCATACACTTAGTCCAGTTTGGTGGCCAGTGCCTTAGCTTTGCCTTTTCCAACTTAGCAATGTAAGCCACTGACTTTGGACCCAAGACATTGTCTCCATGATGACAGCAGATTTTATCATCTCTGTCGTTGTAATTGGTCCTGATAGCTTCCATCAGCTTAGCCAGAGCTCCTTTGTCTTCCAAGGTAATTTGTGTGAAGACAACAGTGGTGCAGGTCTTCCTGTCCACCAGACCCCCCAGCCTGGCCTTCCCCTTGATAATGCAGTAGAGAACCCCCTTCTCCTCCTTGGAGACAGGAAAACAACCAGCTCAATGGAATCTACCTCCTGTGCAATTACTACCAGCTGAGCTTTCTTCTTTTCCACCAAGGTGATGACAGTATTAACCCCAGCTTGAAGGACAGGTGACCTTAGTGGGGACATCCCCTTTGCCAGAAGCTTTCTTCTTAGTCTAAGCCAATAATCTCTGCTTCTTCTCTTGCTTTGTCTCTGGTCTGTATTTGTGGGCCAGCTGAAGCAGCTGAGTAGCTGTTTGGTGGTCCAGGGCTGGGTAAACTGGTTAATAGGAGGGGCGGAGCACTTTTAGATCTTTATAGAGAATAACCCTTTGCCTCTGTAGCCAGATACCATGGGGCCATTTGACAGAGCAGGTGAGTTCCCCTTTGGGCTAGATGTTCTGTCCAATGCCAGAATTCTTGGGCCTTTTCTCACACAGGGGATTGAACACCTTCTTGGCGCCCTGCTTCTTCATGACACCAAGGCAGGATCGCCTTCTTCCCCTCAGCCTTCTTTCCTTTTCAGTATCTTGGATGGCTGGAGGAGAGAGTAAAACCCCCTTTTTAAAAATCATCCATTTAAAAAAAATCCTAATAAGAAAAATCTATAGATACATTATTACCTCCAGGCATATTCTTTCATTATATTTATCATAATTTACATCTTTACATGGTTTAATGGCTGCCCTCAGAAACATGTACGAGCACAATTTAGATTTGGGACTGGATCTTCCTTGTTTTGAGGATCCTCTTATCCATCTTAGGATGTTAGCAACATTTCTGGCCTATACACACTGAATGCCAGTAGTAGACCCTCCCTAGTCCTGACAATCAGAAATGTCTCCAGATGTTACCAAATGGCTTCTAAGGTACACTAACCAGACTGATAAATTACATGTATGTAGTTCTGTGTTTATACTGTAGAGTTAAAAGGACTAATAATTTCTATGAATATGTTTAAGGAAGGTGAGCTTTCTTTGCTTTAATATACGTTGAAAAATTAAGCTATTTTGTTAGTATTTGTTGAATGACTACTGTATAAGATGTTTCCTTATGTTCTTATAAAATAAAGCAAGTGCCTTTTACAAGGAATAGCAATTAAATGTAAGGCACTGAACTAGAATCTTTATACACATTCCTTAATTCTAAAAAAAAAATATGCATGGAATGTACATCTCACAGTTAAAGAAATTAATGTTCTGGGGACTTATGTTTCTAAGGTCATACAGTTAGAACCCAAAGTCAGCTTTTTATTAAAACAAATAGCTTTTCTTTGTAGTATAGTGAAATTGCATGGCTTAGCAAGCTAGAAGAAAATATTCTATCGTATCTATGTTTTATAGACCACCAACATAATATCTAACCTGCTATTTTCTTGAAGATTTCCCAATAGTTTGAGACTTTCTATTCCTTGAAATTTTAAAACAAGGCAATATTAAAAATTTTCCTAAGCATTTTTTAGGTTCCTTTTGGGAATTTTTTCCAATAATAAAACTCAGATACAGTATAGAAATGTCCCATCATGAATTTTAAGTACCTCTTTACTAAAACTATATTAAATTTTTTATTTAAAGGAAAATATTGGATTATATTATTCTTTTGTAATTTTATTTCTTTGTCATTTAGTAAATGCTTAATATGCTGATTTATGAACCTTCTCTTGCCTGAAAGAGCCAAGCTAAATTGCAATTGGCAGGTCTGCAAAGGAGTCTAAATTATTTTCTTTCATGAGTAATATGAAAAATTGAAGTGTAATTGATGGCCATTAAAAACCAATGTGGATTTTTATAAGTACAGAAATAGAAACTCTTGTCTAAAAAAATAGTAGCTGAAAAAAGTAATTTTAGTTGATTTTAAAAAGCAAAAACATATCCTTTCAGCAAATCTCTGCAGACCTTTAGGCTTTTTTGGAGTATTTTGTATAGAATAATAAAGTAATTGTTATATTTCATTGAAATAACATGCACTTTTTTTACATTTTAACACATCTGTATTGTGAAGCATTTTAAAATCCTAGTGTATCAGAGTTAAATTGGTATTTTTCTCTTACATAAAATAATGATGCAAGTTACAACTGATATTTACATTAAATAATTTGTAAAACTTAATGAGATACTTTAAAACATGTCAATGCTTAAAATTTTGATTCTAGAAATTTTGATTCATATGTTAAATAGATAATGGCATTAGGTGCTAATTATAATTTCTATTGGCTATGATTTAATTTTATAGCAGAAGCCTCTGAAAGACACATATTTCTAAAATATTTTCAGCATAACTATTCTTTGCTGTCGTTTTAAAAACTTATTTGTTCTTTGTTTTTGTCTTAATGTTATGTGTATGCACAAATCATTTTGAAAGATAGCTGATAAACCTTTTCAGAAATGCATGTTTAAGTAACCACAAAATTACTATATATCTATCAGATAGGTTTATTAGTTCCACTTGTGGGCTTTGGCTCATTGTAAGTACACGAAACACTTGTTAAAATATGAGAATGATAATTTTGCAAAGGTATGATTACTTCTATTTGCTCAGGATATTTTCTGCTGATTTTTTATAATATATGGGTACAGGAATTTATTACATTGTTATATAGTTCATATAGTCAGATTTTATTTTCAGAATAGATGGAATTCAATATGTGTATTTCTTTTTTTCATGTTTGTATGCTCATAAAAATATCCTGTACATGTCAATCAGTATAACCTAGTTTGAGCAGAAATATTATTGTAGGATTACATTTGGTTATCTGTCTTTTTCTAAGCATGAAAAGCCCTTGATATTATATCTTTTAAGCAAGCTTTTTAAAAATGAAGAGCAAATAGACAAAGGTTTTGAAGTTTGCATCTGTTGATGCAGAAAGTTAGCTCTTAATATTACATATATTCAAACTAATCACAATTTATGGAATTAACTATAAGTGAAACCATGTATAATGGCATTTCATGCTTTGGTTTCTTGTGACTTGAAAGGGAGTTGTTTTCCTCTGACAGATTACAGAACATTTGGTATCAACTTTCCATTCCTCAAATTTAGGTTGCAAGCTTTTTTTCTTTTTCTTTTTCAAATTGACAAATGGATGGACACCAAACCTTGAATGGATAATTTTACATCTCATAACCTAAAGCTAAAGTGAATGAGGGATTTGAAATAATTATTTAGGTAATTTAAGTTCCAATCAGTAGCTCATTTTGATAGAAAAAAATCTATGCTTATCAAGAGGACACATAAATAAACTGATATGCATTTATGTTCTGACATAAACGGTGTACAACACTTGTTAGGTATTGCTTTGTCCTCTGAAAGCTTACTATTTTAACAGCAAATGCATGGATGTGCACGGGCACAGATAACTCTGGATAAATTTAGCAAATGATGGTAAATTTGAAATAACAAACATTTACTTTCTTATAATTTCTGTGAGTCAGGAATCTAGGCAAGCCTTAGCTGGTTCAAAGCCTCTCCCAAAGCTGTAATCAAGGTGGAGATTGGGGCTATAGCCATCTCAAGGCTCAACTGAGGTCCATGTCCAAACTCAGTCTCTCACTTGGCTTTTGGCACACACCAGATCCTTGATGACTGGTGTCTAGAGATATCAATTCTCTACTGGGCAGTTCACATATGGCAGCTGATTTCCCTCAGTAAAAGCAAAAGAAACTGAGAGAGTGAGCCAGACAATAGCCAGAATCTTTTGTAACCTAATCTTGGAAGTGTCATCCTATTACTTTTATTATATCATATTCTTTAGAAATGAGTCCCTAGGCCCAGACCACACTCAGAAGGAGAGGATTACGAAATGGTATGAATATTCAAAGGCAAGGATGATGGAGGGTCATTTTAGGGGCTGCCTACCACAGCACTACCAGCTCTCAGCGGGATTCCTGTTCCCTTCTAAAACTAAAGGTTTTCTTCTTTGCTATTTGTGGTTATGCACTTTTTTCCCCCTTAATAAATTTCTTTTGTTTTCTGCTTTCGCCACATGTTTTTTTTTTCTGTCTCCTGTGAAGTGTTATAACCAGTCTTCTCCATCATCTGAACATGAAACTTCACAGACATATTTCTTGTGTTGAAATTTATACTGTTAGCCTTATGCAAAGTGTTGTCTTTGAATGCCAAGGCTGTGCTGGCGTTGGGTTTAAAATGAATTGAGGAAATTAATAAGTGAACTCTGCCCATGAAATTATATTATTCCCCAAACTCACACAAAATTAATGGCTGCAGAAATTTAAAAGAAAGGTGATAATTTTGAGTAGGGAATTTTAAGAGAGGGCAGAGAGCAGGAATTAGTGGGAGAGTATTAAGCAAATTAATGTACAGCAGATCTGAATCCTGAATGTAACAAGGGAATGTGTCCTCCTATGTGCTGCTGTCCTCAACTTGTAGAATGCAGTGATTATTATTTCTTACCAACTTCCATAAGTTTTAATTTCCCCTGATGAACTAGGATTTATTGTTCTCATAAAGTTTTCTTAATAAACGCAATGAGATTGGTAACTGCGCCAATTAATTAGTCAAGTACATATAAAATCCCTAGTGTTTATTTAACTTGGTCTTTAAAAAAGAGTCAAAAGACAGATATGTAAAGAGCTAAAATGTGTAGCAACCACTTTTTTAATTTCAAATTTTATTTCTAGAAAAGGGAACTGTATAGGTTATTGTGCTTTGTAATCGGTATAGATAAATGATACTCTATAGGCAAAATATATCTAAAAAATTGAATTCCTTAGAACAGATAGCTACAGGCCAGGAAGCTAATAATTATCTTTGTAAAATTAATAGCTATGTGAAGTTACATTCTTCTAGAGTTACCTACTGCTTTCTTTTTACATAACCGAATGCAAAATTTTGCTCTGCCTCACATTGTCTTTTACTCATATACTTTTAGCTAGATCATACCTTATTTTTGAGTCACAAACAGCAAGCAACTCACTTTTACAATGAATACACACATTGCTGATTAATAATCTTAGATTAAGTATAACAGTAGTAGACATTTAGTATTTACTATGTGACAGAAACTTTTCTTAGTGCCTAACAATATTAATATATTTAATCTTTAGTACAATGTTTTGACAAAAATACACTTTATAATCCACATTTTTCAAATGAGAAAATTGAGAGATCGGCAAGTTACTTGCCCACAACTGGACCATAAACCAGTAAACTTTGGTTCTGTATTTGTGCTCTACATTGATTATAGTTTAATCACATCATAGGATATGATAAAAATCAATGACCCTGAATAAAAGCATCATAAGGACAGATGTTTTCACACTCCACGATATATTCAAATAGTTGTTGAGTGAATGAGCCAGTGAATATGTGAACATATACATATGTTATATGACTAACTGGGGTGTAAGGTATTGGTAAATTCTGAAAGCCTAAATGATGATTCACTTTTCCCAAAAATTCATCATCAGAAACACTGCTTTGGTAATTTCCAGAGGTGTTAATCTGGAACCAATGGAAAACCTGTGATCTCTGGAAGGTTTCCACATTCAGGATCAATAGATGCCTGGTAAAGAAGAACTACTTTTAGAGAATCAGATGAAACAACTATTTTTCACTAACTACTCGAAGCCCAACTAACTTTGTTGTCACAACGTCTCAAGAACCCATTTGCTCATATAAAATGGAATTTTACATGTAAAATGATATATTTATTGACAACTTATAATAAATCATTTGTAATAAGAGAAAAATACATCCCATGGTCAAGCATAAGAGCAGAAATTAAAGGCCCGTCAAATCAACTTCAGGGTGTGCTAGACGGCACAATTACAATGCACAAAACTGAATCTTCAAGATCTGGAGTAGTTCTTTGCTGGGAAATTTTAATGCTTCTTGGTCAACTTTTAAACAGAAGCCTTTTAGAATTCACTTATTTGGTAAAAACAGCACTTATCTTCCCGTTTCTCTCAATAGTGTATTTTTTTTTAAGATTTTATTTATTTATTTGACAGAGAGAGAGACAGCAAGAGAGAGAATAAAAGCATGGGGAAGTGGGAGAGAAATCCAGCCAGGTGCTTATCAATAGTGTATTTCTATATGTCCTGTTGACATTAAAATAAACAGGTTCACGAAATTCCACTTTTTAAAATCATTCTCCTTGGGTGTTGACAAGAGCTCATCCTCCTTAGTCACCACAAAGAGAACACACTGAGCACCTGGCATGTGCTAAATGCCTTGCTGCATGCTGTTTGGGTTGCCAAGAAGTGGAGGAGTCGGAAGGAATCCCAAACAGCTTTAAAAGTGGAAATGTATATCAAAGATTTCAAAATAAGTGTATACATGTTTTAGAAAGCAAAAAAGTAGAGACTAATGTGAAATGGGAAAAAGTGGAAATATTTGTGAAGGAGATGGGAAGTAAATTTTTATTATGCACTTAACGTGCTGATAGGACTGACATGAAGCAGGAAACAAGGTGGAGAGAAAAGTGGCCAGCAGGTAACCATAGGATCTTACTATAAGGTCCATGTTGGAGAACAGACAGTTAAGACCGGTCTTTTATTGAGGCCTGTGAAAAGACCAAATTTGACTTAAATGTCAACATCTAAGATGTCAAAAAACAGATAACCACTATAAGTTCTTTTAAGATGAAAGCAGCATTTAAGGAGCTTAGTCTGGCAGAATAATGAATGGTGGATGGTTAAGCAGTACAATTAAGAGATGGAGAATCTCTTTGGAAAGGGAGATGCTTCAGCCTTTCATGGTCAAAGTAAGGAGGCTTTGAGGTACCAGAAATTATTACTGTAAATAAAGAAGTACCACTATGCCTGGAGGTAATCTGGTGGTTATGACACATATTCTATAGGATACAGGACTTTGTAAATTGTTTGTATGACTCCCTTTTTTTTTGAACTGGATAGTTAAAAGAGCAATGATAATAAGGGTATGATAGCTCCTTTTCCTTGCCTCAATGTATAACTTTATGCTGGTGGTGCTAGATTTTGAGCAGCAGACGTATCCATAATAATGGTCAAAGCTTATTTAACAGTTTATACTTTGCTATACTAGACAAAGAATTTATACTTTTCTCCAAAATCTTCTTCTCACATGGTAGAATTTCCTGATATCTCATCCACCTTGTTTCAGCATAGGAACTTAACAATGATTCCCATTATTCCCATGTTTCTCTCAAACACTAGTATCCCTACTCCACAATCCTCCATTGCATTGCCAATTTCCTTGTCTGGACCGTCAC
The DNA here is from genome assembly GCA_028533885.1 of Nasua narica. Lineage (NCBI taxonomy): Eukaryota > Metazoa > Chordata > Mammalia > Carnivora > Procyonidae > Nasua > Nasua narica. Next base: position 162,090,082 of record CM052799.1, on the reverse strand, counting down.
TCTTTCTAACCTAGTCTGATACAGTAATTCTCTGACCTCCTTCCTCACTTCCAGTCCTTTCCCACTTCAGCACATTCTCCAAGTGCTGTGATATATTTTCCTACATCACAGATCTCATTATTCTCTGCCAAGCTCACACAATTTGTCACTCCCTTGTCCATAGAATGATTCCCAATTCCCTAGGAACATAAAACATCTTTTTAACATTTCATACCTTCCACACATGCATTCACTGAACACCTAAAATGTGCCACATACTGGGTACGAGAGCTCTAGAAGGCAAAAGTTGACATTGTACCTACCCCCATGGAACTTAAAATACAGTAAAGAACAGATATTAAGCAAATAATTACACCAAAAATGTAAAATTGCAGCTGTATAAAGTATTGATAAGGAGTTTGCGAGATCATCTAATAGGTATTTTACCCAAGCAGGGAGGTCAGAGAAGACTCCCTATGGGAGTAGTCCAGGCACTAACATCTGAAGGATAGGTTGATGGAAGAAGAGAGTACTAGGCCTATCATAAAGTAGGCTTCCAGGGGGTAGAGCACTTGCAAAGTCCTGCTGCATGCAGAAATATGCCTGGTGGGAGGGACTTCAGAATTTTCCTTTAGTCTGGACCAGAGAGGCTGTGGGATAGAATCTCAAAAAATAAGGCTCAAGAGAGGAGAATAGAGCACACAGGATTTTGTAGACTAGTGAGTTTATTCTGAAACATTGGGAAACTAATGAGAGGCTTTATGTAGGAGGGTGGCATGATCAGAAATGCATTTAGGAAAGAACAAGTATGGTGGGTTGGCAGGGAATAATCAATCTAGGCAAAGTATATAAGCCATTGAGTGTTTTGCTAAGACAGGTCATGACAGTGGTGATCTTAAAGATCTAAAAAGAAAGAAGTTATTGCCTATGACTGAAATGTAATAAATGCCTATATTTGACTATAATGTGGAATAAAGAAAGAAAATAAATAGTAGAAATAAGGATTTAAAAATAAGGAGACAAAAATGAAAATAATTAGGAAGCTAGAATTTCACAGACATCCGTGAAAGAAATCTATGCCTGTTGTGGAGCATTTAGAATCATCATGCGTTACAACCATCATGCTTGCTACCTAGAAATCAATTTTCTCAGCAGCTTTGCCATATAATTTAAGGAGCTATGTGATCCCAGTTTTCCAGGAGGCATCATGTCACATGTTCTTAAAGTTGCACCTGAAAACTTACCTGCATTGGCATCAACAAACATAAATAAAAATATCTTGAGGACAGGAACAGACCCCAGGTTCTACTAGTCTTCTTGATAGAATCTAAACTTTCGGAAACAGTGGGAAACATACTAAAGCATGGATTTAGTGTCAAAAGTACTCAAAGCGTGGCATGTGTCACAAATTCACATGCTCAAAAAAACAAGAAAAAAAAAACCCCAACAAACAGATGCACATGTTCAAAACATTGGGGAAACTTTGCCCATGGAGATAGAGTTGGAATGCAAATCATAGTTGCAAGGCTTGGCTGGATAATATGGTAAAAGTTATTTGATTTCTGTGGGTTCCAATCTGAGAGGTTTATGTATTGGCTTTTTCAAGTCTCCTGCCTCTCAGTCAAAATTATGTCCCCTACCCTTCTGGGTTTTGTTACCCAACCTCTGTGAGCAGCTTTGGGGGAATCTGCTGTCTCAGTCCCATCCGTCAGACCTGGGAACTGAAACCTCTGTGTGCTCCCCCACCCCCACCCAAGTTCCAACCTGACTTGTGGGATCCTGAAACAGTGATGGCCTTCTGTTAGTACTTAGCAAGTTGCTGATATGTAACAAGGAAAGTGCTTCAACTAGATTTAATACATGAAGCATCATGAAGAAGGAGATTCTCTTCTATTATATTGCAATTATTTTAAGTTTTATAAATGGTTAATTCCCACCCAGGAATTCTTAGCCATTTCATCATAAAAAGAAGTAAAGAGATTTTGACAATATAAATAAGCCATGAAAACCAGCAATACACACACACACACACACATACACATTTTGTAACTGATTGGAAAACTGTAGAGTTAAGAGTATCTAATTATTATAAAAATACTGCTTGCTACCTATGGCAAAGTAGGCTATACATTTACGTATATATGTTAAAAAATGAGTGATGAGTGTATGCCTAGCTAAAACTCTTAAGTTTATAGCAAGTCAGATTCATTTTTCTTTGTGATAACAGCAGAAAAAATATACAACAAAGGTTAAATATTGTTTCATCACTTATAACAGTAAGCTATTTAATAATTGATAAAAATGTAATGGAGTATGAAAAACATTGCCATTTTAAACAGGACTATTTCAACATCTGAAATGCCATGAGGGATGCAGTTATTTTTATTTTCAAAATTAATAAAAGTTTTACCCAAATCATCTTGAATACTATTGTTTCTTGGATAAAAATTCAGTCTGAAACTGACAATTATGCACATGCCAAATCTTTATGCTGGGTTAGAGTGTCCCCAGCAGGTGGTTTTCTTATGATTAATGATTTACAATTCTTGAATATTCAGATTAGTAAATGTGCTGGTGCTTTTTAATTGCCAAACTCTTATTACCTCAGCTTGCCTTATGACAGCTTGCCTTCATTTTAAACATGTTGTTATTGAACATGATTTAAAATGAGTGCCAAAAGTATGTGGTGTCTTCATGCGTTGACTGCTATGGGCAAACACGCTGTACATGCTTTTCTTCTGTGCTGACAAAAATAAATATAAATTATAATTTTCTGATAGCTTGTTCAATATATTCAGATTTTAAAAAGACATTGACTGCTAGTTTTTTGGATCTCTTCCATCATAGTTTGTCATGAGTTACAACTCAAAGTTTAATCAAATATTTATTATAACCTGTAAGAGGCTTATATTTTAAAATTATAACTCATTAGGGGAGTAGTCCAACTTCAGTAATATTTGACAAAATAGAGAGGATATAGAAGATTTTTTTTAAGATTTTATTTATTTATTTGACAGAGAGAGAGATCACAAGTAGGCAGAGAAGCAGGCAGAGAGAGAGGACGAAGCAGGCTCCCTGCTGAGCAGAGAACCCAATGTGGGGCTCGATCCCAGGACCCTGAGATCATGATCCGAGCTGAAGGCAGAGGCTTTAACCCACTGACCCACCCAGGTGCTCCAATATAGAAGATTTATAAAGAGGTTTACAGGTCTAAAATGGTTTATCCTAGAAAAGATTAAAAAAAAAAGTAGCGTATTGATTTCTATTTTGAAGTACACAAAGGCTTATTTTGGTTGATGATGGACATGAAAAAATATAGGAAAACCCACTGTATGAATAGAACCCTATTCTTAGAAGACCTTGAATCCTATTAATTATCATTTGGGAAAAGTCATTTAACATCTCTAAGTTTTTGTTCGCTAATATGTACATTGAAGCTAAAAATAACTGTCCTAATTATATAACAAGGTATTTTTGAGAATCAGATGTTTCCATTTCCTGCTAAATTGTGTGGGCATGATGTGGGCAAGGACCATCATACTTTAATTCTTTCATAGGTAATAGATACTTTAGTGTTTGCTAATGAATGAATGAATGACTCAGAATACAAATTTAAAAGTAAATTATATACAGTAAATCATTATCTTATGAGTTTTAGTAAACAGGAAATCTAAATTGGCCCAGGGAAAACCTTTTCTATGCTTTAGGACAACCACTGACAGTTATCAATTATGGAAACTCTCATCCATAATAACTTGGTAAGAATCTTTTTTGTTTCTTCTGTTTTTCAATCTTGAAGAAAAAAGAAATGTATTGAGTGCTTATCTTACACATTGCACATACATTTATTGAGTTTTGAAAAAAATGATGTGTATTTTGGCCTCATAGACTTATGTCTAGCTAAAGGTTGAGGAAAATAAAACAATGCTAAATAAATAGTTTTTATAATAACAGTTGTTACCAATGCAGTATATAATGGAGGTTTAACGAGGTGACCTAACCCTATATCCTACAAAGTGGAAAATAATGTACCAGGAATTTTATAAGTGTTTGTATTCAAGAGACATTTATTTTAGCATATGCTTTGTGTTACTCTATTTGAAACTAGGGATAAGTGTAAGTAAGATAGGTTGAGACACACCTTAAGCCATGTATTATCTCCATTTTACAGATGAGGATATAAAAGCTCCAAGAGATTAGGTTTCTTGTCTAAACCCATTCAGATAGTTAATTAACTGGGAACTCCCACCCAAATATGTTTGACTCTACCATTATGCTTCCTCTAATTCATTTAGACACTGAATTAGGAAGTATTGTTTAGGGACTCTTCCATTTTTGGAATTCAGTGCATCCAGTTTAATGATGTAAGAATAAGAGACTTTAACTCTGGCATTGTGTTTTCCAAATACCATAATGTCTATTTCCTATCATGGTGTTACCTTGAATTTTCCTTTTTTTTTTTTTTTTTAATGGTGGCTTCTAGGAAAAAATATAAGGTATTTATAGGGTTAAAGGTGTAATCTCCTCAAATGATTGTTCACACTCTCTGAAGGGCCTATTATTGCTATAAGTAGATCCTAGATCCATCCATCTGTATGAAGTATTTTGTCTTAGGGCGGGTTGCATTACTGATCACAATGGTTTTCCAATTACTTCCATGGGTATTTCCAGAATGTCTTGGCTTACTCTATTTAGTGACCACAATGAAGCTAGTGATATGACTTTTCTCTTATATTTATCCTTTTTGGTATTTAACACAATGCCTTGGCCTTAGTAGTACTCCATATACATACGTTGAAACAAATAGGCCTAATTCATAGAAATTATAATTTTATAATCATTATTCTCCCCCAGTAGAGAACCGATGGTATTCTGAAATATCCTAACCTTTTTATAAAGACATAATTTATTTATAACATCACATTTTCAAAGTATTTGTTGGTATAAAATATTTAGCAATATTAAAATGACCATTATGCCCCTATAGGAGAGATTTCTTTTAATTATATTATCTTATATGATCATATACTCTATCTGTGACTATTCATAACTTAATTTACCTTTCTTACATGTTCACAACAAAGCTAATGACATTTTTTAAATTTTGGGGTTTTTATTGGTTTTTTTTTTACATTGCAACAATACCCCAATAAATATTATACCCTAATAGGTATAAATTGTACTAGTGATGTCACTTGGCTAACTTCATATGACACGATAAAAAAAAATCATTTAATTTTCACAGGTGATTTTGTAGTTTATTTAAAAAACAGAATTTGTTGATTTATGATTTACAATTTAATTTTCACTGGTAATTTTTATCAAATACATATATAAATATTAACATATATAACTAGTAGTTATTAATCACTTCTGTAACCTGTGAAGAACAAAATATATTGATTATATTACTGCTTTAACTGCACTGAGACAAGCTCACTTATTTCTTCCCATGTGAATTACATATCTACTCTCTTCCTTAATTGCTATGTGCTTAATTTTCCTCCACTGCAGGAAGCCCAGCTATTTATAGGCTTAACTTCTATTAGGTTTTCTGTCATTTGAGCTTTACTGATCCATTACAGTACATTGTTCTTTCATGATTCACGTTGTCTTACATTTATTCCTACCACACCACATGTTTTTTTATATTTTTTAACATACAGTTTAGTGTGAATAAAACATTAAATGAGCTACATGAGCTATTGGTGATTCTATTTACATACATATTATAATATGTCTGTGCTATTATTTCTGTGACTTTCTCACTATGGATTAGCAATGTGGGAAGGAGAGGGAGCCAGAAATATCTTCTGAATTAGATCTGTATTTCTGTGTGTATGAGAGAGAAAGAGAAAGAAGTGAGGAGGCAGAGAAAGGCAGAGGAAAAGGTTAGACAAAAACCAACAAGCTTAAAGAGAAAATCATTTTTTCAATAGATATTTCAAAATTTTATTTTTTTAAAGATTTTATTGTTTATTTGAGAGAGAAAGAGTTAGAAAAGAGAGAAGGAGCAGAGGGAGAGGGAGAAGCAGACTCCCCACTGAGCAGGGAGCTCAATATGGGGCTCAATTATTCAACTCTGAGATCATGACCTGAGCTGAAGGCACATACTCAACCAAGTAAGCCCCCAAGCACCCCATCAAAATTTATTTTCATCAGACTTCTAACATTTACAAACTTTTGAAAGGAAATTTAATTTTTCGCCCTTATGTTCCTCTCAGTGTCTAGCATTGTACATGCTTATGGCAAATGTTTTCTTGAATGCAGGTGAATTGAATTTACAAATATATAACCTATGTGATGGGGGATTGAGCCATAATATGTTTTCTGATAAATACAGCAGTACACAGCTTTAATGGTTTAATTGGATAAAATAATAAGTACGTAAGATTCCTAATATGAAGTCTGGCATGATGAAGTGGGAGAAACAAACCCAGAGTCAAGTAATAATAATAAATCCTGAAAAGTCCTAGTTAGAGATATATATACATTGAAATTGTACGCTAGAGGAATATATGGTCAACTGTGTAAGAATCAGTGATATTGTACAGTTGAAGTGAACTGTCAACCACTCCTTGAAAAATACACATATATATGATCTCTAATCTGTCAAATTCGTGGGTAAATAAAATTGAATAATGCACGTGTCAGTGCTTAGTGAATTCTAAAAAAAATACAAGTAATTGATATTGTAAATAGAAACATTTATTTTTATGTCCTAATAGCTCTTTCTAGGATTAATTGAGAATAATGTAAAGATCAATTGCTAGGGTATGTAATTTTAGGAAAGTCTCTAACTTCTTAGAAACTCAGTTTTCTCATCTATAAAACAGAAGTTAATAAGGCCCATCTTGCATATTTGTTAAGAAAATTATATAGGATTATGGGTTTGAAAAAGAAAACACTGGTATTTGTTGGTATGCAAAATTGTTAATTTCCTGTGACTTCTACTTAGTCAGAAGTAACAGTTTCTGGAAAACACATACACACATATACACATACACACATTCAGTGAGCATTTGGAGAGCTGTTATTCACCAAATACTTTAACATGGGATGCTAAGCTAATGATTATTGGAACTCACATTTTGGTGAGAAGATTAAGAAAGCTGATTCAATAAGAAGTGCTTGTAAGTAAGGGCAGGGTATGTACCTCACTTGAACCAAGTACAGGAGTCATCCTGAAAGTCTTTCCAGAAAAAAAAAGTGGTAAGAAGTAATTACTGACTTCTATGTTATATAATGAGATTCTCTAATGACAGTGCAAAATCAAGGTAATAGTCCAAATAGGGGACTGATGAGGTGAGAAAATATGAAAACTAGAAAATCAAAGAGGCTAAATAAGGATTTTTAAGGTCAATTATTATTGAGGTACATATCCCCATATTGGATTTTTGCAAACCTATATTTCATGGGCAATCCAGATTCCTTGAAGTGTCCAGAACATGTAATATATGAGCTCTGAGTGACGTTTCTAGTAACTGAAGTTCCTATAGCAACTTTTATTAATAAGAGTATTAATAAGACAAAGTATCTCTCATCTTTTTCAATTTACATGTATTTTGAAACTAAATATCTTAAAGAACTGATATGTTTTTATTAGCCATTTTCATTATTTGAATACATGTGTATAGGGCTTTTCTTATTAATGTCCTTCTAACAAATAATGAAGGTTTATTCATATTATATATTATAACCATAATCTTATTCTTTTCATATAAATGGAGATTTAAAAAAATACTGAATGATGGATTCTGCAAATGATTGAATCAAACTCTAAACACTTTTCTTTCACAGAATTTTTAGACTTTCAACTATTGACATTAATCATTCTTATTAGATTTACCCAAGTAACATAGGTTTTATAACATTAAATATAGCTAACATATAGCTGTATTTATTAATTTACACTTTTTAGTCTGTTAAAGAAATACCATTCCTTCTATTTAATGTGAGGTTGTCTGAAGTACACCTCCTTTAAAACACATTTTTTTCTATTTTCGTTTAATGACAGCTAGAAAAGATAATGCTTAAAAATTAGAAATAACTAAGATGTTTCGATACTGTCACTGAAATTTGGCAAAAAAAATCTTAAATGATTTTGTTTCTTTGCAATGAAAAGTGATGATTTCATTAGAACTTAAATGAACATAACCTACATTTTGTATGGTTATATCATGGTATGTTTAACAATAATTTAAGGAAATACCTAAGTTTTTTTTTAATTGTATGCTTTATAAATGGTGACTCGTTAAAAGGCTTTTTACATCCAATGTAAATAGGATATATGGATATTTTAAGGAAATTAGTTTATATTAATTTGTTACATTTAAATTATGTAAACAAAAAGATTAATATCACAATATGTCAACTAAAATTAAATTAAATTTAGAAAGAAACATAAGAAGTACCTTTGAGAATCACAGTAAATAGATCATAGATTATTTATTATACTAACTTGCTGCTAGTAAAATAATATAAAAAACTTTTCTATTTTCCAATGGCAATATATTTGTAATAACCTCCAAATTTAAAAGGGAAAGTTATGAGACTGAACAACACAGTACATGAATATTCAGTTTTGAACATAAATCAAGATCACCTTTTGATTATTGAAACTGAAATGTTTTCTTCACATCTTTACACAGCTCTTGTGATTCTTGTGACCTTTAATCTCCATTATGTATAATTTTTCTTTGAGAAATAGCTCAAACTTATTCAAAACAAAACCCTAAAACAAACAACAAAAGCACTTCATGAAGACCAGGAAAACCAAACCAAATCAAATACTAGAATCCTAATATGGTATAATCAGAGAGTTCTGGATTTTCAATGTGATGATCTGTGTTCCAGTTCTGGCATTTACCTGTGGCCCAGATTTGTTTTGTTTTATTCTGTTGTTATTGATGATAGTATTTAATTTTTCTTAACCTCATTTTCCTTATCTGTCAAAACGGACATGGGAATATTTGATCACTGAAGTCATTAATTTAAGTGAAATCTTGTCAAATTATACAGTCAAATTACAGTAGAAGAATTTAGGTCACTTTATAAACTGATTTAAGTGACTTTTTTTCAGCCTGTCATGATAAATTAGTAAATTAGTTCAGATTTTTTTCAAAAGTTAAAATTTTCTCGTCCTTTTTCTAGTAACAAATCTCGATTTCATTTAATCTCATTTATTTTATATCTGCTTTGGTATTATATAAAAATACATTTCCATATGTTTAGGTCTTATGAAGATTATTGATAATATTTAATTGCTAGAAAGAGAAAGACTTTTGATTGGAAGTAGTTTTTAAATAACTTCAGAATCATAATATTTGAAATGGACTCTAGTCACTTCTTGATCTCTAAGAAAATAAAATTTGAGACCCTACAAAGAAAAAACTTTAAGAAGTCACAACGTGGCAGAATAAGTTACTTAGGCACACACAGAAACTCATGTACACAGACACTTCAGTGAGGACAAATAATCATTGTAGTATTAAACAATAGCAAATTATTTCAAAATTGAAAGTTTATAGCCCATATGCTTTAATATTTGCATGAAACACATTTTAATGCAAACATGTAACCTCTCATTAGAATGATAGATGTTGGTTCTTATTTTCTTTGTGAAGGATAACCCTTTTTATCTCCAGTGATACTAATCTAAACTGTCTGTTCCAAATCTCCTAGGATATGGCTAAATGAATAGGCTATCTCTGGTTATTTGCTTCATCCTCTGAGTATTTATTTCCATTTCTTAGGGGCATTTCTGCTTTGTATATTATGTAAATGACATTTCCTTTTCTGAGAATTATAGGTTATTTAGGTAAAATACTATATTTCTAATACACATGCATGATATATAGAAATATTTCTCATGTCTTTCTGTTTTATTTCCTATCAGTTGTGCGGTACAATTGTTCTTCCCAGAAAATCCCAAATTTCACTATTGTTCTTTCAGCAGCCATTAACTTTAAAATTCAAAACTTAAATTCACAATTATAAAGCACATTCAAACATTCCTGACTAACTGATGTATCTTATTGGTTTAGTGGTGACTAAAAAATAATAATGACTATGATTTAAAGTAGATGAAAAAGAAATGAAGACATTTAAGTTCAATTAAGGACATGAAATGCAAACAAAAAAAGTCTCTTAAAAATAAGAAAACAACCAATTGGCATAATTTTAATTTGAATCTAATTCAATTTGACAGACATTTGGCTTATTGTTATTATAAGCTCAGCCTGACAAGTTTATAAACCATATCTGTTAGAAGGACTTTAAGGTAAAATTGAAGCATAAAAAAACACTCCCCTTTTTTCTTTCTTTGTTTCATGTATTTCTGGTGTTATTATTAAACTTTATTGTAGTTTGAAACACAGCAGTTCCTCCAATAGACTGTAGGGCCCTTGTAAGAGTAAAGACTGTTTTGTTTTATTTTTTTACCGTTGCTGCCCTGACAACGCTCCACACATAATACCTTCTATATGGTCCATGTTCTAACACTGTGTGATAACTCAAATGTCACCCAAAGGCGCTAAATATTAGCATCTCAAAAAAGCATGATTTGCCATGCACTTTTCACATTATTGATACACTTGAGTTTTGACTTTTCTTTCTATATATGACCTAAATTTTCCAGGCTCTGGGTCAATTCGCAGATATTACAAAGCTCAAATTTAATTTTATGATTTAGGGATACTTTGTTATAACACCCTTTTATATGATGTTACTAGACATGTTTTAATAAAAGTACAATAGTAAGACTGTAACAAAAGGATTGCAATACTGGAAGGTGTATGACTTAGATAAGACTTGCCAAAGCAAAGTACAGCAGCTTTAATATACACGCAGATGGATAGGAAACCAACAGTGAATTGAAAAATGCAAAATTTTGCTCACAAGGTGACCTGAGAGAAAGGCAGTCAGTGGGGGTGAAGATTTTACTGGTTTAATAATAAATAAGTATACATAAATAATTACTTTGTGACAGTTTTAATGACAACCCAGCCATAGGAGAAGATAAATCTACATATTGAAAGAAAGCAGTTAAATTGTTGACTTGCAGAATGACAGAGGTAAAGAGGATACATTTAAGTGGAGACAGGCAGCTTGTCTAAATATGGCTAATATTAAATACAGGTGATTACAGCATTTGAAATTGAAATTAAAAATAATCTCTGATTCACTTATTTTAAAATTTCCAAGTCCCCTCAGCTGCGTATTTCACCAGGTGCTGGTACAGTTGGAACAACAAGCATATCCAATGATTTAAAAATAACATTCACGGGTGTCACCTGATGTCACTCCAGATAAGAAATGCAGTTCCCAATCAGAGAGAACACTCTCTGGTATTCATCCTAACACCTCCCAAACCTGTACTACATATTTTTCATGCATTTTTAAATAATCTTTTGGATCTCAAACATATTAAATAGATTACGCTTTTTGAAAATGGTAAACACAGAAAAGAAATGGAATGCTTAGGTTGTAGGAAACTTCTGCATGTACAAAGCTTTTTTTTCATGATCAGGCTTAGAGAAACTAAAGACATTTTTATTTTTTCTTCCAAAATACTACAAACTGAGTCAAATTTTAGCGTAGTATTCATGACTTTTTGTTCTTCAAAAAGATATTTGAGGCCTACACTTTTAGGCTGCTCAGGTACGCAGACTCTTAAATATATTGGTTTGGATCTGGGGAAGTAAGCAAACATTTATCAAAGCACTCAGGCAAGCGATGTGCTAAGTGCTTTGTGTGCATTTACTTTTCCCAATAAAAGTCCTATGAGGAAGATATTTTATCTATTTTACAGAGAAAGTAACTGAAGTCCTGAAAGGTTAACTTGATTTCTCAAGATCAAAAAGAAACTCAGCAACAAAAATAGGATTGGCTGTTAGAATTCTCTAGAAAGCACACACTTTTCTATTTATGTACCTAACTATCTCTGTAAGGGTTGTTTCTCCAATTTATGTGGAAATAAACAATGACATATATATTTTTTAAATGCATGGATGTTATATCTCACTGCCTCTCCCCACCAATTTGACTTTATAGTCTGAAGATAAGGAATCAAATCACAAATGCATTTATTTTATTGTTCAAATCACAGATCGGGTTTCTTCAGACATCTGTACAGAAAAAAAAAGGCTTATTTAAAATGTCACACACAACATTCACTTTTCATTACTCTGAAAATGAACTAACTTGACTTAATTTACAATAGTACCAGCTCTGTACAGTCAGAATATTTGGGGAAATTATGGACAAAGATTCCCTAATCTTATCAAGCAATTCTGGGTGAAAAATATAATTGACAGACTCATAAAAGATAAAACACAAGATGGCAGAGATAAATGAACATGAAATATTCAGTAACATACCATAATTATTGCGATGATTCTCATACTTTTTTTTAACCATCACTAAACTGTGAAGGTCATGGAACTCGGAAAGAAAAATAGAAAATAAAGGGAAATATCAAATGGAAAAAGTCTAGTACAACCACAATGCTATTCTAGAAGTTTTCTGAAAAATGGAATACTTTGGCATCATAAAGCATCAATTGCTCCATTTTGATTTATTCGGATGATCACATCAGTCTGTTGAGACCATTGTGAAACTAGGCTTTGGTCTCTTGGCATTTTAACAATGACTTGTAGCATCATTTTCCATCAAATATGAAGAATAGTGTTATTTTTTCCTCATTAACTAATTAGTAAATTTAAAAAGATAATTACTAATTACTGTATTAAAGGGGAGCATTTTTAGAAGTCTTTTGACATTCCCACAACCCCCATCCCCTTTGACGTTAGTGTTGTCCCTTAGACAATCCTTCAGTTCGGTCGTTTTCATTAAGACTGTCAGTCCAGTCAATTTTCCTCAAAGCCAGGCTGTATTTCTCCATCTTGCACACAGTTTTTCTCAATATGTTGCCAGCCTCTTTGCTCAGTCCATATACATCAAGGTGACAGCATTTTCCTGCAACCTCAAGTGTCAAGATAGCAAATAAGGGAATATGATATGATGTAAGGAGTTGAACTCACACTGTTCAGTTCACACTTAACTGAACAAATAAGAGATACCTTCCTGCAAAAGAGATGGGGGGGCAGGGAATAAACTGAAAATATAGAGAACTATGGGAGCCTGTTTCAGTTTATATTACATTATATACTAGGGAGATCTTGATTATAAATCTTGAATCTGAAGTGATCTGTTCTCCCCACCCCACCCCCTTTATTCCTACATCTATTTAGACACTTAAGCTTTCCAGAAAACCATAGAATTGTGCATATACCTGGGACAAGAGATAGAAGGCTTAAAGTCAGTTCCCAACCACTTGGTAATGATGCTACCTAATTTTTCTTGAGAGGTTGGTGAGAAGAGAGATATTATCCATGTGTGAACTGACAGTTTAAAGTAGAAATCTGCAAGCTCTTTTTCATAAAATTATACAGTGTATCTATTGGCCAGCTTCTATATTTGGGGGACATTGGCAGAATTTAAATAGCTGCTTTTGAAGTCATAACTACCTTTTTATAGGATTGCTTCAATGGAGAAATATTTCCCAAATGATAAAGAATATATTTGTAAATTACTTATAGAGTCATAGCCTATTAATACTTTAAAACAATTTTTATAAATGTTTTATTTCTAAATGACATTTAAGGCACTCATGCATAATTTGAGAATTGCCTATATAGAGATTAATTAATAATGACTGTTTATATTCTTCAGTCCAAATTCTGAGATCATAGATAAGATACCCCAGAAGGTCAAATCCTTTGATATGATAAACCTAGTATTTCAGACTGACAAAAAGCTACCAAATATCAACTCAAAGACACCAATATTAGATAAATACATAACTTCTCTGGTTGTCTCCTTCCAAAAACATTAATTGAGTTTATCCTGCTATAAAGATTGTTTGTAATCATTTGTAGGATTTTATTGATTTCTATTACTGTGTAATACAGAGAATTTTTTGGAGGTGCCAACCATCATAAATAAATTTTCTTCTTATAAAAGGGAGAAAAATGTAACAAAAGAGGGAAAATACTATTGAAATGTTTATTATAAAGAGAGGTGTTTTCTATTTTTTCCCTAAATTTACATTGACATAGCTGTTACTTGAATTATCTAATTTTCCCCTGAAAGATTTATAACTTAATTAAGTGATGATATAATTTTCCTTATGGTTATATATCACATAATATTAAAATTCTCTAAAAACTGAATAAAAAATAAAGTATATTCATCTGAAATATGAAGTGATTTTTCACCAAAGATCAGGGTGCTTAGAAAATAGTGAATAAAATAGCTCATATGGAAGAGTGTTCATTTATCTATACGTATATCTTTATTGACACTTATAGAGTTAGGATGCAGTTATAAATTATTTGCTGATGTTTATTTGACAAAGCTATAACATCAACATAGGCAACTTCATTAATGAAGGGATAGAATTGAAATTAAGATCGAAAAGTATCAGAAAATATAAGTCATTATAGATTCATGTGGAAAATACTAAGGAATGAAGAATGTCAGCACTTTGTGTGCATGGATATCTTAATCCACACACACCCAAATAAAGTTCAGTAGCATCTATTTAGAACTAAAAACTATTTTACAGTAATTTGCAAATGAAAGATTTTATTTATTTAGTTGACAGAGAGAGGGATATTACAAGTAGGCAGGCAGAGAGAGAGGGGGAAGCAGGCTCTCTGCAAAGCAGAGAGCTTAAGTGGTTTAAAAGGTCTGATGCAGACCTGCATGAGCCTGATGCAGGGCTCAATCCCAGGACCCTGAGATCATGACCTGAGCAGAAGGCAGAGGCTTTAACTCACTGAACCACCCAGGCGCCCTGGTATGGCTTTTCTTTTAAAAAAAGCAAATCGCCTTTCCTTGCATGAAAATAATATAACACTTAATACCAACATGATGTTGGCAATTGTTGTTGTTTTTTTTTTTAAAGATTTCATTTATTTATTTGACAGAGAGATATCACAAGTAGACAGAGAGGCAGGCAGAGAGAGAGAGGGGAAGCAGGCTCCCTCCCGAGGAGAGCCCGATGCGGGCTCGATCCCAGGACCCTGAGATCAGGACCTGAGCTGACGGCAGAGGCTTAACCCACTGAGCCACCCAGGAGCCGTGGCAATTGTTGAAAATAAATTAGAACAGAGAATAAATTAGAACAGAGAAATCATAGACATTTAAGGACTCACTCTGGCTATTCAATGTTATCTTTGCCCTTGTAAATTTAACACTTTCAAATTAGAGCAGCCTGTCTCATTCTCAATTTTCAGGAAAATAAAAAATAGTATTTAAGTACCATGGTAAGTATAAATGGAAATTGAAAATATTTACATGTAATGATAATAGAATGCTATTCCATTTACAGAAGACCATTTCAATCAATCATAAGAAATTACACTTATTTAAATATTTATAAAATTTTTAAATGTTGGTCAAGTTTTCTTCCCTTTTTAAAGAATCTTGTTGTATAATTGGAAATCAGGTATCTATAAATCAAACATTGCAAATGTTTCCATTATAACAAAATACTTTTTATGATAGATAGCTTCTCTCATGTCTTTGGTCATTTGATAACAAAATTTAACTATTTTATTTGTAATATCATGCTTTATGAAGTAGAGCAATAGCAATAGCAATGCATTTTTAAAAAGTTACAAAAATGGAAATTGTATGGTAGCTTGATATGAGTAGAAGGTCACTTGGAAGTCTTATTTTGGCTTATTTTGGCTTAGCCAAATATAAAAAACCAATTGAGAGAAGAAAATAAAACATTATCCCAACCCTCCAATTATTTAAGTGGTTGTAAAAGGTCTCTGGAATCCCAAAGCAAGGAACCAAACTGTAATGACACAGTATTTTTGGTATAACTTGTTCTACTTCCAGCACTGTGTCCTGAGTCCAGTGCAGAGACATGAGCCTGGTATTTAAATAATGTCATTGCATCATAACTTCTGAATGCTCCAGGGAACCCTTCTGAAATAAGCAAGAACAATGTACTAATATCATGATGAGGGAGCTGAGATCAGAGAGAGGTAAAGTGTATATAGTACCTCGGGTATTTTATACAAAAATTGTGTGCTGTTATGCAGTGATGGCTATTTTGAAAATCGTATTTTGAATGATGACAGGCAATAAAGGAATATAACCTGGTTATCCTGACTTTCCATGCAACGTAGTCTACCTTACCTCCCAGTTGAAACTTACAACAATATGAGATTAAAAAGACTTAAAAGATTCAGAACAATGATTAACTTGAGTACTGTGGAGGTAATTATGTAAAATGTAAGATTACTTTATATATGCTTTAAAGACTTATCCCAAAAGCAATTTGAAAAGAACATAGAATGACTAGAAGAGGCATTATAGTGGTGATTTTGAATTACTGATAAACAATAATATATCAAGAGTGTAGAAAGGAATAGTATTATATGACACTCTAGATACAAAGAATGTACATATTTACATGAAGCAGAAACGTTTCCTAATTGGAGAGCTTTGTTTTGTTGCTTTGTTTTGCCCATTTTTTTTTTTTTTGGAAAATTTAATGTATTGAGAAACTCAGACATTCCTGAATGTAATACCCTAAGAAGCAAACTTCAAAAATACACTGACCTTGTTATAACCTAAAATGTTCCCTTCAAAACTGTTCAATTCAAAACAGAACTGCACTTGCTGTATCACAGTGCTACCGATAGTAATTTAAGGTAACTGTCACTTTAAAAGTAGCCATCAACCCTGCCTAAATATACATTATTTTTATATAAAAACCCTGGTATCTTCTTTCAACATATATTTCCAAGAGATCTAATACAGGGAATAAGCCTTAAAAGCAACTACATTTTTCTGTTATGCTACTGTGAAAGAAAATTGTAGTCATTAGTCAAAAAAGTGAATAAAATTGGTTATATGCTACAGAGTGACCTTGATATTGATTTTTAAAAATATTCTTATAACCTGCATGATACCAAAACAACTACTGTTCACAACCTTACCTGTATAAGGAAACTATTTTCCATTTGAAAAACATTATACACTTGTCAGTTAAAGAAAGAGCATATTGGCCAAGAACATTTTAGTGGCTGAGATTATAATCAAGCTAGAGACATGATATTATTGTAATAAAACCACATGTAATTTGAAGCAAATGAATTCTTTTAAATTTATCTTAAATTTCATGGAGTTTTAAGTAGGAATACATATGAAATAGTATTATCATCTTTAGTATTAATAGTTATAATGGAGACTGATAAAATGAACATTGTCTTATATTTATTTGCTTAGTATATCCCAAATTTTGATAATACGTTTTAAAAGTAAGCTCTTGTTTTCCACACCTATAGTGAAATACACTTGAAATCCGTATAGATATTCCAACAAAGCAGTAGTATTTTTTTTTAACATGTTACCTGTGAGTCTCAGGCAATTTCTAGGTCTTCTTAGTTCCTGAGATTTCAACTGAGAAAAAGTGTCAATTAGTTCCAATTGTGATGATGATATTCATGATGCAGTCTCTAATGTTACATAATTTGGGTGGGGGGAGGGATTTGGTGATAAATTTCCTCAGGACATAGACCAAGACCAATATACTCAGTATTCTATACTACTGTCTAAATGTGACACAGTAAAAAAAATAAGGAAATAAATAAATGTGATGTAGTCTATCAGTGTCAACACATTTAAATAGAAAATGATAAAAATCCAGTCTTTTTATGATTTTCTCTGTAATGTCAAGCATATAGTTTAGATCCTTGGGAGCATCTCAGTGTCTGACTAGTTGAACATTTAGGGTATATGTTTGTAATCTGATGATGACAGTTACTGGCTATACTGACCATACTAAGGACAGTAATAGTCATATTAAATTTAAATCTCCTAAGGTAAATCATATCTGGAGTATTGTATTCAGTTATTAGACCTATATTTTGAGGAAGACATCGATAAAATAGGACAATGACCAGAATGGTTCAATAACATCATAAGAAGAATGATAAGGGTTACTGAGAAGTTCAAATTTAAGAAGAGAATATTTGGTTAAGAAAAATACATTAAAAAAGAATTCGAACACATTGTCCTGTGGATGATAATCTAACTTGAGTCTATAAGGCATCAGGAATAACTAAGGTCAGTGGGTGAGTATAGATAGAAATCCCTACACATTATAGCTATCTGAAATTAGCTTGTCATTGCTAGGTGTCTTCAAAGAGTGGATGATACAATCTACCCGGAAAATTCATGTTAGAAGTACAGAACTGGTTGAGGCATCCTCTAGAGACTCATGTAGTTTGGATGTTTTGTAAATATAATGACTAAACTATTTCCCTGATAAATATTTCCCAAATATTTCAATGTTTCGAATGTTCAAGATAGGAATTATTAAGGCAGAATGTTAGACATGGCCAGTGCTGGAGGTCCAAAGTGGTTAAATAGCAGCAATTTCATGTGGTTCATTTACATTCATAGTTCTCTAAGACAATTCTCTGAAAAGAGATAGAAATGAACAGACCAAAAACAAACAAAACAAAAAAAAAGATCTATTAATCTTCATCTTCATAGCATGAAGTTGGATTGGCCACAAAAATAAATAAATGAATAAGAGTACCCAACATCCCAAACTACTTTCACCCAATTTAATTTTTCATGGTTCTTGGTCTAGTAGAGAAACAATAACTAAACCAAAAAACATGAATTCAGTTGAGCTAGTAGATGTGAAAGCTCTTTAAAACTTGAAGAGTACAATGGAAGTTATGCTGTATCTCTGTGGGTTCTAGTTTTTATGTCATAGTAAATGGTGATAAACACTGTAAATGGGAGTCAGGATATCTATACTCAATATCAACTAATACTATCCTTTTAGTGACTTTGAGCAAGGCATGAAATGCTCTCACCCTGACTAACTCATCTGTAACTTAAGAGCAGTGGTATTAATTGACCTTAGGTGATTTTTGAAATTAAAAATTCCATTACTGTTTGAAAATAATCGAGAATAAAAAAATATAGGCTCTAATTCATGCAGTCTAAGAAGAATGAAATTTAACAAGAAATCAATATGTTATCTTGATTTAGTTAATGTTGAAAAATATTTAGAGGCCGAAATTATTAAAAGATTTAATCTATGAGACAAAAATGTATGTATAATGCTGTTTTTGTCTTTATTTTTGTATTTTGGTTAAATTAACTACACAGACTAGTTTGGAATACCAGTCAGTCCCTTGTAAGTTTGTTGATGTCGTAGCCTTGAGAATATTCCTTCAGACCTCTGCAGGGACTGGCCTCTGGCCCCAGGCTTAGGGTGCTCTGAACTTCATCACTGTGGTTGGTATTGAGGCACCATTGCCCTAGGCTGCTACCAGCCAGTAACAAAACACAGCATGGATATTAAAACAGGCCCACTCTGGGAAAATATATTACTCCTTTGATGGCTTAAAGGATACCAAATGGCCTTGCCAAAGTTTCTTTGGAACTGCACTACATTTTCCATTCAACTTTTCTTCCTTCCCTCTTCCCTTCATTCAGGGTAGTCCTGCCTCACAATTTGATAGTCCCAGTCTTTAGTGGCTCCTACTTCTTTGACTAACACAGGCATTTTCTCCTATAAATCTCTTGCATGCGTAATTGTCTCTTAGCCTCTCCTTCTTGGAGGATCTGGAATAATAGGTCATTTAGAGCCATTACATTTTATCCAGTTGACTCATCTATACATTGGAAATAATAATACCTAATTTATTTGGTTAGGATGGCAATTAAATGATATCTATGAAAATATAGCATACTAATTTTATAGTGCTTGAACATATTATGTTTTAGTCAAATTCACAGAGATTTTTGTACCACCACTCTTGTTCTGATTTTGCTCTCAAACTAAATTGCCTTCTCCCTCTATGCATATCTAATTCCCAGTTAGTAGAACTTAGTAGAACAATCATTAAGGTCACTTCTTTCACAAAACTTTCAAAGTTAATTTTTTTCCTCTTCAAGACTACTAATACAATGAAAATATTTTCTCTCTCTTTTTTAAGATTTTATTTATTTGACACAGAGAGAGACACAGCTAGAGAGGGAATACAAGCAGGGGGAGTGGGAAAGGGAGAAGCAGGCTTCCTGCTGATCAGGGAGCCTGATGTGGAGCTGGAGCCAGGACCCTGGGATTGTGACCTGAGTCAAAGGCAGACATTTAACGACTGAGCCACCCAAGCGCCCCAAAATATTTTCTCTTGAATGCTCGTTCTTTATTTTTCATATGCGCCATTCTGATTTTATTTATTTATTTATTTATTTGACAGAGAGAGAGAGAGAGAGAAAGATCACAAGTAGGCAGAGAGGCAGGCAGAGAGAGAGGGGAAAGCAGGCTCCCTGCCGAGTGGAGTGCCCAATGCAGGGCTCGATCCCAGGACTCTGAGATCATGACCTGAGCTGAAGGCAGAGGCTTTAACCCACTGAGCCACCCAGGTGCCACCATATGCCCCATTCTGGATAGGAAGTGTTATAAGATCAGGGTCTCTGTCTCATCCATATTTATATTCCTGGGAATCTGGCAACTTGGGCATCAGTAAATGTTAGTTAAATTTAAAAAAAGTTTATTTAATGGAAGTCAGGCGTCATATCAGATAGAAATTGGTCATAGAAAAGCTTGGCTTTTCTGTTAAGTGCAATGAGAAGCCATTTATAGATTCTAAACAAGGACTGACAAAACAGGATATGTGTTCTATAGTGACTGCAATGGACACTGTGGAGAAGACACTGGGGTTGGGATTTAAGGTCTATTCTGAAACTGATGCTGTATTTGTAGATGTATAGCTGCCCTTTACCTATTAGCACTGTAACTTACTAATTATGCATTGTATCTCTTTAGAAGCAGTCACTCCATTATTTTTCTTTTCTTTTTTTTTTTAAAGAATTTATGTATTTACTTGACAGACAGAGAGAGAGAGAACATAAGTAGACAGAGAGGCAGGCAGAGAGTGGAGGAAGCAGGCTCCCTGCTGAGCAGAGAGCCTGATGCGGGCTCGATTCCAGGACCCTGAGATCATTACCTGAGCCAAAGACAGAGGCTTAACCCCCTGAGCCACCCAGGCACCCCCACCCCATTACTTTTCCAGCATTAATAACTAATCTGTAAGCTAATCTGTGGTATTAAACTGATGAAAAATACATTTAAAAAATGACCTTTCCTATATTTAACCCAGATCAGTAGCTATGATGATGGCAATCAACTCAGACTGGCTATAGCAGATAAGCAATGGAATCTCCCACTCCCCCCTCAGGGCCTGGCCTGACCTGATAAATGACATATTAAAAACCAAACAAATAAACAAACAAACAAAAACCTACAGTATTTATTTTCTTTTCTTAAAATCTACAGGATTTATTCCTTGCTTTCTCATCAAAGAGTATACTTATAACAAGTCTCTAGGCACAGGTGTATAGTGGTAAGCTTCAGAGATTGTGGTATTTTTTTTAAATACCATAATTTCATTATTTGGGTGGATGTGAATCTGTAGACTATCAAACATGAAGGGATGAGCAAACAAACATATTCCAAAGCTAAACCTAAATGACACTGTCTCAGATTATCTACAGTTCTTATTTCCTCCATTAGTGCAAGTAATCGAGTGTTTGAATTTGGAAGTGCAAGTTTATTTCATTGTTCCATTATAGGTAATAAAACTGACCTATGTGAGGATATTAGATTAGTGATTTTACTTAGTATTCACCTTATGCTTAGAAGGTGTGAAATTGTTAACTC
The DNA here is from genome assembly GCA_028533885.1 of Nasua narica. Classification (NCBI taxonomy): domain Eukaryota; kingdom Metazoa; phylum Chordata; class Mammalia; order Carnivora; family Procyonidae; genus Nasua; species Nasua narica. The sequence goes on along the minus strand of CM052799.1, from coordinate 162,068,328 downwards.
GTTCAAATTAAGTCATTATCCAGTTATATAACAAATAGACTTGTGCTTAAAAAGCTTTACTAAGTAGGTGCAGAGAGAAAGGAGCAGCTCCATCAAATGCTTCAGGAGACCCTTTCTAGTGCTGTTCTTTATTTTTACGTCTCATTAACAGCAGTATTAACTATCACATACTGCTCATATAGGGGAAATTGGGAGAAATTAAGCATTCTGCAATAATCCTCTTAAAATATTTTAAGGACAAGAAAGAGTGGCAGTTTTTGTTTATTATTTGTTTTTTAATAATCCTTAGCCACCTGTCATTGTGAACCTTCTTGTCACAAAATAGATACATGAGGAACCCTAGTGTATTACTTTGCTAGGCCTGCCATAACAACATACCATAAACACAAGGGCTTATTCAACAGAAATGTACTTTCTCACAGTTCTGGATACTAGAAGTCCAGGATCAAAGTGTTGGCTAGTTTGGTTTCTTTTGAAGTCTCTCCTCCTGCTTTGTAGATAGCTGCCTTCTCACTGTGCCCTTATACAGTCATCTTTCAGTCTGTGTGTTCTTTGTCTTAATCTCTTTTTCTTAAAAGAACACCAAAATCATATTGGATTATGGCCTACCCATATGATTTAATTTTACCGTATCTCTTTTTTTTTCCCACCAATTTTACCTTAAATACTCCTAAAAGGCTCAATTTCCAAAGTTAACCATATCCTGAGTTTTGAGAGGCTAAGACTTAAACATATGAATTTTGGTAGAACACAATTCAATTTCTAACAAATAAGAAACTTTTTTCCATCTATTCAATGTATATTTTTTTTCTTTATTTGAAAAATATCCTAATTCATATATATGGGAGAGACTCTATAGTAGAATCAAATATGACATTGTTATATATCACCTCTTTAGATTTCCATAGATATTTGTTTTTCTAAATTTTAGAGAGCCACACAGAGTATATTTAAACATGGAGATAATCAAGACAAGACCAACTAGCAGGAAAAAAAGAGGATGACTATAAGAAAAGGAAAGAAAATGAGTTCAAAGTTGGACAAACATAGGTCAAGACCTCTAAGATTATAGTCAATATTTTGCTTCCTGGGTTCCATAAAGGACACAGAGGTAGGATATTACTTTCAGGAGGCTTATTGACCAGTTACCAAAAAAAGACATAGAGATGGGCAGCTTTTGTTACTCTTTGAGCCCAGGTTTCTAAAAAAACAAGAGAAAAAAGATGTCATTATGTCTTTCTAAAGGTGATAATGCCTAAGGGATTTGTTCTTTAATCTGGAGCATATCAGTATATTTCTCAATTCTACCTCTTTGGGTCCCCTCCCCCCCTTTCTTTAGGTAGAGTTATGTCTCAAATATTTTGTCTGTTTTGGGTTTTTTGTTTGTTTGTTTGTTTGTTTTAATAATTTTGTTCAATGGGAGTATGAAATGCTCTTTTATTGGTCAAAATACTGTGGAGCCACTAATAGAGGTTATGATGAAATATTTTTAAAACTGTTAGAGAAAGGCACATAGATACAAATACATGATCTCAATAAGCTCAGACACATTTCTAGAAAATATCAAAGCAGAATTTTGCATGAAAGATTATATACATCATATAAACTTGCATACCACTTTAAGGAAGTCTCCTCTGAGCTTATATTTATTTCTGATCTTTAATATGCATAGTTTGATCAATGTACAGTCTCTTTTTTGTAATCTTTTACTTTAAAAAATATGAAAAAAAGTCAAGCCACAGACTGGGAGAAAATATTTGCAAAACACATTTGATAATAAACTCGTATCCAAAATATACAAAGAACTAAGACTCAACAGTAAGGAAGTGAACAACCCAATCAAAAATTTGGGCAAATGATCTGAATAGACGTATCACCAAAGAAAATATACAGATTGCACATAAACATATGGAAAGACTCTTGATATCATTTTTTCAGGGAGTTACATATTCAAATAACAATGAGACACCATTATACTTTTCTAAGAATGCTAAAATTTAAAACACTGACCACATCAAATGCTAGCGAAGATATGAAGTAACAGAAACTTACTAATTGTTGGTGGGAATGCAAAATGGTACTGCTACTTGGAAGACAGTTTTAGCAAAACTCAACACAGATTTATATAATCTAGTGATTATACCCCTAGGTATTTACCCAAATTAGTTGAAAATTTATGTTCACACAAAAAAACATTTGCACCAGTGTTTATATAGCTTTATTTATAATTGCCCAAAACTAGAAGCAACCAAGATATCTTTTAATAGTTGAATTTTAAACAAACTGTGATATATCCAATATTCAATGGAATATTATTCATCGATAACAAGATATGAACTATCAAGCTACAAAAACACATTAAGGAACTATAAATACATGTTGCTAAGTGAAGGAAGCCAGTCTGAAAAGGCTACTCACTGTATGATTCCAACTACATGACATTTTGGAAAAGGCAAAATAATAAAAACAATAAAAAGATCAGTAGTTGCTAGAGGTTCAGGAGGAGGGAGTGATTTCTCTCTTTCTCTGTCTCTCTCATTCTTTCTCTCTCTTATTCCCATTAGTCTACACTCTGTGACAAAGAGAGATGGAGGCCAAATTTCTAAACTGAAAAAAATAGTCACATCCAACTTTGAGATGAAATCAAATATAGGATCCTTCATGTGGATGGCTCTTTGACATTTCCACTGTAATAACACTGAACACTTTCTGACCACAATCATTTGCTATATTGCTTTTTGATCAGCTGTTGCCTGTCATCATGGAAGTTTGAGTGACATTTGGCCCCTAGGGCCTCTATGCTTTGGAATCTTTGAGTGATGAAAAAAGTTGTACCACAACCCTAAATTCTAATTACTTATGTATTCTATTGGAATAGAATATTAAAAAAAAAACCCAACTCACATGATATCCCAAAAAAAGGATGCAAGAATTTTTAATTGCTAGAATGATAAACTGCAAAACAAAAAATTGATATGCTATTAAAAGTACTGCTTGACTTTATTTTCTCCTTTATATAATAGATATTTAGAAACATTTATTTCTTAATATACATTTTATAATGATCTAATTAACTTCCTCAAAAGTTGTATTAAAACTTTTATTGTAGTTTCATTACAATTATATATTACTTTAGAGTTCCATCTCATCCATGACAAAATCTCTCTAAGTTTATTCTTTGATATGATTTTATAGATATTTTCCTTTCCTCTTTTGCTTGTTTGCCTCTGTAAAGCTATTTCAAGTTATAATTTCTGTTGTATTTTGGGGTGGTGTAAAGAGTATATGATGTAAAGAGTATAACAGATTTTAAAAAATTGATCCTGTAAGCAGACATGTTCTTACTTATTCTCTGAAATTCTGTTGGATGGTACTTGTAGATGCTCAGGGTATGTTGGCCTGCATCACACATCAGCTCTTATTGCTACCCTACCGATACCCACTTGAAACCTAGCTGACATTGGGAGGTCTTTGTTGTTATGCTGCCTCACGATATTTTGAGGATGGATTATGTTATTCCCAGGGCATTATGGGAGAGAAAAAAAGTACAACCATAGAGTTGCCCTAGCTAATCATACATCTCTAACACTAGCTCCCTACTGACCTCCCCACTGCTGCTCCCCATGAAAGATCAAATACCTCTTCCCCTGCTAGGAATGGCCAGCAATCCCTGTACCTATGGATGAGACATTACTCCAAACTTTACCATGAAAGAGAGGAGGCAGGGGGTCAATGCTCAGAGAAGAAGACCCTTTGCTCTTCTTTGCTCCCATTTTTATTGATCCTTCAGGATAATCACAAATCTTTATCACTGTTTCTCAAGACGTGATGTGTGACAAGGGGTCTTACTGAAACTGGGAGGATCTGTCTATGGGAAAGATACAATATGTTAATCTGCATGTTTTAGGAGTTCTGGTAAACATCGCCTAAGGGACAAGGCATTCATCTCTTAGATCACAGGGCAGCTGTTTGGGCTGAGAAAGCTTGGGGAAGGCAACTCCCCGGTGGCATTCCAGTGGCAGAGTGGTTGCTGGCAGGCATCAGCATTCCCAAGGCCTACACCCTTCTCCAAAACCTTTCTCCAAAACCTTCCCTGTCCTCAGGAGCCTCTGTATTACATTTTAGCAAGCTAGGTATTATGGCTGAGTTCATGCTCTACATAACCCCAATATCTTATGTAAGGTGTTCTTATATATATTAATATAAATTATTGGTTTTATTAATCTTCCTCACTTCTGTAGCACCTTTAAAATAGTAATTGGGACAGAGAGTAAGAGATCCATTCTAAGCATAAGTAACTATACAAAGTGATCATAATAATGAATAAAAGTGCTGGTGAGGTTGTTCTTTTTTTGGTACCAAAATTACATTAAAATATTTCACTTATATATATTTCTAAGGTTTATGTATTTTTTTCTAGATTTTCTTTATTTATTTAACAGAGAGAGAGATATGACGAGTAGGCAGAGAGGCAGGCAGAGAGAGAGGGGGAAACAGGCTCCCCGCTGAGCAGAGAGCCCTATGCAGGAGGATCCCAGGATCCTGAGATCATGACCTGAGCTGAAGGCAGAGGCTTTAACCCACTGAGCCACCCAGGCACCCCTCTAAGGTTTACTTTTAAAGAACATGTAGACTTGGGAAATTAATTGCAAAAGATGAAAATAGATGTTTTTACCATTTAAATATACTTTTAAACTCCTTTTGAGTTGGAAGATGAGATTATAGTTTAATTTTCAATAAAATCATTTCTATATGGTTTACATAATTTGGGGACACGTGAATGGATCCTTTATATACATAACAAACTATGCTACAAATGGGTCCACCCTACCAACCAGCTTTGACTTTTTCTCTACACATATATTAATATATTTCAAGGCATTTGTGGATTCTGTGTAAGAAAGTCCTTGATGAGATTGACCTCAGTATAAATGGGGACCTCAACTGACAAAGAAGTCTTTGGCCGGAAGTGCTATAAAAAAAGAAGCAATAGATATTCCCTTCTCTTAGAAGATGAACTTCTGTCATAATTGAATGACTCAAAATGGGTGCTAGACTCTAGGCAACTCCAGATATTTATATAGAATCTAGTATCTTAACTAGGCCCTTAAGCAATATTTGTGAAATGGATAGCTAATATTTATTAAACAATATTTGATGAAGGCTGTTATGCCATCTTGAAGACTAGGCTAAAGAGGCTTAGATCTATTAAGTAATTGCTCAAGGTCACACAGATACCACCAAGGCTACACAAATATCAAAGGTGAGAGATTAGTAATCAAACTCAGACCAGCCAAACTCCAGAAAATCAAAGCTCTTAACTACTAGACTAGACAGAATGAAAGAAATTAGGTACTATTGGAAGGCTGAGATTTACTCTTAGCAATAATTATAAATATCTATTAGGTTTGAATTTGTTGGCATGTATTAGAAGAAATATGTATTTAAATAACATACCATTTCAGCCAGTGATTTGTGGTTTAAAAGTGATTTCTAAGAAAAAAAGTAATTTCCTGATGGAACATATTCCCAGGTGTATAGGTGTGAATTTTTAGATGCTTATCTATGTTACCTTACAGTGATGACAACTATATTCTATATATAATGAACAAACTGATCAGACTTGAGAAGTACCTTATAAATAAATACTTAAAAAATATTGACTGATTAAATTAATTCCAATAATCACTTATATCATATAAATAGCACAAATTCTAAGTCAGAAATACTTACATATGACCTTAATTCTTCATCTCTCTTTTAATTTTTTCTTTATGCAAAAGATTGTGCATCATAAAAAAATTAAGTTAGTTTCAAGTAATAAGACATCAAATTTTATAGTTTCGTGTGCTATGTTTTTTATAAAGGTAAAGATGTACTTTACTGGGGATAGTTTTGTAGTCTCTTGAAAACCCTGGTCTTCAACAATCAATGTAGTTGTTTGGAAGTGATTAATGTTACATAATTAATCATCATTCTCCTTTTAAATTAATTTTGGATTATTTTAATTACTTTGGGGAGTGGAAACATACTTTGGGTTCTAATATCAGTGCCAGTATTTACTATTATTGTTGTGTATTTTTTTAATTTAAAAATAGAAATAACAAGAATAAGATCTCCTGACAGGGCTATTGTGAGATTAACTGCAACAATACTTATAAAAATCTTTTCTTCTGGCTTTGTACATCCTAAGTTGAAAAAAAGTAGCTATTTTTCTAAAAATAATATAAATTTCTATTGAAAGTAAAGTCATTTATTATCGTATGTTGTATTAACTTCTAGAGGAGAGAGTAAAAAAAACAAACAAACCCTGTAACTTTCTAGAATTCTCTTGAAAAACTTACCAGTTTACCAAAATTTACATACTGGAAGGGAAAAGAATCTCACTTTTAGTGAGTATATTTAACTATTCATTTCTATAGGTTATTTTTCATTGCTTATGTCAAATATTGTGGTTTTAGCCCAAATCATTTTCATCATTTTAATGGTTATTTATAGCAGGAAAAAAAAAATGGTATAGAAAGTGTCCTAAAAGAACACAGTGTGGTCTCAGACCACTGAAGGATAGCAACTTCTGGTGGTTCAGCTCTGGAGGTTGGGAGAAGTGGAATTACAGCTTCCCTTGGGATAACTTGTCTTTCCTCTGAGCACTTTTGAGTGTAGGGAAAGGCCCAAAGGGAAAAGTCAAGAAACCAGATCAACAGCTTAAATGACAGTGAACAAATGCTTTACTAGAATATTTGTCTTAATGAAGTAATTTTATAAAATATTGTTTAAGGCAAAGTACTTGAAATATTAAAATGCTTTGTTCAGGTAGCTAAATTGATTATTTCCTGGCAGATTTATTATATTTTTCCCAAGTAAGCTGACATAGAAAATAAAGACCTTAAAATCATAACAATGTAAAAATCCTCAAGTATATTTTACCTTGCAGAATTTTCACATAAATATATATATATCAACATACAAAGCAACAAAGCTCCCTTTATATCATGATGCTCCCTGAGTATGTCATAAAACATTAAACATTTTTAATGCTAACCATTATCTTTCTTCTTTCTCTTTCTCTCTCACAGGTGAGTAACTGAAGGTTAAAATCAGAATTCCTGGATATGAAGTATTATATGCTTTTTTATTAGTGTCCTGTGGGTAAGTAAAGAAAGAGACTTGGCTTAAGCACCAGATTGAATGCTGAATCATGCAAAGATATAAGTTAGCGAGCTGTAGCACTCTATCACTGGGAGTCACGGTCAAATATTTAAAAGGTATTTGAAGTTAGCCACATATGAGTATTAAGGGGAGAATATTTTCATGTTCTTAAGATTTGTAATTGTACCATTCAGAACAAGCAGGTAAGTTAAAGTGCTTTCTTCTTGAATGGCAATGACTTGCTTTGACAATAGCAATCATTAGTGAAAGTTGTCTCAGATGGAAAATTGTTTAGAAACATAAATGGAGGTATGTTTCTGACTATTTTAGCTACTGACACTGAAGAGTCTATAAAATCATGAAAAATAAAATTACATTAAAATGTAGAAATAAAGACTGCTTTACTGATTTAAAAGAAAACTTTAGAATTTGTATTTTTAATCTTAGAAATATGATGGGCCTCATTTTTTAACCAATATAGTATTAAATATAGATCAAATGAAATACATTTGACCAAGGCTTAATATTTCAGAACAAGATTTAAGAGAAAATGACTGAATCATATTCTATTCATAAAATTCTATTAGAAAAACTTTAAATGTAGACTTTTAATTGTAGAACAAAAAAGATTTTGTAGAGTTAGGAAATTTTTTCTTTTGTCTTTTTTTTTTAAACAAATATTGATTGGTCTAACGTATTTAAAGTATTTTAGGTAAATGACTCCTTAAAAGTCATTTCAAAAAAAAAATTAACCTAGAGTAAAATTCAAATGTCACAAAAATCTTTATTAAAACATTAATTGTATTCATGGAGGTTATTAGAGTACATTGAAACTTAGAAGCTCAAAATGTACTTCAGAAAAGTTCCCTTAAGATTTGATAATGGCATTAATAATTTATATTGTTTAAAGAATATATTCCAGAGAAATTATCTTTATAGTATAGATGAATGAGATTTCTGATATAATTGCATATGCCATTTTTTAAGGGTTTTTCCTTCTCTTCTTTTTCTGCCACTGATTTATTAGTGTTCATAAAATGGGATATTGGCTTTGTTATCAAGTTTAAGTACAGTATGATGAGAAGTATTTTAGATAAAAGTTTAAATAACTTTTTAATGTTGTTGCTTTATTGAATGTGTTGTAATATGTGGGAGTGGATGGAGGGGAAATAGGTATTTTTTGCTAGGTTTACATTTACAACTTGTTGTCTCTTAGCTTGATAAATTGTTTTTAACAAGAAAAAAGCTATTTCTTGAAATGATCTACTTATAATAGGACTATGTATTTATTTTAGTATGTGAAAATTATTTGTAAAGGTCATAGAAATTACTTTAACAAAATGTGTATTGGTGCTATCATATCTCAACTTCTGACATAATGGTTATTATCCATAAAAAATTTAATTAGACCAACATCAATAACTTATTCAATCTCATCAGACTAGGTTAATGGCTCCTATTTTGGAGGCAATTAACATGATAAAACGAATGGTTTGGGGATATATTCTAATAGGAAACCCAGCTCTGAGTTTGGTATAGCATTCTCAATGGGGCAAAGTTACTAGGTTATTTCTTCTGACAGTAAGCTGTTTCAAAATCCTATTTATTTTCTTGGTCTGCTAGTACACCTGGTAAAGATAAGGGTTTGTTTTCAGTGATAGATACATCTATTATTCTGAAATTTATCATCATTTTAACCACAACTTTTATTCATAAACTTTTGTGGGTGAAGTATCAAAATCAGATGAAGTAGCATAAGTTTTGAGTATATAGAAAAGTAAACTAAGTGTTGGAATTGAACAACCCCTTTTATTATTTGAGAATGAGCTTCTGGGCATCCATGTGTTTAATTATACATGTACAGATTTAACTTACTCTTGAGATTGACAGAAAGGCAGCAATAAAATTTTATTAAGCACCATAAACCTAAGAGTATGACCTCTGTGTAACATCAACAAAAGTCTAGTGCTTGAAAATAAGAGAATATTGAAAAACGGATTAGCCTAGATGATGATAGGACATTAATTGTTAAAGAAATACATGAGAAGACTTTGATTTCAGAGAACATTCTGGCTTTATGAAAAGAAATACTCTGGGGAAAGGAATTATACTAAGCACATGTTTTTAAAAGAAAGCTTGAAGTTGAAATGCAATAATCAGGAGAATTTCGATTTCTAAAATACCTTTCAATCAATGCAAATCCATTTTTTCTTCAAAATGTATTTAGTTTATAAAGATATCAACTAATTGATGGTTCTTGATTGTTTTAAGAATAAATAGTAATCATAGTTTAAATGTTTAGTTGGTCAACAAAACACAGTTCGTAAAATAAGTTGTTAATTATACCAGTAGATATTATTATTAAAATTAGTAAAGAGGGGTGCCTGGGTGGTTTAGTGTGTTAAAGTCTCTGCCTTTGGCCCAGGTCATGATCTCAGGGACCTGGGATCTAGCCCTGCATGAGGCTCTCTGCTCAGCAGGGAGCCTGCTTCCCCCTCTCTCTCTGCCTGCCTCTCTGCCTACTTGTGATCTCTCTCTCTCTGTGTCAAATGGGTGAATGAAATCTTAAAAAAAAAATTAGTAAACATATTTATTTTTGGTAGGTATATATCATCAAAAAACTATTTTATTTATATTATTTTCAAATTTGAAATAAATAATATCCTCATCTCTTTCAAGGATATAGTTTAACTCATAAAAATTTATATTTCTGTAGAATTTTATTCTCTGAAGGAGAAGCTAGAGAAATGTAGTACAACCAGAAATAAAGTACAAGAAACTTCCTTGAAAATATTCACAATCCAATCTCCCTCTCTAGATCTTTCTTTGGCGTATTTTGTGAAAGGTGATTCAACTGATAATAGAACAGCTGCATGACCGAGATAACGTCCCTTAGTGAAGTGTCTTATTTCTTATACAGTTAGGAAAATAAGTTCAATTTGAATATTTCTTAAATAAAATTTAGGCATCAGAAGAGTCTTTACATCAAGTTTTTCTAAGTACTCTCATAAAGCGGTATGAACTTCAGAGATATAAAACTTTTCTCCATAGACTTCTTAAGTTTCTAGATTTAAAAAAAAAAACATATATGCCATATAGGAAATCAAGTTAATACCATTTAAGTTCTCTTTTTTTCTGTTCAGTTAATATGTTTGTTTTTGTTGTTATGATTGCTTAGGTTTTTTGTTTGTTTCTGGTCTTTAGTATAGGAGAATTTTTTTAGCTTTGAAGGGGTGAAAAGAATAGTATTGCCATACAATCCTCACTTTGTAAAGAAACTTAATTTTATTCTGGAAATATAAGCCCCATTGTTTAAAAAAAATCATGAAATTTACTTCTCAGTTTTTCAAAATAAAACCTTTATTGTTTCAAGTCTATTGACTATGTATTAAGACTATCACAGGTATTTGTATTTTAAGAAATTAATCTAATAATCAAATTATGAAATATTAAATAAATTTTGAAAAGATTGAAATTCAGTAGAAATTGCTTGCTACTGATGTATAGTCCTCTGAAGGCTTAACTTATTCTTTCTCAGGAGATATCTGGGTTTTAACATTATTTTGCCATTATAGATACACTTGTAATTTTATCTTTTAAATTAAATTTTCAAATCAGAGCCTAAGTGAGATGGTACAAAATCACAGTTATGACAATCAAATCTGTGCTGTTTCTTCATAAAAAAAAGAATATATGCATTTTTGTTAGTGATACTCAATATTATTTCACTCTCATATGGTCATTTCATTCTTTCTGTTTTAGTGATGGAATTCATTACTCATAACTCTTCAAAGATCTGAAATCGCTGTATGTCACTGATCCTATTTTGTTCAGAGTCATAATATATGTTCAGAAATCATATTTTAAGTGAATGAAAATACCTCAGTTATTGGTGTGATGAGACATCAATAACATAAGTAAGATTAAAATTAAAAAGGAAATATGCTCATTCAGAAAGAATAGGTTTGCATTGTCCCACAGATTCATAAATAAATATATAAAAAGAGACATTTTAAATTTAAAAAAGTAATTTGGATTCACTGGAGAAGTTTTTTTTCTTTTTACAAAATATATTATTTCTACTATATTTCAGTTGCATTGCTACTGAATATTTGATTTTAAATAGTTATTACATATTTCTCAGTGATCTGTTTTATGAATGAAATTTTCCAGAGTTCTAAATATTGTTTAATGAAAAATACTAGTTAGTATTTACAGTATAGTATTTATAGCCTGACATATCTTGTTCTTATAAAAATTCCTGAATTCTCTTCAGGAAAGTAAGAAAATGTAGCTTAAGTTACACTACTTACCACAAAGGTATGTGCCCAACTGATTAGAAGGTCATTTCCAAAGAACTATCATTCATGTATTACTGTCAAGAGGTACTTTATTACTGAAAGCACTAATTACTTGTCTGAAAGTAATAATACTTTGCATTTGTAAAGTACTTTATGCTCTTCAAAATGATTTTGCATGCATTATCTCATTTGGTCTTGAAAGAGGGAGTCTGCTCATTAAATTGTCCAGATGGAGTGAGGAATCAGAGTGTTCAGCCATAACTAATGTCCCTTCAAACCAAGGTGAATAGATATCTGTTTGAGACCCGTCTATAATAAAGCAAGGAAAAAATCAACATTCCCATTTATATTAGAACCAGAACTTCTGGGAATAAGTTCACTGCCCTTTTCATGTACTTTTCACAATCCTTTCTTCTCAGGTCAGTTACTGTCAGAACAAAATTCAGGTAAATATTTATTCTGATCAGTTCCATGGGGCGCCTGGGTGGCTCAGTGGGTTAAAGCCTCTGCCTTTGGCTCAGGTCATGATCTCAGGGTCCTGGGATCCAGATCCCCACCTGGGCTCCCTGCTCAGCAGGGAGCCTGCTTCCACCTCTCTCTCAGCCTGCCTCTCTGCCTACTTGTGATCTCTCTCTCTGTCAAATAAATAAATAAAATCTTTAAAAAAAAGATCAGATCCAATCTTCTTTGTTCTTGTTATTTGCATATTTAATAGACAAATATTTATATAAAAACTATTATAGAATTGATTATTTAAATCCAAACATATGTATATCCATCCCTCCAATATTACAGGAAAGAAGGAATATAGTAATTGAATATTATTAAAGATCAGAAGCTAAATTTTAGAATATTTTTTACAATGGAGAGTAATAATCTGAGTCTTTTATGGTGTTAAGAAAATCTTTCTTATCCTAGGGCACCTGGGTGGCTCAGTGGGTTAAAACCTCTGCCTTTGGCTCAGGTCATGATCTAAGGGTCCTGGGATCTAGCCCTGCATCAAGCTCTCTGCTCAGCAGGAAGCCTGCTTCCCCCCCTCTCTCTGCCTACCTCTCTGCCTACTTGTGATCTCTCTCTCTGTCGAATAAATAAAATATTTAAAAAAATCTTTTTTATCCTAAATATAAATTTTATTTTAGATATGTATAAAAGTCATTTGATTAATGAAAAGTTTGGGTACATGGCTAATCATGCTGATGACTTTTTCAGTCTCTAGTTTATTATAACAAATAGTGTAGCAAAAATCTCAGCAATATGCAAGAGCTATGTACTTGACTGAAGGATAATATCTCTCTTGGGTCCTTTTGAATAAAGAGAGGTAAAACCTCAGCCAAAAACCTTGCATAGTAAAAGAGTTTAAAATAAGCATCGATTGAACTTTCTCAGGCCCAACTTATTTAGACTAAATATGCAAATATTTTTATTTATGAATCTTTGACAGCTCCAGATTAAATAAAATTAGATAAAATTGTAAAGATTTAATTCTGCTTTTTTATTGACCTTGCAAAAAAGAAAAGTATTGTAAAAACAGTTTTTGCAGCAATATTTTGGGCTATGTTTATAACAATTTAGCTATTATTTCTCATTAGTCCTTATTTCTCATTTTCTAAGCTGTGATTTAGAGCAAAAGCATAAGTATAAATCTTAAAATATAATTTAGTTCCTTTCCACTGTAGGCTGCCATCCCTAAGTAGCTCTACTAGGGATGTCAGAGGTTTCTGAGGTCATTGATTCCGTTATGTATAGGTGTTGAATTAAGTCCTTCACTCCCACAGTCACCACCATCCTGCTATGAAGCTTTAATTTTTTAAAATTTTGAAAACCATAGAAGAAATATTAATAGACTTTGGTAATTCTTCACAAAGTCCAGCCAAGTGTTAGAATTTGGAAGGTGACTAGGAATAATGAATAGTTCGGTTTTTCTTTTCCCATAAAGACAAGACATTTTGGCTACATTTTGGCAATTATTTTATCTATTTTACAAAAGACCAAAATAATACCTGGAGAGCAATATTAGTCTCAAGCCATTTCCATATCAGTTTTCATGAACAGGATCCTTGCCAGAAAATCCAGGCAATCCTCTGCATAACTAGGGAAATCCAGGCAAGCATAATAAAGTTGCCATGTGAACCATCAAAGAAAAATGATCCCAGAGTGCTTTTGTTAAGTCTGGATCAGTGCGTATGGATTCAAAAAACATGCAATAAAACCTTAAAGTAGTTGGAGAATCAAGTATCAGTGAAATGAGAATTCATCCTGAGGCTGTTCTCTTCACCCTCCACCTCTCCAAGCACCTGTAACCTCTCTAGGTATTTATCATATGATCAACACTTAATGGTAAATGATTCTGATATTCTAGTCCTTTCTTAAATTTCTACCTTTTTTCTTCCAATTTGATAGTAAATAAATCACTTCCATATAAAAGTCACTATGTATAAATAAATGTATCAGCTATAATCTATTAACTACAATGTGCCAAACAGTGTGCTACAGGCTTTCATTACATTATAATCAGCTTCCCAAGATCCCAGTAAGAGAGAAGTTAATCACTTACCTTCAAATAATAGCAGTTCACAGTGGTTAATTAAAAGCCAGATTTGTCTCATTCCAAAGTTCATGCTTTTTGCCTGTATGTGCATTATACAACCTAGAAGCTTAATGATTTTTAACAAAAATAGATCTGTGGAGTGTGTGTATGTGTGTGTGCATGTGCTAAGTATTCCTTTTTGAAGTTTTCAAAGGTTGTCGTTTGTACTGAGGTGTATTGAAAATAATACTGAATAACAGAAGTTAAAATTACAGGTCCTTTCGCACTTATTTGGAATGAAGAAGCATCTCTGGAAGAGTTGAAAACTATAAACTTTGGGATAAACTTTAATAATTAATAAATCAGTTTATAAGAAGCTGAGCAGATTTCTACTAAACATATGTCAAAAATATAGTTGTAGTGACTAAACAGACTATGTATCAGATCATTTAATTGTGACATATTGTGAAAGAAATGCTTGAATTCAATCCTTCTTTCAATTTAAATTGACTGTAGAGTTCTGAAATTTGTTTACTATTTGTATTTTTATTAGTGTTTGTATATATGAGAGAAAAAAATTACTGCTATAGCTTTGGATTTTTATTAATAATTGTATTTTATAATGTATTGATTTATTACAAAATTAGTTTAACTTATATTTTAATCCTTTCATGATATATTGATGTTTAATAGGATCTGGCTTTTTATTATCTGACATAAAGAAATTGAGTTTAAATGGTTAAGATGTACCAATTAATAATGAGAAACCTATTATCACAATTGATATTGCATCTAATACTAGATGTGATAAAATAAATGGCATATCTAAAACCATGATTAACTTAAATCATATTCTGAAAAGGGCATAGTGAAGAGATATAAGAGCATTTAATTATATTAAATTCAGTATCATTCACGTACCAAAAAAGCTACCATAGAACAAGTATGTTGCTACGTTAGCTTTTCTTATGTATTGTTAAAGCACAACAAAATATTTACTCTAAAATTAATGAATGAGGAATTTAATAGTTCAAAATACAAAACCAGATATATGAATGATATTTTTTTCTATATACATGAAAGTACCATAAGTTTAGTTGAAACAGTTTTAACTAAAATGAGAAGAATCAGTCCATAATTTACAGAAGATTTCAGGAGTATTAGTGTTTATTTTTATATTGAACAAATACGTAGAATTATGAAATTATACCAAATAATTTGTCTTTACTTTAGAAAAACATTTAAATATATGAAGTTATATTTTTGTACTTGATTTAATGGTATCTTTCTATAAATTATTGTAAACTAGGTCAGTAGCTAGAACCTTATAATACAATTTCCTGAATATTTAGAAATTGGCTATTCATTTTGAATAGAATAAATTATGTTTATTTTGTATTTTATTCTCCTTTTGACAAAGTCACGTTTCTGGAATGTTTGATTTAGCCATTTTATTTTCTTCCTTTATCATGTTGGGTAATTGAAAATGAATGGAAATGTATTCTTAATTAATTTCAATTCAACAAATACTTGCCAAGCATGTATTATAATATAAAACTATAGTGGATACAACAGAGATGCTAGTGCAGTGTTTTATGTAAAATAGATATGATTCTTGATATACATGAATAATTTAACATTGGTTTTATTCATTAGAGCTATTAAATTCAAGCAAAAATGCATATCTGTGTAACATTATAAAAATCTATCCTCTTATTCCAACATTTGCAAAATCCTCACTCAGTTTATCCTATTTTACAACTCTTACTTGCTTATGGATTATTCTATTTTCCTGCAAAAATCTAAACTATCATAAAATAATGTTTTTAATTTTTAAACTTTACTTGGACGTTTGCGTTTAAACCAAATGAAAATAATATTTCATTACATACACCATAGTTGCTTTCTAAATTTTTTCTCATAATTCCATTTCAAGTTCCACACCATTCACATCTATATTTATTAATTTAACAAATATTTATTCGTTACTTAAATATTTATTAACTGCCTCATATGGGTATACCAGGTATCTATAGTTACTATCTTCAAGTAAGGGTGAGAGATAGGTAAACAAAAGTTCAAATCAGAAGTGGGTCAAAGAGGGGAGCCTAGGTGGCTCAGTTGGTTAAGTGACAGGCTCTTGATTTCAGCTCAGGTCATGATCTCGGGGTCATGAGATCCAGCCCCCATTGGGCTCCATGCTCAGCATGAAGTCTGCTTGAGATTCCCTCTTCATCTCCTTCTGCCCCTCCCATTACTCATGCATTTTCTCTCTCTCTCAATAAATAAAATCTTAAAAAAAAAAAGAAATGTGGGTCAAAGTTATAATAGAAGTAATACCCAGACTATACCTATAGATAGTCTATAATTTGATGGTAAATAAAACGTTATGTGGAAACTTGGTCCATTAGGTCCCAATGGACCTAATTAGGTCCATTGACCTAAATGAAAATGTCTGATTCTTTTTTGGTGTGTTCAGTAAATCAATGTTCTCACCATGAGTGTGATCAATCATAGAGAGGACTCAATTTGGTGAAAAAACAGTAGCAATTAGGCAACTTGATTTTTAAACAGAAAATACCATAGAATTAATAGTAAAATATATGAAGAAGTCTTTAACTTGTGGGATAATTATTTAGGCCCAAGGAAAAAAAAATGTTTATTGTGCTTATTTGATCTTTGCTACTGCATAATATAATTGAATGCTGCTTGCTATATTATATTGTTAGACAGAACAAACTGTTAGCAAATTATGTCTCTATATTATTGTAATTTGATATTTCCATTTGCAGTTGATTTAATAGATCAAATGTTTGTATGGTAGTGTCTTCTTCCACAAAACACAGCTATTACTGTGGTTTATATTTAGACCAGCTTCTGAATTTTTAGCAATTTTTCAAACTCAGCTGATTCTAGCTATGATCTGAGATATTTAAGAAAAAGTAGGTTATTAACAATATAAAAAAACTTACTACCAAGAATCCAGAATATTCTCCATTTTTCTTTGTTCTTTCCAAAGTAGCTATTGAGTTGAACTAATATTTTTGTAAAGCACTTTTCACCAGTTTCAAACAACTGTAAAAAAGAAAAAAACAGGTGATAGAATTTAAAATACAGAGGACATTTGATGGCTTTAGTAGCTAGTTAAGTCATAAATGAATCAATATTTATCTTGTCCATATTAATTTTACCCAGCATTGTCTTAAATCAATATTCTTCCACATTGCCAGAATATTTTCTCTTGCCCACTGAAAGAAAAAATTACATGACTCATTTGAAACCAAAATAATATAATATAGGTTAATTTTCACATAAAGTGTAGAAAGACCACATCATATTTGTTATAATCTATACAATTTAAATTTATTATTTGGTATAATTTTTTTCTAATCACACTTGCTCAGTTCCTCCTGAAGTATACAAAGAGACAACTGAAATATTTTTAATGGATTAAACAGATATTCATGATTAATATATTCAGAATTACTAGCTTTAATTCCCATTCGGGTTACTTACCAATGGAACAGGAGAGTTAACTTGGAGGGAAAAAGAAAGCCTTGATAAAGAATACTCATTACATTTCAAATGAATTCTACAGTGATCATATTGACAATCACATAAAACAGCATAAATGAAATAATTTTTTTTACATATGAACATTTTAAATATACCAGTATTTTGTTAATGGTATAAGTCTTTATTTTCACTTTGTAAATTCTAAATATGTATTACATATTATAGTATACTTTATTTTACCATATTTACCTCTTCTTTTATTCATTCATACTAAAGAATATAGTAGCTATTCTTAAACAATGTACTTAGTAAAATCATCCCACTACCTTGATCTATACTGTTAATAGTCAAACTACCTCCTATCCTTAAAAGGCAATAGAAACTTGAATTTATTGGGATTGGCAGAAACTGTTATTCAACTTATAAATATTAAATTGCATTAACTATCATATGTTAAAGCACTATTAAAGTGTACTATCTGAATCATTTAAAAGAACAATTGATAAGCAGCCAGAAAATTTTGATACTTTCGATATTTGGATGTTTTTCAAATATACTTCAAATAAATGTAAGATTTATGAATGGCAATGTTATTATCTAGACAATGATACACAACTACCTAAGTTCAGAAAATATATGCTAGATATGTTAGGAAGAGTTATATGACATTTCCCATAGTCAACCATTTTTGAATTATAAAAATAATATTTTCCAGCGTTTCAATTAATATAGTCAGTGAATGAATGAATGGTCTAAAATATTGATAGGTATCATGTTGAATATTGTATTAGGTATGTATTCTGGGTATTTATGAATTGTATAAAAATACTAATTTAAACACAAATAATAAAACTGGAATTATGTTATTGGCCAAAGTGTAATATCTCTATTTTTATTGATGGAGAATTAGTTTGGTTGTACAATACTAAATACAAATGGAGTCTCTGACAGTTCTTGTTTATGGATATCCCCAGTTTTGGTGAGGGGTTCCCTAGTGTGGGAAGATGTTTATTATATTCAGCTCATCCAAATGAATAAAAATAGAATACTAAGAGGTGAATTCCTTAATGTGCTAGAGAAATGTGAGTTTATGTGAAAGGGTGTTTACTTATGCTGCCCCTTTTATTTTATAGGGTCATTATGCAGTTGCAGTGTTACAGTACATGTAAAAACTCTTTGTTCTAGCTTATTCTCATATTTTAAGATTGAGTTTTTGACATTTAACTATTTGTTCACTTAGGAATTTATTTTGGTCTATGTAATGTGCAATTGGTTTCTGAATTGAGCTTTCTTTCATTATTCTGTTTAGAAAAATAGCTATTATTGAATAATTTTCTACTTACCAATTATTTGTGTCAGCTACTTTGTCTTTGCCTGCCTCTTAGGAAAAAATGGTACTGTAACCAATTTCATTTAATAAGTATTCACAAAAGTTTATGTTCTCTAAATCTCTTTTTCTTTCAAGACATCATCTTTTCACTGATAGACCCCCAAGTGTATTATAACATATTCTGTGGTCTCCAGATACAACTTGATAGTTACAGAGTCAAAGATACATAAAAAAAAATTACAGAGAGACAAAAGTTTTGATTTAAATGAGTAACATAGACAAAAAACCATGTAGACTGAGAAGAGACTTTAATCAATTATTTTACCTATATTTGTCTTTTTGACAAACACGTTCTGTAAATTATTCTTAAACTCCTAAATTAACTGTGGAAATAAAACCTTAATGAAATTAAAGCAATTAATTAATCTCATAGGCAAAACTCTGTGTTATCATAAATGTTATATCATCTCAACTTTCAATATTCTTCCCTAGGTCAATGTTCATTGCAGAAATATGAAAACAAAACCAGTTGGAGAACAGTATCACTTATTGGGTTTGCATTTCTATAATCCTAATAATTAGTATATTTATCTGCTCAAAGAAAGACAGAAAACACATTTTGTTACCACCATGGAAATTTTACTTATCTGACATTTTAAATAATTGTATTATTGTACACAGATGACACTCGAAGTCTAGAAGAAATTTTGAGAAACATTAGGAAGCTCTTTAAAAAGTATTTTCTATAGATTTGGAAGGATTGTCTGGTCAACATGACTGGCATTCCTTTTTCCCTAATGTATAGATTTTTCTTAGAAAGGTCAAATCTCCCATTCTCATATCAGGAATTTGCCATGTTATCACTCTCAAGCCCCTTGTCACAAAGGCAGTATTTCCCATCAACTCTTTTTTTTTTCCCATCAACTCTTAATAAGATTTGGGGAATAGGTATTAATATCTGATATCTAATATTTGATTAATTAATAATCAAAATTAGCCCATACTGAAAGTTGGCAAGTACTGCTCCGATCATGGCTTTTAGCATCTCAAATTTTGTTGTTTGCTTTTTCCTCTTGATCCACTAAGTAAAGACAAGCACAGTTTATATTATTTATCATGAATGCTATAAGCCAATTTGAATTGCTTATGTCAACATATGTTTATATCCACAATTTTGGGGGGATATATTCAGGGAAAAGGGGTATTTTGTAAGTCATCTTTAAAATCCTCAAGGCTCATAATGATGACATGACACCACCCAGTAATTTTGTGATAATGAAGAAGGAATGGATAAGTGGTTAATGTGTTGGCTGTGGAATTTTATTCAAGTATTAGATGCCACATGTTCTAGACTTTGTCATATTTGCTTCTAAGCAGAGATTTTAAAAGTAACAATGAATATCATTAAAAATGTGACGGCTAAGGTATTAATGTCTTCAAACTTGATATGTAACAACTTGTATGGTACTCACCAGCTACCAAATCTTCATGCTTTTTAGGTATTACTTTTGTCAGTTCTCATATACACTGAGGTAGTGCTATTATTATTACTGTCTATTTATTTTAAAGATTTTATTTTATTTATTTGACAGAGAGAGAGATCACAAGTAGACAGAGAGAGAGGCAGACAGAGAGGAGGAAGCAGGCTCTCCGCTGAGCAGAGAGCCCGATGAGCCCGATGCAGGGCTCGATCCCAGGACCCTTAGTCCATGACCCGAGCCAAAGGCAGAGGCTTTAACACACTGAGCCACCCAGGCACCCCTTATTGTCTATTTTTAATAGAGAAACAGACACAGAGGGTTAAACACTTATCTGTCTTAAGGATCTGGCACCAGAACCCATACTCTTCATGTCTATCATTGAAGCTAATTTTCTCTCTTTTATAAAGAACTCATCTCCTCTCAGCATTATCTGCTCTACTCTCTGTTCCTTCTGCTGACTATGGAGTAGTCCAGATCAGATTGCTAACATAGACAAAACATGTCACCTAATTTAATGATCTTGTCATTATGTAAAAATGCTATCAAGCTTAGGAAAACAAAATTGTGCTAGTCTGAGATTTCGCACAAGCCCATATGTTAAGATGTTTTACTTCTTTTTCTTATATAGTCATAAACTTTAACGTCCATTAAAGAGTAAAGTAAATCCATATATGTATAAATTGATATAAAGAATGTCATTTTATACCTAAATTTTTTTTTTGCCCACTAGTGCTCAAACTATTTGGGCTTTAGGCTTTACTAGCAGAATATTTAGTTTTCACTTAGCACAGAGATATATAACTACTCTATGACCTATCAATACATATACAATAGATGCATGATTGCAGAGGAAATGTATGCAAATGTGTGCATACATATTACTGTCTTTAAAATCAAAGTTATTGTGTGATTATGAACAGGCTTTGGGAAGTCAAGTTAAATTTTCTACTCACTCAGGCTTATGTTCCTGGTAAAATCGTATAGTTTTGTTCCCAATGACCAGCCCTTTTATTCCTTCTTATCATCTAGTTTCCTGGATACCTTACAAGTTCACTTTTCACCATTCCTGGTTCTCTGCAAGGCAGCAGCAAAGATCTATTTGTAGTTCCCTCAATCTTCCTTTATCATTTACTCTTTCTTGCTTTTGCACAGGATGCTTTTTACCTATAACATTTTTTTCTGTTTCTTGAACTGATGAAATTCTAGAACTTTTACCTTCTATAAAACTTTTTCTCATGCCCTCTTAGTTCACTGCCGCCTTATCTTTGTTGTTTATTATCATGCACTTCTCAAACTGAACTGAACTTATTAGCTATGTGACCTAGAGTTTCCTTAGATGTAAATTGGGAAGAAGGATACTGCCTAGTTCAGAGTTCTCTCAAGAAACAGATTGGATAATTTAAGTAATCACGCTGTGTTTGAGGATACTCTAATAAAGGGTAAGTTTGTGAGTGAGGGAAGGAGGTGGTGAGACCGAATAGTACAATACAATGTTAGTAATAGTGGAAAGTTCTGATTATGCCTCCACCTGAAAGAGCTGGGGAAGGAACAATCTGTGTAATGGGACACAAAGAGAGGGGGGTGCGGTGCCTAGGTGGCTCAGTCAGTTGAGCATCCAACACTTGATTTCTGCTCAGGCATGATCTAGGGGTCCTGTTATCTAGCCCTGCATTGAGCTTCTTGCTCAGAGGGAAACTGCTTGAGGATTCTCTCTCTCCCTCTCTCCCTCTGACTCTCTCTCTTTCTCCTCCCATTCCCTCCTCACACATGCATGAATACAGTCTCTCTCTCACTCTAAAACAAAACAATTAACCTTTAAAAGAGAGGGAGGAGGTTCTGTAGAAAGGGCTGTTTGGCGGGAGCTGTGATTTTTGGTTGAGGGATGTGGTCCAGCTGAGGAAATAAGTGCCCTGAGTTCTTCTACTCCCTCCTTGCTCCCTCTGACCACTGCTTCCCAATAGCTGGTCTCACCTGGAAGCCAGAGCCAATGCTTGACATGATTGGTGCAGATCAACCTCTGGGACTTAAGTTTGTGAAGAGTCAAGGCACCTTTCCTATGCTGCTGGGTTTTTGTAAACATTAATGAAATGATATTAAAGCTCATATTCCAAGTATGTATTTTAATCTGTGAAACATAATTTATGTAATTACCACATTTTAAATTATTCACTATGAACAGTAAACAGCAAATCCAGTTGCTTAAAAGAGAAACTTGAGAATCATCTTCGATTCTTCACTTTCCTTCATTCCTCATATATATTTAGTGTGACATTTAAAATAGATCTTGTGTCACACTGCCTGGGTTCTAATTCTGCAGGGTTGCCCTTAGGTGATACCAATGAGCCAATCAGAAGAAGCTTAGTTTGCGCAGATACACTGTGACTTGATTAGTGGAGCATGAGCTGGATTTCAGCCCCAGTGACACCACTGTCAGCTTTCCTTGTGGAATGTATAATGGACACAGTCCTACATGGAGACCCAGAAATCATGGCTCCACCACTTAGTAGCTAGATGACTTAATTTACCCCCTCTACAAACACATTCTTTTTTCTGAAAAGTGGGGATAATAGTAGTACCCATCTTACTGGATCCTTATGAGAAGTGTGCTCTGGCATAAGGAAAAAAAGCTCTGGCATACAAGAAGCACTATATATTTCATTTCATATTTAAAAATAGATCTTAGGGTAACTGTGCAGCTCAGTTGGTTGAGCCTCCAACTCTTGGTTTCTTCTCAGGTTGTTGTCTTAGGGTTGTGGGATTGCCCCCTCATGGGCCTGGCCTTGGTGCTCAGCAGGGAGTTCGCTTCCCTCCTTCTCCCTCTGCCCCTCCCAGGCTCATGTACATGCACACTCTCTAAAATAAATAAATCTTTTAAAAAATAATAAAATAAAATATAGTTCAATCTTTTGGTATATCTCCACTTCTTGCACCCATACAGACTTTATTTCTTGCTGAACCTTAAAAAGCAAATCCTTAACTAATTCCTTATTTGACTCCTTCCCTACTTGTAATTGTAATATTATACATCCTGTTTCTATTTCACTCTCTTTGTAATATGCGTTTGCTAAAGTTTACTATGATAACTGTATTTCTGGGAAATTCTACTCTTAGTGTAATAGTTGTTTTTTTTTTAAGGCTCACCAGCATTTTATTTTATTTTTTGTTCACCAGCTTTTTAAAAAAAAAAACAATTTTGAATTGCACTCACCTGAAATGTCAAAGCACCTAGAGTGACCTGAAAATAAAATACATATTGTAAGAAAATGTAAATATACAGTACTTGTCTCTAGCTCATTCCCTTGCACCCCTCACTATTCCATTTCCTCACCCCTGCTTTCTCATGCAGCAGCACTCTCTCCTTCTCTGGGCTCTCACTGTGAAGCTCTCTCCCCTGCAGCTCCCAGTTAGCAGTTCTCACTCTCCCTGTGGACTTCACTTCACAGCTCCTTTTCCAAACCTTTTTTCACCAGGATCACTCTCTTCTGTTTTTATACCATTGCTCTGTCATTCATAGTAGCATTTCCCAACAAGGATGTGTCATTTTCATCAGCCTGAAAGATAAAATAAAACTTCCAGACGAGCAGTACCTGTAGGATTGAAAGTCTGCGTTTATGAGCTATATAAAGCTTTTATGAGGCATATAAATCTGCCGGAGGAAATGCACCTGTGGAAACTAAGCAAGTGCTCCTATTCAAAGCTGTAACTCTGAGGCCAAAGGCCTAAGCTAAACCAATAGAAAATGAATTTTTGGATATTGACTTTCTATAAATGTTATAAAATATTTCTACCCTAAAAAGTAAATTGTTGAACTCCAGAGATTACTCAATTATTGTTATCGCCACTCTTTCAGAAATCTCATTATTTACAAGTCCTTTTATTGCTCACAAAGTCTAATTTTGATTAACACCAAGGTTTGAAGATTATAAAGGCTCATTACAAATATATTAAAAGCTTAACTGCATATTTAGCATGTGCCCATAGTTTGGTAGCTGGTTACTCTATTGCTTTTCTGATACTGAACTGATACAAACAGCTTTTACTACATTGTAAAAAGAATTATAGTTACTTTCTGTGGTTTGACTTTAAGTTTTTTCTGCCAGTTCTCAGGAAATAAATAGATGCATTTGTGTCAGGATTTACTAAAAATCTGTCTTCCAAAAATTTATTTTACCAACATTTATGGAGGGTTCACCATATGCCAGGCACTGCTCTGACCATTTTACAGTTATTAATTAACCCTTTTTATTTTCCTAACATCTCTAAGTGGGGAGCACAATTACTTAGTTTCAATTCACAAATAAGGAAATTGAGGAAAAGAGATGTCAAGTAACAGCCAGTAGGTGACATAGGAAGGTTTTGAACCCAGACACTATCTAGATACCTAATCTTCATAACCCTGGTATTTTGTAGTGTTAGATCATTTCTATATCTGACTCCAAAGTCTGTACAAAGCACTTTTACTGATAGGAGGTGAAAAAACCCTCAAAATACCACCTTCTGAAGTTCTTATCCATAAGACAAATTTATCATTTTACATTAGTAACTGCACTTATTACAGTGTCTTTCATTCTTTCTTAAAAATCACCCTCGGGGTGCCTGGGTGGCTCAGAGGGTTAAAGCCTCTGCCTTCAGCTCAGGTCATGATCCAGGGTCCTGGGATGGAGCCCGCATGCAACATTGGGCTTTCTGCTCAGCGGGGAGCTTCCCCCTCTCTCTCTGCCTGCCTCTCTGCCTACTTGTGATCTCTCCCTTTCTGTCAAATAAGTAAATAAAATCTTTTAAAAAAAACCCACCTGCATTAATGTTAATTGCTTTAGACAACAAAAGTATGCAAAATATATCTAAAGAGAGAGAAAAATGGCAAAAAATCAAACATTAATTTACTCCCTCTAGTTGGATCTAGCCATCTTTCTTTTGCCTATTTAGTAAATTTTGAAGCTGGCTAGGAGTTTTGTCCTCAGTGTCTAAAAATACAGTTTTGCATTTTTTTTTCTTCATTGCCAGAATAGAAAACAAGCACTTAGAATGTTCCATTGACTGATTAGTGTCCCATCCCAGATCAGGGTCCAGAGGATCCTGATCACTGCCTGGTGATAAGGTACCCTTGGCTGTGTCTCCTACCAGTGGTATATAGAAAATGAAAGTTTAATTGATTTCTGTTACATTTGCTCATTTTTATAACTCATCTCAAGAGATGCTTAAAAATTCTTATAGGTATATCTATCTTTGTAGTGACACAAACAAAAATAAAATGAAATGATGGAAAACTGATACTATATAAACATGAGATCGATGAAATATTTCAGATTGTAATTCCGAGTTTGCAGCCATATAAATATAATGTTCTTTTCCCGAGGCCATGAGGAAATGTACCTAAGATATTGCCATGCTCCATGTTCATGGCTTAACTGTGTTTTTGTTTGATTGATACATCCGTTCTTTTTGTTTGATACATCCTTTCATTTCAAAAGACATTTATTTTACAGACGCAATCATCAGAAATATACATGGAAACATTCAAGGTACAGGAAAGTTTCAGAAAGATTCTCTTTTCTCACAGCATGAGGTCAGATTCCCCAAAGGTCACTGCTCACGTCCGAGGCAACATGGCCAACCTGAGGGGCCCACTTCAAGTTCAGGGCCAATTATCTAGGATATTTAGAGGCTAAACCTTGCTCCTGCAAAGAATGTACTCTAAAGACAGAGAAGACTGTCTTTGCAGCATTTAGAAAAATTTTGGCAGAGAATAAAATGTAAATGGCTGTTTCTGGTAATTAATGTCCAAGCAATTTCCATGGTTTTCCCCATTTTTTGTTCTAAAAAGTTTCATTCTGACATCTTATGCTGTTACCTTGGATGCTTTTCTTCTCAAAAGCCTACTGACTCGCTGCCAAAGACAGGCCAGTTCACACCTTGCCATTTTTACAACATGCTCTTCTGCTCCATAGAGATAGACAATGCTCACAAAAGGAGGGGGAAAAAAGAACTCATACAGTCCCAATATGTGCATATTGGGTAAATTTCTAAGGTGCCAGGTTGCCAGAACAAAGTCACAGGAGGAAGCCAAAATGCTAGCTAATCCTTGAAAAGTGTAACAGAAGTACCATACCCATTAGAATCAAAAAAGGTCTGGAAGATAATGGCTTTTTTTTTTTCTTTCTAACAAGGAAAACTTGATTTATTTGACCTAATATATTAGAAATTAAGCTCTAGGGGCGCCTGAGTGGCTCAGTGGGTTAAGCCTCTGCCTTTGGCTCAGGTCAAGATCTCAAGGTCCTGGGATCAAGCCCTGCATCAAGTAGAGCTCTCTGCTCAGCAGGGAGCCTGCTTCCCCCTATCTCTCTCTGCCTGCCTATCTGCCTGCTTGTGATCTCTCTCTCTCTGTCAAATAAATAAATACAATCTTAAATAAAAAAGAAATTAGTCTCTCTCATCTATAATTTTTTTTTTAAGATTTTACTTATTTACTTGACAAAGAGATCACAAATAAATTTTTTATTCTGTCACTTTATTTTAGTTGATTATGTCCCAGGTAAAACTGAACAACAATTAAAAGAAAGATGGACAATGGTGTTTATATGTGTGCAAACAAGTTTTCTCCAGACTTTATTATTTTTCATTTTTCTTTCATATTAGAAACGGATAAGTAGAATACTGTTCCAAAGTGAAGGCAGTGAAGTGTGGCACTGCCTGCCCCTGTCAAGTTGATAGAGTGAAGATGTTGAAGGAGATAATGGAAACTTTCTATTCAGTGAAGACTGGGATAAAGAAACCATTTCTAGTCATTCATCAGCATTGATTGCTTTACTGCTCAGGGCACCATCAGAACTTCAGCTTTACAAAGGGAAACTGAAAAGAAGTACAATGATCCACTTTGGGAAATGTTAGTTGGCTTCTGCTTATCATTTAGTAGACAGCAATCATAATACATGTCAACAAAAACAGTTAAGCCATAAACATGGAGCATGGCAATAACAAAGGGACATAATTCTTCATGTACTCTGGTCCTACATCTTATGAATACTTTACTCTAGCAAGTGGGGACACTAAGTGAATTTATATGTTTTGAAAATCATGTTTAGCTGAGAAGATTTTTTTTTAACGATTTATTTATTTATTTATTTATTTGAGAGAGAGAGAGCATGAGAGGGGAGAAGGTCAGAGGGAGAAGCAGACTCCCCACGGAGCCGGGAGCCGTACATGGGACTCGATCCCGGCACTCCGGGATCACGACCTGAGCCGAAGTCAGTCGCTCAACCAACTGAGCCACCTAGGTGCCCTAGCTGAGAAGATTTTTATTGGTTTCTTCCTTCATCGTTTGTGATAATCAAATTTTAAGAATTGTTTAATTTTCAGAAATAGTTTAGTGATAAATAGCTATGCCAAAATGCAATTTAGCGAATATGTGTGAGCCTGCAAACTATAATTTATTTTCTGTAAAGGAGGTATTGAAAATATGTAAATGATACCGTCCGTAGTTTTCTATTTTCCTTTAAACATTAGCAAACTTTATATGCCGCAAAATGTGTACGTATTTTCACTGCACTGAATGAATATGGTAGCTTATACATTTGCTTTTGGGCAATTTATACTACCAAGATGAAGTGGAGAACTGAAACAATTATCCAAATCATTCAAACCAAAGGAGCACTCTGGCCTCCATCATTTAGATACAGAATTTCAAATCAAAGTATTTCTTTAGCTTGAATGATATGGACAATTGTCTCAATGCTCCATTATCACTGACTATAGATTTCCAATCTAATTATGGGTCTAACATAAGATGGAAAAAATAATAACATATCATTGTTTTTTGAGAACTTGGCTCATTCCAAAATCATTGCGTGAGGTTTTCCTAGTACAGACACAATCTAAAAGGTTAGTCATCTTCTGAAGATGAGTGAACTCTTAAAGCCACTTGAATATGATTTAGAGCAGAGAAGTAGAAACTCCTTCCTCAGTTGCCTCTTCAAAAACCTGTTTTGCTTTAACAAATTTTAAATATTTTCTTTCTGAAATGAATTATGTGCCTTAATCCAATGGAACACAACAATCCCTGTAATCACAACATATCATTGTGAATCACATGGACAGTAATGAATGTAGAAAAAAATGATTTAAATTAGTTTGGCATAAATGAATGTGATTATACTAGATCAGTCATTTTAATTTGATTAATTTGTAAATAATAATAAACTAAAGTCAAAGTATTCAGGCAATGATTATTATTATATTGATTATTTTTTAAAAGATTTTATTTATTCATTTGCGAGAGGGAGGGGCAGAGGGACAATTAGACTCAATTAGACTCCCTTCTGAGTGCGGAGCCCAACCTCAGGCTGGATCCCAGGACCCTGAGATCAGGACGTGAGCCAAAGTCAGATGCTTAACCAACTGGACCCAGTTGTCCCTATTATATTGATGACTGACACAAATGGAAGAAACACTTTCCAAAACAAATCCTATCTAACTGCTTTTTTTTTTCTTTTCTTTTTTTTTTTTTTACACCATCTTTGTCTTTTGGAAGTTTTCAGAAAAGGTCTGGATTCAGTTGGAAAAAAAATTGAAGTGCTGATGGTGTTTAGGACTTTTTTTTAGGAAAATAAAATGGACAAATCTTCAATGTAGCTAAGCCAAGTTTTGAGATGCTAATGGCTGTCTTTTCATTTATAAATAGTTGTAGTGTAATTTCTAAAATGCATTGATCTCATGAGAGCTCACAAAGTAATGGGTACTATTTGTAGAATTTCTCCCTCTGTTTCCCACCCTGGATGGACATCATTCATATGTGCCCAATACTTCTGTGCACTGCACTAGTAATAAAGATCACAGGTCATGTGCAACTTCCAGTGTACTATTTTCATAGTAACTTTTCTTCTCCCAGTAAAACGACCCAGTAAATTCAGTGATAAGCATAATCTTAAATCTATTGTAATAATTCAGAACATAACCATATACAAATTACAGTTTTTCCAGCTATCATTAGTAACAAATTCTTTGCTTAACTTGGTGAAACCCTGACTGTGGATCACTGGTTTTAAGATGAATTCAAAAGGATATCTCTAACTGATGGAGTTTACAGCAGGCTCACAGAAATCTGACAATTTAACGATGGATAACCCATGGACTCTAGTTTGAATAACACTGGTAACGACAATATTGACTTTTTTTTAATCTCTGATAAAGAAAAATGTCTTACTTCTTTGTCTTCCTTTTCTATTGTTCTTTTCTATTATCCCTAAAGTTCCCTGCTTTTCTCTCGCAATAGACATTTTTGATCAGTGTTAATCATAATTGCACCCATTTTCTACTCAACTGAAATACGACATCTTTTTTGTGAATCACTACTCTAATAGTTTTCTATCCTTTTCCCATTTCATATTAATAACTCATAAATACTTTTCTAAGGCCTTCAGTAAATATCCTAATTTTATTTTTAAAGATAATAAGTTAATGTTGTTTG
>CM052799.1:162014473-162038061 GCA_028533885.1 Nasua narica | reverse complement strand
TTTTTTTTTTTTGGTCAAACATCTTCAAATTCTTAAAAAGCAATATGGCATAGATTTCATTTACTTTACCTTGTCTATATTTTCATCTTCATAGATAACTCAATAATGTTCTGAAAGTGTTATGTCTAAAATGTCCATAATTATATCCATAAAACATGTATTTGCTTTTAGAACTGTAATCTTAAACTATATTGGATTTGGGTGAAATCAAACTGCATAAATTCAAACCAGACCAAATTTTTCTTGACTGAAATGATGCTTTAGACATTTTAACCCAATTTCACAATTCTAAATTCATTCACAATATATATTATAATATCCTTACAATACTTGAGATGGTTTCAATTCTTAATTCTGGCATCCAGCCGTCTAGACTC
This sequence comes from Nasua narica, assembly GCA_028533885.1. NCBI lineage: Eukaryota > Metazoa > Chordata > Mammalia > Carnivora > Procyonidae > Nasua > Nasua narica. The sequence goes on along the minus strand of CM052799.1, from coordinate 162,037,684 downwards.
CCAATGATTGTGTCTTTTCTGACTTAGTCAAATCTTTGATTAAATTTGCTAAAGAGAACAGAACCAAAGACTGAGAAAACCATATTGATATGAATTGTTTATTTAATGATATTAAAGTTTGTTTATTCAGTGAAGCTGAATTTCTGGCATTCTCTTAGAAAAAATCTGTAATAAAACCAAGGTTAATTATATATCTTATTTAAATAGTTTCACAGTATTCAAAGTGCTTTTGCATAAAGGTTCTAAGTTTATCTTCACACAAACCATATGAATTAGGCAATATTCTCCCTCTTCATTAATGTGGAAATTAAAACTCAAAGAGTTAAATAATTTATCAAAAACCGTAGTTTACAAATGCGAACTGGGAATGAAACATCCTGATGTCTAGGGAATTTTCCAGTGTACAATTTTGCCTCCAACTTTGCTCCTCAAAGAGTTTCCACATCTATTTTAATAGAAAAAATAAACTCCACGCAGACATTTTCATAAAGTAAGGGTAAAATAAAAAACACATATATGTATTAATTTTTAAAATATACTATTTCAGAAGATTATTATTACTTAATTCATCTTTAATTATTTGATACCATGATCTATTCATATGAAGATATATATGCATACACATATGCATATATACATATATATCCTGAATCAATAATGAAATCTAATCTTTTAACTGTTTAGAATGTTACCATACCGAGTGTTTCACATACAATATTTTATTTAATCTTCTCATTCATTACTTTTTAACTTTCTCATAACCATAATTTTTATATTAGAATGGAGGAAAATAAATTTGAGAGAGGTAATTCTATTTGGAAATCATATAGTTAATAAGTAACAGTATAGGATTTAAATATAGATCAACACCCTTACATATTAACACATTATTGAAGTCAATTCTTGCTTAAAAATAACTTGTATTTAAAAAATCCAATCAGAACTTTTTACAATAATGATATCAAAATCATCCTCTTCTAATTTGTAATAGTTGTTATTTGTCCATTCTGAGAATTGAAAACTTTAGTTCTCCAGTTTTTTGAAAATTTTATATTTTTCTGGATTTGCAAAAAATTGAAAATTGTGCTTTCTCTTCAAATATGCAATATCATTATGTTTAAAAAAAATCTGTAATATAACTTTCTGTATGCTTAAATTCATTCAAAACACCTATTTGTTTTATTAATCTCTTCCATATCTCCTGTAATGTCCCTGACTTTTTAATTTTTTCTCTCACTTCCAATTTTAAGTTCATTCTGGAGGGAAATATGGAAGGAAAATGGGAGTTAAGGCATTCTGTAGGTTCTCTGTGATCTGTCATTATCAAAATATCTGCGGGCCTGACCTTTCTTTGCCTCCTTCTTCTAACCATGGTGCTGAGAGAACATTATAATAAGTAGTTTTTTGTGTTTTATCTTGTTTTGTTTTAACAACTTAACACAGACTTTCATATTCATTCTCTAGTCCTGTCTTCTAAGCTCCAAACCTGTGTGCTGAATCATCAACACCAAACCTAAAACTGACATTTAAGCTATATTCAATATTCATTTTATTTTCAGTGCAAAAATGCTGATTATGGGGAAATGATTGTTGAAAGAACTTCTCTTCATCTTAACTCCATTTCTTCCATATGCTCTTGGATTCTAAATTTTATATGCCACATGCTGGATAAACACTCCTTCTTCATAGAGTCCAATTCAACTATCTGAGTCAAATCCTATACTTGTTACATCAGTCGTAAAGTCCTTTCTTCTCTTTCTTCTTTGAGGCTTATTTAACTCACCTCGTTTTTGGCATTGATTTTGTTTGACTTCACTCACCTCTGATTCTTTGGGCTTCCTTCCCAGACTGTATTTGTTTGTTTCTTTGTTTAGCCATTCCTTCTAGGAACTATTTTTCCTCTACAATTAAGTCTTAAAATTTTAATATGTACTCGTGTATCTGTGTAGCTGAATGTAAGTACACATGCTAATCTAAACATATCACAATCTCAAAATAAAATAAACAAATTTATCACAAACTCTACCACTTCTAGATAGCCTGTAGTTGGACAGGCTGTAGTTAGTCCAGAACATGACAATCATTAGATTTCTCTGTATCTGGTCTCATAGCTTCACAACCTACTTCTGATATGCTAGTGCCAGGTATGAATTAATGAAAGTTTGGTTTTCGTTTACCCGTCCAACTTTAAATTCTTATCCATGTTCCTCAATACCATTCATTTTGGGTGGCCTTAACTGTACTATATTTATTTTGAAGGCAGAATACTATAGCTCTCTGTGAAACACTTGAGGAGAAATGAGTGATATTTTTAACAACTGACTCTCTGGAGAAAATATATCTATATCTATATCTATATATATATATATAATATCCTCATACATTTTATTGAGAAGAAGGGTGTGTAGCACATAACTTTCAAATAATAATAAAATATGTATTCATTGCAAAATACGTATACCTGATTTGTTCTCACAGCATGTTTTTGTTACTTGTTGCCCAATACTTGTGCCCATAACCACACTGCAGCACTTCACAGACAAACATACATCCGATAAGAAAATTGGCAGAGCTTTTCACTTACATTAATAGATAAGACCGTACTGAAACAAAGAAGATTGGACCTACAGTTGTTGGTCAATGACATGAATGACTTTTTACTGAATTGGATAATGGTTTTTGAATATTTTAAGAACATATTCTCAGTGTTTATGTGCTATTCATTATAGAACAAAGACTTAATATTTGTTACTAAATTTTCTCCATTATTTTCTTAAGTCCACAATGAACAAAATATAAATCTGTAGTGTTTGCCAGTTTCTGTGGTGGCAAATACTACCAAGATAGCAGATTTCAAACTCCTAGCGTGCTGCCACTGAATCCTGACTTGCAAAAACAGTATATAGGGGCACCTGGGTGGCTCAGTTGTTAAGTGTCTGCCTTTGGCTCAGGTCAGGATCCCAGGGTCCTGGGATCAAGCCCCACATTGGGCTCCCAGCTCAGTGGGAAGCCTGCTTCTCCCTCTTCCACTCCCACTGCTTGTGTTCCCTCTCTCACTATCTCTCGCTATCTCTCTCTGTCAAATAAATAAAATCTAAATATATATATATATATACATATATATATCTGTCAAATAAATAAAATCTAAGTATATATAAAAATATTTAGATTTTTATATAAATCTAAATATATACATACATATATATGTAAAATAGCACATCAATGTATAGAATTTCTTCCATACACATATAATAGTCATAAAAAAACCTCAAGGATATAGATAAAATACAATGTAGTAAAATAGTCAGAAAGTGATAAGCTTTGAGTATATATTGCCTTCAAATATACAATTAAAATGTTACTTTTAATGTAAAATAATTACATAAATAATTATATAATTATTAATATATTAAGTCTTAAGATTTTAAGACTTAAAATTTTAAGTCTAATAATAAAATACTAATACGACTAATAATAAAATAATTAGTAAAATAATCAGAAAGTGATAAGCTTTGAGTATATATTGCCTTTAAATATACAATTAAAATGTTACTTTTAATGTAATTTAATTTTTAATACTTACATTTGACAACAAGCTAGCCAAATTTCTGAAATTTTAATAATTGTCTCTCACAAGGCAATATATACCGTTTCCAACATCCCACTGGCAAGGGAGGGAACTTGATTTTACTAAATATTTTCTTGGCATGTTATTTAATATTTCTGAGCCCAAAGTTTCTTTATCAGTAAGAATTAGATAAAAAATATATACAGAAACCTTAGAACAACATTCAGAACATGGTTAGTATTCACTAGTAAATATTGTTTGGTTCTTATTTTAAGAATCCTAAAAAAAAAAAAAAAAGAGAATCCTATCTACCTAGGTTATAGCAAGGAAGTACAGAATCCCTATTAACTTAAATATGACATATTATTATCCATGATGACAAACTTTAAAATGTGTTGCATTATTTTAAGATATTACATAAAAATTTTTTAGTACATATTAACTTATCTGAGTTATTTACACCACTTTAGTTATAAATGTACTATCAAGGAATAGTTTTCCTTATGAATAACATTTATGGACTTTTTTTCCCCTAAAGACACATTTCAAATTATAATGCCTGAGAAGAAGATTCCAAATTATAGCATATTATGTAGAGTACTTTGAAACTTTAAATGGGAAGAATAATTCCTATTCATAGCTTTCAGTTTTGCCAAACTACTTTCTTTGTATCATATAATAAATATATGTTTTGCAAACCTCCTTTCTCTACCCTCCAGTATTAAGTCTGAAGAGACTTTATTATTCATTCACATGTTCGAAGGTAGCTGTTTCTACCTTAATAGAGCCAAAATTGTCAACTTTTCAAACAGTAACTTGTTTTCTATGCCCTGAGGTTTGAAAGAAAATAGTCTCATAATGGAAAATAGTAAGCTGACTTTCTGAATGCATAAATGGCTCGATTTTTTCTCATGCTATTCTGTGCTACCTGTCTGGAGGTGGTGCACTGGGCTCTAACAATAGGGAATGGAGTTTGTGGATAAATATGCCATAAATAACAATACTTGCTCTCTTTCCCATTGGGTTTTTGCAGTCTCAAAGTTGAACTCTTAACAACCTGAAGACACTACTCGAAACTGGAATTGTTTTATTTTATTTTTTTTTAAGATTTTATTTATTTATTTGACAGAGAGAGAGAGAATCACAAGTAGGCAGAGAGGCAGGGAGGGAGAGAGGGGGAACCTGGCTCCCTGCTGAGCAGAAAGCCCGATGTGGGGCTCCATCCCAGGACCCTGAGATCATGACCTGAGCCGAAGGCAGAAGCTTAACCCACTGAGCCACCCAGGCACCCCTGGAATTGTTTTAAATTGTAAATAAAAGGAAATGAATTTAAACATGATCCAAGGAAGACAAAATGATGTTATGATTATTGGATTTAAAATATTTTGAGCCATTTCAACTAAACGTATGATTTATAGTATAGATAATAAATAGATTGAGACTGTGACAGAAGTCTGACAGGTAAAGAGGTTTGTTTTTAATAAGCAGACTTTATATTATTAATTATAGATACTATTAACGAGAACAATACTAGGGCGATAGTAGATAAAAGTGATATCATTTCTCAGTGATTCATCCATGTAAACTAAAGTTGAGGAGAAATTAAGAATTCTTTCTATAAAGGATCTAGCTAAACAAAGTGAATTCTCTAAAGTTTTAATTGTCTCTGCGTTTGTCTTAAAAAAAGCAGATATGATTTTATTAAGGTAGAAGTATAGGAACAGATACTGGGTATTTCATATTGAACTGTGTTTAATGATCTATTTTCATGACATTCCTTTGGGTAATCAGCAATTTTATTGCCTTAATATTATAGAAGTGCTAGATTATTTTCGAAGGGGAAATAGAGGGGAAAATCAACACTGGATCAATGACTTGACATTGCTAGTCAACTTAAAGCATGAAAACATCCTTTTAAAAATCTAACTAGCAGCTCTTCATCTGTAATCAACAGCAGTACTCTAATTATGTAGAGAAATCTTCCAACGTATTAGAGAATTTCCCTTCAAGTAATGTGCATGCGGACTTTACATTATAACTGAGAGAAAGACCAAATGAGGATAATAAACTTAAAGAAATGTGTAAGCAGTTAGTTATCTTTTCAAACTGTGTTGAATAAATTACAAATGTACTTTTTCATACTAGTCTCAATCTAGGGTAAATTTGGAAAATTAATAATTTTAGACAAAGGCAAATGTCTCTACATAGTAGGAGTTTTAATTGTCTTATCTTTCAGTACGAATCACATGAGAAATGTTGGGTAAAATATGGGAACATTTTTTGGGTAGCATATGAAATATGGCCAGGTTTGGTGATAGCTGGAATTAAGGATCTCTCTGCACTGCCATTCTCTTTGCCTTTTTGTAAATATGTGAGACATGGTCTTGCTTATTTTTTTTTAAAGATTTTATTTATTTGAGAGAGAGAGAAAGTGAGAGAGCATGAGAGGAGAGAAGGTTAGAGGAAGAAGCAGACTCTCCTTGGAGCCAGGAGCCCGATGTGGGACTCGATCGTGGAACTCAAGGATCATGACCTGAGCCGAAGGCAGTTGCTCAACCAACTGAGACACCCAGGCACCCCTTGCTTATATTTTAATATTTGCTCTTCTCTTTGCTTTAAAACTCCCTCTCTAAGCTCTTCGTGTTTTACTTCTTCATATCCTTTAGATCATTACTCAAATATAATCCCCCCAAGAGAAGGCTTCTTTGTCCTCCATATTCAAAATTGCCAGCTTTATTTATTTGTTTTTGTTAGCTTATCATCCATTATGCAACATATTTTACTTTTTTATTTCTTTTATTAAATGCCCCCCAAGTATAAAGTAAGTTCCATGATGGCAGGGAATTTTTTACTGTCTCCCTAGACACTAGTGCAGTGTCTAGCATATAATAATAACTTTAGAAAAGTTAATTGATGGGGTGCTTGGGTAGCTCAGTAGGTTAAGGATCTGCTTTCAACTCAGGTCATGGTGTCAGGGTCTTGGGATTGAGCCCCACAATGGGCTCTCTGCTCAGCAGGAAGCCTGCTTTTCCTTCTCACTCTTCCTCTGTGCATGCTTTCTCTCTGAGCATTATTGGACATAGGCAGATAATAATCCTGAACAGAATTTATTAGCCATAGGAATAACAAATTTGAAAATTTGAGATATATAGTGTCAGTGGTTTAAAGTAATTTTTTTTAGAAATAAGCAGGATAAATGTATTTCACTATTTAAATACCCTAATTCTTATTACTAGTACACTTTAGTCCTGCATTTGTAAATGTATGTATTCAAAAGATATTGATAAAATCCTACTGTGTATTAACCACTATATAGGGGGTGGCTGGGTGGCTGAGTGTGTCAAGCATCTGCTTTCAGCTCAGGTCATGGTCCGGTGTTCTGGGATTCAGCCTCAAGCTGGGCTCCCTGCTCAACAGTGAGTCAAGAATTCTTCTCTCTTCCCCTCACCCCCGTCCCCTCACCCCCCAGAGAGAGCCCATGCTCCTTCTCTCTAATAAATAAATAAATCTTAAGAAAAAAGTATTTAGGCACTGTGTAAATGCCATAGATACACTGAAGAGTATAACCAGTAAGGGACATAGGTATCAGATAATCTTACTGCCATCTGACCCCAAAAAAGGACTTACAGATGTTGTCAGTAAATTTTATTAAAATCTGTAATTGGATGATATGACTTTCTGACTCACTCTGGAATATCAAGATGATATGACTTTCTGACTCGCTCTGGAATATCAGAGGAACTGGGGCTTAAACTGACACCTAAGAATGAACTGGTTACTACTGGTTCCTCAGTAGGGGAGAGAGGACTGGGAAGGGTGTGTCAAAGGGGGGAAAAAGTGCAAAAACCTGTGGCAGATTGGAGCAGCTTAATATACTGTATTCACCCCATGAATACAAATAATTTTATTTAACTTGAAACTCCTTTTGGATTCAAATGATTTTCAATAGCATTTACCTTGGGTGGCACATTTATAATATTTATTAATATTTATTAAACCAAATTGAGCACAGTGTGAAACCTTCCTTCAAAAATGAAACATTGAAATGCTGAAAGTGTTAGTAAGTTAATAATTTCTATTAATCAAGAGAGAAATACTTGCTCCACAAATTGATATTTTTGATAGTCAACTTCTTTTAATTCTGTAGATCCCTGCCTACTTTAATAGACATTTCCTTGATTATATACAATGTAATCATCCCATCTAAGCAAAGAACATTACAACTTTGTAAAGCATTTAAAAATTATAATGCACATGTACATAATATACGCTCATTTGTTATTCTCTAACATATAAGAACTGACTGAATCTCATATTACTAATTAGAACCCAAAAGCCTCCTAGAATCATACATTTAGATTTTATGACTCCAAGCCTGGTGACATCTCTGACATGCTGCCAGGATTTCTTACCATTAAAAAAAAAATTAAAATTAAGGAAAATCAATAAAGTTATGCTTTATGTGGGGGGAACTTCTTTCAAATAATAAAAAGGAATATAGAGATGAAGTAAACTATTTTTTATTATTGTATAATGCTCTGAATTTTTATTATATTAATTTTTAAAATTCCTCTGTAATGATGCTATTAATAGTTTGTAAGACATAATTTTCCATGTCACTAAATAAATGAAACTTTATTTTATGCTATCTAATTTGACATTTAAAAATCAAATAAAAACACCAATGAAAACCTAACAGAGGGACTCAGGCTTAATAAATAATATGGTTACTTTGAGTAAACAATAACAATTAAGAATATTTAGGGATGTTATCATGCTATTGAATAAACAAATGAAAATGCTCAGGAAAATTTTTTAAATGCTCTAAATAACATTGAAACTAGAAATGTAATAATAATAAATAATTTGAATACTTATTTCTAAAACCTGTTAATGCTAGTCTGACGGAATACTGACTACTACAAAATTATTTACAATTAGTTATTTACACTGTAACTTATATATAAAATAAAGTTTTAAGACATAGCTATTTACATTTTTCTCCTGAAATAAAATTAAAAACTAAGTATTTTAGTTTTCAGAAATAAATAGGGAAAAAATTACATGAAAATACAAGGTAAGACAATCATCTTGGTCTTAACCGTTGAAGAATTAATAGCACAATAAAAGTGTTAACATAAATCTGGTATGTGAGGAAAAAGTGTTTTAAAAAATAATGTATTGACTCTAGCTGCCCATCTTAGGGACTCTTGGTTAATTTTATGAACAGAGTGTCTATACTGAATAGCATATTTAACATTTCCCTGTCTTCTTGTGCACTAAGTCAGATATCTTGGGGACTTTCCTTTTAGGTTCACTATGTTCCATGTGACAAAAAGACAATAAAAGACATAAGGCCCTAACAACCCTCAATTTCACTTTCTTTCTCTTTTGAGGCCAGATCAATGCAAACCTTCTGTTTCAAGTAGAGAATGAATATTTTAAATTTCTTTCTTTGTGACATTTCTTCTATTTTTATTTCTGTCTTTTGAGTTTTATCATTGTTTTACTTTTTCAGCCACATGAAAATGTGTTATCTGCCAAATTGTCTTTCTTGTCATCTTATGACCAATAATATTGTTCACAGGCAAAAGAACAGTTTTTCATGGCAGACACTTAGGTTTCTGGGAAAAGAAGGAGCACTGTCCTCATTTATTAATAATAACTTTTTTCCCAATACCATAGGGCTTGACTTAATCTATTGTGCCTGATATATTGCAGAGTTTTATTTGCTTCTTATAATTATTTCAAAAATTTTACTTCTAAATCATTCACTAGATTTATTGGCCTGAGATGATTTTTTTAAAGATATTCAGTAGTATTGACACATTCAGTCATGAGATTTATCACTTCTTTATAATTCACCATCATTTATATACCAAGGCTATTTTCTAGTAATTTCCAGAATATTTAGAATTATATTAAGAGTTAAGGAAAATCTTGGGATGCCTGGGTGGCTCCCAAGCAGCTGGCTTCGGCTCAGGTCACGATCCCAGGGTCCTGGGATCGAGTCCCACATGGGGCTGCTTGCCTGGCAGGGAGCCTGCTTCTTCCTCTGCCTCTGCCTGCCACTCTGCCTGCTGGTGCTCTCTCTCTCTGACAAATAAATAAATAAAATCTTTAAAAAAAATAGAATTAAGGAAAATCTTGATTTTATTTAAATTTTCTAAACTTTCCAAGGTCGGCTTCATCACTATTTCAATCTGAAAAGGAAAATAAACTGTGTGTGTGTGTGTACGATACATTCCAGATATTCTGTATTTGGGATAAAAATAAATAACATTTTGCAGAAAGTCACAGCCACCTTGTCCAAAATGTTCTGCTTAAAAAACTAGTTATATTTCCTTTGTGTCCTTTGAGGTTTATGGCTAACATGCATGTGATCATGCTGTCTTGCACTATGTGCCATTTAACCTTTGGCATCAACATTTCAAATCTATGAAGCTTGCCATCCTGTAGGGAGAAAAGGCTAAATGATTTCTGGTCTTCCACCAATGCTCATGTAAACCCAGAAAACAGAACTCTTTGGCAGGTCCCCACTGTTTGTCTAGAGACATAAAATTCACTGTTCAAAGGAAATTAATCTTCTGTGGCAACCCATTCTACACATATTTATAAACATGGCTAAAGCAAAAGAAAAAGAAAATTTCCCATCTACCACAGACCCTTTCTAAATGCTCCTGCCGTTATATAAATTTATGAAAACATTTAAATTAAGTATAAGTTCCTTCAATGGGTGCGAACATGAAAAAAATTAATGAAAATGATCATTGCCATGTCTGACCTATGGATTCCAACTTTCTAGTTTTCAATTTTCTATTTTAAACTGGAGAAGGTTAATTGCTGTTACTCTTTCATGTTTTTTGTTACACAATCACTCTGATTGGAACATTGTATGAAGCTTTAGAACCTTGCAGTGTCTGGTTAAAAGTCAATGTCATCTGAGGAAATGAATGATTAGCAGTTGGTTTTGAGGTAAATATCTTACTGAATTGAAAATAATTCAGAGTGACTTCATTCTCTGATTTTAATATTGTTCTATGGTAAAGCAATGTATAAGTTTTGTTGTTGTTTTTATAGGCTTGTGATTGCTTTTATTTATTTAAAGCCTTTATTTCCAGAGATCAATACGAATTTTACTGTACTAATAAATGACATAGTAAAATTTTATGAAAAGATTTATTATCAAAATGCCTTACTGTCTTTAGGACACAGAAGTGTGACTCAAAAATTTGTTGGAATTAGGAAACATAACATTAAATAATATGATTTACTTAAGTTTTGAATTAGAAGTAATCTCCCAAATCCTCCAATGTATTTTCTTAATTTCACAGAAACCAAGAAAAAAGGCACAGAAGGCATAAGTAAGTTGCCCTAGGTCATAATGCTTGGGAATGTTAGAAACAGAATAATAGCCATCTTCTTGACTTTACCCCAAAGTTATCAGGCCCTGTGTCAAAATTTGAATAGCACTGCATTAACTTAGTCATTCCTAGACTTTGGAGCTTCATATATTTTAAATTAAAAATAAATTAGTAAAATCTGGATTTTGAAGCTAGATTTTGAATAGGGTTTTCAAGCTTCTATTTCACCAAAACAAAATAAAAAAAAATAATTATAAAAAAATAGAAAGAAAACTGCCGTTCTTGATCATCTTATAATAGAAGATGTTCTATTGTGAATATATATGTGAAATACTAATAGTAAATTAAAGGAAATCCATTTATACATGATTAATTTTATTAAAAAATCATACACCCTCTTTATTTATCCTTATTTTTTGTCATATCTTGAGACCAAAGTTTATATCCCAACACTAATCCAATGTTTGATTGAGGACTGCTATTCTAAGTTATGTGGTCTCATAACCACCCATTGTGGAAGGTTGGGCAGGCGTCCACATTTTACAGATGAAATGAAAAAGAAGTTTCTTGTGAGTGATCCAATGTCACAGGACTAGAAAATGGCAGAGCCAGGCATAGAAAGGACAGATTCCAACCCAAAATCTAATGTTTTTTTCACACTACAGGAAGCCTCAGAAAAGAGAAAATAGCTTACTTACTTGAAGAGTGTATATAATTTTTTAATACAATAAAAATATAACATGAAAAAGCAAGCATACATAAAATAATCTTTCTAATAAAGAGCATATACAACTTGTGCTACATTTTACATTTTTCTTAATGAAAGCGGTCAAAGGAAATGCCAAAGAGATGGGAAAGTGGGGAATGTTGGAGTTCAGAAAAGGCCTCAATGAGGTGTTGATTTCGAATGAAATCATTGAAGGAAATGAGGAAGTGAGTCACACACAGATACCTGGCAGAAGAGGATGTGGTCAAAGGGAACAGACATGGAAAAGACCTCATGGCAAATCCATGTATGGCATTCTTAAGGAAATAAGTAGGCTAGTGTGGTCGGACCTGAATAAACAACGCAGAGATTAGCAAGATATAATAATGTAAAAGTTAATGATGATCTATTATCGTAGGCCATTAACCAGTTATTTTGAATGAGATAGAGAAACATTACAGGATTTTGAGTAGAAGAGGAGCATGGTCTAACTTACATTTTAACAAAATCTCACTGGCAGCTGTGTGGAGAATAAACTAAAAAGAAGTGTTATCACAATTAAGAGGCTGCTGCCATCTCACAGAACAATAATAGTGGCTTACCTCAGCATGGTTGCATTGAAAGTGGTGAAAAGTGGTTGGATTCTGGGCATATTTTGAAAATGTTGCCGATGCTATTTGCTGATTGATTGAATAAAGAATATGAGAAAAAATAGGAAAGCTAATGATGATTTCATTGATCTGAGCATATGTTAATATAGAGGAAACCGTGAGTGGGATTGTTTAGGGGAAGAGATCATAATTTGGGATTTAGACATATTAAGTTTAAAATAGCTAGTAGACATCTAAGTGGAAATGTTGAATAAACCCTTGGATATGTGAGCTCAGAGCAGAGGCCCATATGGAAGATAAAATTTATGAGTCATTATCATATAAATGATAATTAAAGCCTTGATATTGGATGATATCACCAAGGGAGGATTGTACATCAGAAGAAATTATGTACGAAGTCTGTGCTCTGGGATATTCTAACGTTTATAGGAGAGAAAGATGAGGAGGAAGCATCAAAGGAAAATGAGAAGGAGCCATTGGTGAGGCAGAAAAAGAACCAGGGAAGTGAAATTTCATGGAAGCCAAGTAGAGAAAGAATCTCAAGGTGGAGCAAAAGATCAACCAGGTCAAATACTATTGATGGGTCAAAACAAGTGAATCGTGAGAATTGAAAATAGGATTTAGCCATGTCAAGACCATAAGCAAGTGTGATAAGAACAATTTCAGTGATATTGTGAGTTTTAAAAAAATGAGAGGGGAGGAATTAAAGATAGTAAGCAGAGCTCTTTTAAAGAGTTTTTCTGGGAAGATAACAGAGAAATTGAACAATATTTAGAGAGTGAAGTGTGTTTAATAGAGGTAGATAAGAGTGATAACAGCACGTATAAAGCTACTGGAATAATACAATAAAGAACAAAATTGCAGATGTAAGAAAGAGAGAGGACCAGACTGATGGAGTAATGATGCCCTACAGTACTTGGGAGGAGAGGATTGCTACACTGATGTTTCAGAACACATAAGAAGGGATGAATTCTAAGGTATAAGTGGCAAGAAGCACAAACCTAAAATTTAAAGCACAGACCATTTGATGACTAAGAGGAAAGATATCAAAGGATAGGGAGATATATTCAGGATGGATGATGGCTTGTAGAAGCTCCTTCTGATTCATTTTATAGTCTATGGGCTTTGGACTCAAGGTTATAAAGTAAAAGTGAAGATGGAGAGAAGGTGTAGGAGTTTTGAAGTGATACACAAAATTAAAAATAGAGAGACTGGGAGAGAAAGTAGAGTCTGGAAATGCATTATTTTTATTTGAACCATGAAGGTATGCTTGAGGTGTATAATTATGAACTTATTAAGAAAAGCATATCCATTTTTGTGTTTTTCTCTAGCCATATTTAACTGTGTGGCTAAAGACATAGAATGGATTTGGAGTTGAATTTAACTCTGGTTAGGATTTGACTGAGTAGGTATAAGGAAAATAAGAAAAAGATAAGGAAGTTGAAGGTATATGCAAGATAATGATTAAAATGGTGGCCACTTTAATTGAAGTGAATTATGAGGCCATGTGGGGTAGGTGACAGTAAAAAAGTGGTTGACTTTTTGGTTTGTTGGTACACATGCAGTTAAATTAACTTGTTGAAGTCAAGTTGGAGAAATTGAGCTGGAGCAATAGGAGTGGAGATTAAAGAGTAGAATGCTTAACATTGAGATAGTGAAGAGTTGGCTGTTATAGGAAAGGCAAGGTCTATGACATGACCATGGGAATGAAGGTCCAAGATAGAAAGGGATAAGATCAGAGAAAAAGTGGTCAAAGGACTAATGTAAACATCCAAAGGGCCTGTAGGAGTGGAATTGAAGGAAGTAACAGCAGGTGCTAAAAGTCTTCACAGGATGAAGACAAATATGATAATGAGATAAATGAGATAAGATTTTGTGTGTGATATAGTCTTCAGAAATGAGATTTAAACCTTGAGATTTTAAGGAAGAGGGAGGAGAATGATTGGAAGTAGTGAGGTGGAGTGTTTGCCCACCTCCAGGCCCAGTGACAGAAGGATTTTGGAAGAGGAAGCTGTCATTAGACAACTCCAGGGGACACACTCTCTTCCAGAGTGAGCTAGGACTTAGTAAAGAAAGAAAGGAAAGGATCTATAAATATATTTCTTGATTAGATGTTTCAAACAAGAAAGTCAAAATTACCTTCATACTAATTCTTATTTCACTTGAAAATGTATTAGGTGTATATATCTTTATATTGTATTTTATTAACTTCATTTCATCTCAGCTGTTTATAATTATCTCAATTTCTTAGATAAGAAAAAAATCTGAGTGAGATTGCATTTTTTACTCATATCACACCACTTATAAATGGCAGAAGTGGGATTAGACTTAGCTCAGGTACACAGAAACATTCTTAATATTTTTCCCTGTGTGACTTAATCAGTCTTTTACAGTGAGGTGCTGACAAAGTGATCCAGAGCTCTTCTACTTAATGCTAGTATTATGGGGTAAGACACATTTCTACCTCTTGCTCCTGATTCTTACATTTTCATTCAATGAGTAATTACTGCAGTAGCCCCTGGGGAAATTGCAGTGAACAGACAAATTTCTTGCCTTCATAGAGTTTCATGGGGTATCTGAAAAAGGAATGAAGTATGTAATTACACAAATAAACTACTCAAAAGCCAATAATGGTAAAAATTTCAGACTGGTGGTAGCCTGGAGATTGAGAATCTTCCCTAAAGAAGTGGCAATTAAGAAGGGACACTAAATGTGTGTGGAGACTGTGGCTATGAGTCTAGGGAGACTCCAGACAGGGAATGTGCTAAGATCCTTTGAAAGGATCATGGAGTTGAGGAAAAAGAGAAAGAAGCCTCACCATAGAATCTGATCAGCAAGGGGGAAGAGGCAGAAGACTTAGTTGAAGGGGAATTGAGGGGACATCTTAAGGCCATATCAAATATTCTTTATCTAAAACCTATAGTGAAGTTTTTGAAATAGAAGAGTAACTCAGGCATTCTCATGTAAGCAACAGCCTTTTTGAAGTCCTTCTTCACAATTACAAAAATATCCAACTTGGTGTCCAGTGATAATATGAGATAGTTTTTTGCACACTTAAAGATTGCAAAGTGTGCTTTGTAATTTACTAGGATAATTTCTAAAATACTTTTATATATAAAACACATAAATTAAAGAATAATTTAGTAGTTTATGTATACGCTGGGATTTGTTTATGATTAATTTTAGTTTAGTTTTGTTTGAAATAAGTACTCTTATTTTTAACAAAAATGTCTGTATATATAAGACTTGCATATTATTTTGGATTACACCTTTTCCTTTTTAATGAAAATATAAAATCCACATATGCACATAAACCTTCCATATATTTGAACATCTTGATTAAACATTCAGTTACATGCATTTTCTCATTGATCTAGCTTCTGCTCTCAAATTGGTACAATTGCATAATCTGCCAAATCTTCTCTTTTAATACATGTATTTCCTAAGTGATTTTTTCCATGCTGAACTAATGATCATAGTATTTTTTTGGTTTCCTTTATTGGAGCCAAAGATACATTAAAAAATAATAAGTTAATATAAAATTGACCCTGATTTCATAGTTTCAAAGCTATTTTTCTTTGTTTAATTTTAGTTACACAGCAGAATCATTTCTTTTTGACAAATAACTTATAAAAAACCTTAGGGTCATTGTGTGTGAGCTACAGTATTATATAAATATGAGGACTATTATTGGTATTTCTGAATAATTTAAAATTTGTCAAGCAGTGACCCATGTACTAAGATTTCTGTCAGTTAGTCAAAGCAGATCACTATTTTCAAGAAAAAAAAATCAAAATGCTGGTTATGTAATGATATCTCACAGAACTATTAATGTTATACAATGAACTGTTAAGCTATATAATCACTTGGTCCAGAGTTCCCTACAAAGGATAAACAAAAGAAAAGCAAGCACATAGGAGCATATAAACACTCCCCCTCCACAAACTTACACAATTTCTTTGGACTTAATGTTTAATTAAGCTCAAATTCTTTCTCTTTACTACATTCAAAACATTCATTTCCATATGACTTTACATAGCCCTTAATCCTAGTATCTGGCTTCAGCAGTCCTTGCTACTGAAACCGTGCACTTCAATGTAATTGAAATCAAAACTAGAATTAAAAAAAAAATTCTTTAAGTCAACCACACATCATGGGTTTAATGGCTTCTATTATATCTCCACCAGTGGGTCATCCAACCACTGTTTCAGAATTCTTAATCTCTCAAAGCATTACATTCTATCTTTAAATCCTAGTAACTTCTGGTAACTTCTCTTCTATGTTTAGCAGAAACTTGTTTTGTAGTACCTTCTCTTACTTAGTTCTAGTTTTCCCACTTGGCCAGCATAATTGTTTGTTTATAGTTCTCATCCACTTTGAGCTACATTTAAAAATAATAATACTGTAGAGCTAATTGTGTTAATTGTTATACAAGTAAATGGTAAAAGGTTGTACAATATTCTAATTCAAGATATTTTGTGGAAAATTTTTTGGATAAATATCAGCAGAAGTGGATGGAGAATATTCTAAGAAGTGTATGCATAGAGGAATGTAGGTGGAAAAGCTGTTGTTATGCCTGGTATAGTGAACAGTCCAATCTGACTCAAATGCTAAGAATGTATAAGGGGGGGGTGGGAAATTAGACTGCAAAGGCAAGTTAAGGAATATTCTGGAGAACTATGAATCTGACTGATATTTTTAAATTTTATTTAGTTAAAGGTATAAATTCTTTGACATATTTTAATAAGTTACATATATATTCAAATTAATCTCTTTGATTAATGCAGAGACAATAGAGAGAGAAATGAGTGTGAAAAGAAAAAAACTCTAACAAAACATTAGTCAGTAATAAAATAATGTTTATACCAGGATGGTGACAAGAGGAATGAACAGAAAATGATTATACTTAAGAAATAAACACCAAGTGCCAAGCATTGGAGTAACCCTTTACTGCACACCTCGAACTTTCTCATGATAGAACTCTAAGTACTCCCATTACATATGAGAAAAATGAATCTTTGAAAGCTAAAATAACAAGTTCAAGATTATGCAAGTAGTCAACAGATAGTGAAGCGGGGCCATCATCCTTCCCCTCTCTAAATGAAGATTCATTCTTTAGTTCTCTAGTTTTCTATTTTTAAGTTCTTGAGAAAGTTAATTTATTGAATGGCTTCACCCACCACTTCTATAATATCCTGCCAAGTCCACATTTCCAATCATCACTTCTCGCTCAAGTGCTAATCTTGCATGAGTCAACTTTCTCCTGTAAATTTTTTTTGAATATTACATCATCTTGAAATATTTAGTAAAAAAAAAATTCTCTCACTGAACATTGGTATGCTATGTTTTGTCGGATGAGAATCATTACATTGCTTGTCTCTCTCTACTGCAGTAGATACTTACCTCATTGGCTAATCTTTTGTGCATGCAATCAGTAAATTGTGCTGGCTTCTGCTGAGCCTTCTTTCTTCGGCTAGAGTTGACTACTTTAGATATTAAATTTATGGTATTTTTGCATTGTTTATGCTATGTTAAATGATTCTTTACAAAAAATATTTCAGGGATTAGATGAGTTTATAAAAGCCTCCCAGAACCATTTTCTGCTCCTTCGCAAATAACTCTTTATCTACACTTTATTCTCCTTGTCTGGAACCCTATTTTTTTTTAACTCTCTTAAGCTAAAATACTGATAACCCTGTATGACTCTGCCTTCTGCCCGTATGCAGATGACAGTCTTGGTGATTCTTCCTTCAGCCCCTGAGTCTCTTCCTTTCTTTTTACTTCCATGAATGCAATCTCCTTTCCTCAGGCTCCACAAATTCCTTTTTATTTCACTATTGCTAGTCTCTTTTCTACAACTCATGTTATACATTTGTCTCAAAATTTTTACTTAATAAATTTATGAAGTATCGTATTACTTAATATGTTAAATATGAAGATTAGGTTAAAAATTGATAGCTACTTAATGTCTAAAGATTAATCCCATTTTTAGATTGGTCTTTTCAATTTGTCAACCACAAATTCTCTTCCCCAGTAAACATAATCTGGGCATTTTCTTTATATATATATATATATATATATATATATATATATATATATATATATATTAATTTTTATTAATATATAATGTATTACTTACCCCAGGGTACATGTTTGTGAATCATCAGGCTTACACATTTCACAGCATTTGCCATTTTCTTAAATATTCTTTTATAGCCGTTCCCACCTCCACAGCATTCTTTAATTATTATGTATAGTGCTATCTCACTTGTTTCTCTACCCAGGTGAACTTTCCTTTCATTCTAGGTATAATTTGCATCATTTCCAAGTCCTTGGAAGTGTCTCCTTTAAAATTTGTAAGCATTATAGGACTTACCCCAATGTTTGTCATGTGGTATTTCATTACTCCTACTGATGTTTTAAAGCTTTTACCTGCTCCTTTCTTCCAAAATGTACCTTGAATCCTTTGAGGTCATTTACATTGTTTCATTCTTCTATATCTTTCTCATGCCTAACAGTGTGCCATATAGAACATATTAAGACATCATTGTTTATACACCGTCTCAGGCTCTCTTGAAAGGGAAATGTATTTCCAGGGATCTAAGGATGGAATGTTATTGATGTTACTGCTGTTCAGCGTGTGTTGCTAATTTTAGGCAAAATAGCAATGCATTAAGCACCATTGCAAGATGATATATATATATATAATATAATGTTATATCATATATTATTGTATATTATTAATTAAATACTATTATATAATACATAATATATAACATATATTATATATATTATTATATGTATTATATATATTAAAATGTTTCTGGTTTAATGAGGTTTATAACCCAGTTATGGAATATTATATGACAGTATTTGTCTCTGATTTTGATTTTTCTACCATTAAAATATATTTCTGCAGATTTGCTGAGGAGATCAAATTTTGGAAATTCATATACCTTATAATTATAGCACAATCATTCAATAAATGAGGTGTGCATATATTGCCTATTTGAGGTATCAGGAGTAAGAAATATATTTTCATTTAAATTAATAAGAAACAATGGTGATTTATCAGTGTGGAATAAATGTGAATGTAATTTTTAGTAGTATGTCTTGGCCATATACATTCCAATTGTTGGGATGCCTGGGTGCGTCAGTCGGTTAAGAATCAAGTCTTGATTTCTGCTCAGGTCATGTTCTTGGGGCCCTGAGATTAAGCCCCATGTCAGGCTCCATTCTGAGGATGGAACCTGCTTCGGATTCTTTCTTTTTCCTTCTCACTCTCCCTCTACTCCCCGCCCCCCAACTTGTGCTTTGTTTCTCTTTCTCTCTATTAAAAGAAAAAAAAATTTCCAATTGCTAATCACTTCAATAAATATGTATGAGAGTCTAGAAGTCAGGGTAATCTTGTGCTGTAGGGTAACATATCCACAGCAGTAGATAAAATGCTCTTGAGTACGCTGTAATAGTGAATTAGTGTCTCTACATGCAAACAAGCTAGGACATTTGTTCTCAATTTGAGTCTTTAACAAATGAAAATGGCATAACTGATATTTGTATTAATCATCAAAATATTATGATAAAGGACACAATCATCTTCTCTTTAAAGGAGATTCAATGTGTTTATGTTGATCTTTATATTAATGGGAATACTCAAGCATTTATTTTTGGGAAAATAAAGTGTAAATTCTTGTAGGATTTAAATTCATACTCTCCTGAAGAAATAGCTTTTATCTTTCCATGTTAATAAAATTTTTAAAGCTTTTTACCCAAGTTTTTAAATATGCTTTTTAAGTCAATAATACTCTTCCTTTAATATTAGTGACTACCATTTTTTATTGCTTATCTAAAGTTTTTATTAAGATTTTCATTTTAGAAAGGTAAATTTCAGGATTAGTGACACAAAAATCTGAATATTTTTAAGGGTTTCCTTATAACTAAGTGAAAAGTGTTGATGCAAACTAACAGAAAAATTTTTAACATATATAAACTGGTAGTACACCAAAGGAAAAGTACAAATTGACAATAAAAGACAAAAAATTCTACATCATTTAAGATAAAAAAATATAATTCTGTTTCAAATACTTGGTGACTCAAACTACTTCTACCTAAGATATTTTTGTTACAAATATGTAAGAAAAGATTATTTTAGAAAAGATAAAAATCTTAACTTTATGTCAATTTTCTTTCATGCTTGAGAAAATTCTTAAGCCCATAAAGTAGTATATTTCAAGTGACCCTAACAAAATACCAAACACAAGAACTAGAAACTCCCCCTAAGCTATCATATATACATACATCTCCCAAACAACACAAGCATTTCCTGAGAACCGCTTCCTAAACAGGGGATTTGACTGTGAGGATTCCAGGTATGGAACATGGGATATCAAATATAGCACATATGTGAAGAAAACTAGGATCATAAGGATGGAGACCAAAGTAAGATAAGAATTCTTCTTTACAGAGAGAAAATAGAAATGATTTAGAAAATAAAGATTTTATAATTTCTACTTGGCACCCAAGAACGCGTTGATAGGAAAAAGAAGCATGAAAGAATAAGTACTTCCTGGAAATTTGAAATATAATTGTCAAGATAAAAATAAATGAAAACATGGCTAAATTCAATGAACAGTTTTTAAGATCAAGCTAGTCATCTCTTAGATATAGGTTCAATAGATGTCTCAGAAAGTAGAACAAAAAGGCCACAGCAGTGGAAAGTAAGGAAAAAAAAAGATATATATGAAAATTCCAACATCAGAATACTATAGGTTCTGAAGAAATAGAAGAGGGAAAATGAAAATGAATTTTTTTTAATGATGTTTTTCTTGAAGGACAATTTTCTTGAACTAGAGTATGCATTGTCAAATTAAAAAGTTCATCTGTGCTCAGCAAAGTGAATGTACACAAAACAAAACAGAAAAGAAAACAAAATAGATAAAGAAATAAAAGATAACAAAGAAAGAAAGAAAAAAAGAGAAAAGATAACAAAGAAAATTCCCAAGTTGCCTGTAGTTTAAGAAGAGATCACCAAAATCAAACAATATTCTTACTACTATTAGAAATTTTATCAGCAACAGCACATGCTGTACAGGGAACAAGAAAAATATTTTTCATTTCAAAGAAAATATATTTTGTTTTGCATTTTATAGTTAACAGAGCAAAATAAAAACAGAAGTATAGACAAAATTAGTTATATTTTTTTAATGGAGGAATTTTGAAAATTTGCCTCCCATGTACTATACATGAAATTCATCAGATAAGGCTTAAGTATACTAAAAGTAAAACATATTACAGGAAAGAAAATGCTATGAGGTAACCAAACAAAGCAAAAAAGAACAAACCCAACTATGTAGAAAGTTCAGAGAAAAATAATAAGCCAAAGGGAATCCTCCATCCAACATTCCATGATTTGGGAATGAGGATGTTAGTAAAACCATTCAAAATTGTTTGCCAATGTATGTAAAGAATATATAAAGTATTTAAATCTTTTGACATAGTAACTTAAGATAATTGAAAAATCAAAGATGTAGACAAATATTGTAGCACTATTTTGAATAGTAAAAATAAATTATAAGCTAGTATAAAAAATAGGGAACTGGTTATCTGAATATCATATATATATATATATATCATATATATGTGTATACACATACTATATATACACACACACACAGCAGAATTACCAAGTCAGTATTAACAAGAAAATTGAGAATATAGAAAACCTTGCTAATAAAATTATTCTGAAAATAAATGATAGAAATATATAACTAATTCTCCAATTTAAATGTTACTTAAAATTGTGGGTATGTTATTATTAAGCATTTCAAGATCTGTTAATCAAATTTATCTCTGGGGGTTATATATATCCAGGTCCAATTTATAAATGATATTTGTGATTAGAATATTATTTATTTTTAATTGTTTTTTTACATAAGGAATCAAGGTAACAAATCTAATAAAGTAAAATACTTTATGTTTTAGAGACATTTTTAAAGAGCAGCAAACTGTTAATTGCTCGTTTAAACACATTTAAGCAAGTATGAGAATAGTTTATGCATACAATCAAGTAATGAAATATTCTAAAATGCTCTGTGTTCTCAAAGAACTCACTAAATAGGTTCAAGATTTTAATCATGTTGCATCAAATCATTATTTGACTGCTAAATCTAACTAAAAAAAAATCAAAAGGACTTCTCAGAATGGTTGAATAGCTTCAGATTTTGTATGTCATACCTAACATGTCTAAATGCTTTCTCTCATTATGCAAAAAATCATGAATAATCAGGTCAAGGCAGTATGCAAAGAAAATTATCAGACTGTGAAACTAAGAGAAGGCCTATTAGGCACAAGCTGTACACCTGTTTGCTCGTTCCTCACTTTAAATGGTTTGTCATTCTGTTTATAAAATCTCATTACACTAGGAGTTCTGTGAGTGAAGAAGAAAAAGTCTTAAATCCTATTGTTGAATAGTATATTCAATAAGTCAAATTGTGTTTATCTGAACAATTCTTCAAAAATATAGCTAAACTATGCTTGAAATGCTACATATACAATACATATGGTATGTGTATATGTTACACACACACATATTTTAAAATTTATATTTTAACATAAATCAAATAAAGCTTTTCACTATAAAATATTGACCAATTTTAACAAGAAAGTCTGTTAATAAAAAAAAATTCCAGATGGTATTATATAAACCAGAGTTCAAGCTTGTCAAAATATCCACTTCAAATATAAATATAATTTTATCTTAAACTGAAACCTATATAAATTTCAACAGAATTAAAGGTGAGGTTCTATTTTATTTGGTCTTTTTACATATTGCTGTTATAAAGATATATTTTTGCTAAGACTATCTCAAAATAGAAATATTTATGTTTCCACTTCACTCTGCATATTTTCAGGTTATTTTTATTTTTTTAAAGATTTATTTTATTTTTTTTTTCTTTTTTTTTT
>CM052799.1:161763121-162013973 GCA_028533885.1 Nasua narica | reverse complement strand
AAAAATGTCATTGTAAATAATGCTGCAATAAACATAGGGGTGCATATATATATATTCCCATTAATGCTTTTGTTTTCTTTGTGTGTGAATACCCAGTAATAGAATTATGGGTTCATTTGGTACTTGAATTTTTAATTTTTTGAGAAACCTCAATAACGTTTTCCACAGCTGTTGAACCAATTTACAGTCCCACAAACTTTTAAAGTTGTGGCAATAATTTACTACTAGTGTTGAGTCTATGAATATGAAAAGTGGATAATGTAAAAGATAACCACAGGATTAATAATGTTGACCTCTAGAGCCTAACAAAGGTTATACCCAATGAATACTTATTACAGTTTAAAATAAGATGATTAGACTATATAGAATGGAATGGATAACTAAAAAAATTAAAAAGAGATCCTAAATTTTCTTTCTTAAAAATTTGATCCCATTGTGTTGTCCCAATGATTGATGGAGCAAATTATGTGAATTGCTAAGGGAGGGGTGTTCCAGTTAGAGAAAACAGAAAATGATAATATCTTGAGACAGGAATCTACCTACCTTATTCAAGATTTAGTAAAAACAGACTCTAACTTTTACTAGTTAGGATAATCAGAGCTAGTGAGCTTGTGAATTGGAAGACTGATATTGATGAAGTGAATGACATAATGAGGGAGGCATGTAGAAGTCAGGGAATGAGTGGGGGAGCAGTGGATGGTAGACCATCACAGATTCTGTAGGATCTTATAAGCTATTTAAATGAAGTGGGGTTTTTTTTTGTTAGGTTTTAGTGAGATGGGTAGTGTTTTGACAGGTTTGGAACAGAGTCATAATACGACTTTGACTGTAAAAATGATCTGGCTGCTCTGTCATATATGGACTGTTATGTGTAAGGGCAGGGAGAATGTAATGGCGAGATCAGCTTGTAGACTACTAAAATAATTCAGGAGAAAAATGATGGTGTGTTAGACCAAAAAGTAGCACTGAGATGTGATAGCAGTCAGATGCCGGATATATGTTGAAAGCAGTACAGATAGAATTTGCAGATGCCTTAAATATGGAGTGTGGGAGAAAATGAAGACATGGTCAGGGAAAAAGTAAGATAAGCACAAAGTTGCTATTAATTGACAAATAGGAAATCAGAATTTAAATTTGGACAAACATGGTTTAAGAAGCTTATTTAACACCCAACTGGAGATCTTGGGTATGAGTCTGGAGTTTAGAGGCCAGTTCTACCTGGAGATTCTGATTTTGTGATTTTCAGCACATATAGACATAAAAGTCACAAGACTGAACTATATGGTTGACAGATCAATAAGTGAGTATAGATGGAGACATGGTTCAAGGAATAAGATCTAGGCATGTACAGATAGGTAAATTGTGATGAGGAAAGTGTAGAAAACACCTAAAAACCATCCAAATGATAAAGGAAGTTGTGTGAACCATATTGAGGAGTAAGTTAGAAAGTAAAGATGACAAATTTATAATTAAAACTTTATGACCATAGGTAATTTAACTTTGAATAGAGCAGTAAATGAAGTTACTGAAATGTGGACAACAACTTAGATTAAATACAAAAATAAAATGGTTGCAAAATCAATATGAATAAGGTCTTTTCTAGCTGCTACCATTACAAAGTAAATGGCGCAGTATCTTGGTACCAAATAATACAGGGACCCCTGGACTAATATTTGACTAATCCCATCTCAATAGTAGATTAAGCCATGTCATTGTTGACATACAGAGTAAAGGATAGTAGAATATAAATATATTTATAATTTAATTGAATATCATTCCTGAAATATCAGTTACTATGATTGGAGAACTATTGAAGTGACTTGTATGAATAACAAGGAAAGACTGAATTTGAGTTTATGGTTTATATTGATTTGTCATGGAATAGAAATCAAAACCTGAAGATGGAAATACCTTTTCCCAATCTTAGATATTTTCAAATGAAAGGCACATATGAATTCGGGACTTTTCTTGTGAAGAAATATTTTGAGATAAAACAAACTAAAAAATTCTTAGCCCCAAAGAAACTGGCAAACATGAACATGGATAGATAATCTTGAATTATTAAATCCTTACACAGCCAAATCTTTATGAATTTTAGAACTCTAGGATCCACAGGCCAACAGGTTGACGTAGCACTGTAGCCCATCTAGTTGAGAGAGATTAGAAACTTGTATGAGCATTTCTAACCTGTCTCGGATCCTATCCAAACTTTAACTCTTATTTTATTTCAAACCCAGGGAGCACATGAAGACATAGCATTTGTAAGAGGAGAATGTCTCTAACAAAGCTATATTTTGTTTTTGTCCAAGTCAGAGAAATCTCCACATTGATGTGCTAAATATAATTGGGAAAGTACAGCCATTAGGGATGACAAGAATAAAATCAGGAAGAAAATGGCTTGATTCGAAGTTGGCAAGCAACTTTTGGAATTTGAGTAAATTAATTCCAAATATCATAAATAAGATAATTGGGAAAGAACTACACAAAGTTACCTATTTCATTGAAGTAATGTCTAATTCAACTAAAGTCTCTCA
This sequence comes from Nasua narica, assembly GCA_028533885.1. Taxonomy (NCBI): domain Eukaryota; kingdom Metazoa; phylum Chordata; class Mammalia; order Carnivora; family Procyonidae; genus Nasua; species Nasua narica. Next base: position 162,011,439 of record CM052799.1, on the reverse strand, counting down.
GAAACCTCCTTAAATAAAATTTCAGTTATTATTGGTCCAAAAATTATTGTTATTTAACTGGTAGTTTTGAAGCTAGAACGCACTTTAGCTGTATCTTCCAATGTATCATATAATGACTAAAACCCAAATAAGTTGATTGCTATTAATTGGCCTGATCTTGAATCTTATTTTTCTGAGTACAAGGTACACTTTTTTCTCTGTTATGATGTGTTCTAGGCTGGAGACATGAGATAGTGTCTAAACTAATGTATAATAAAAGACTAAAAAACAAGTTTTATTCTTTCAGAATATATACTTTAGTTATTATTTAGTATCATAATTCAAAGTCCTAGAAATTCACACTAAATTACTAAACCAGAAAAATTCAGACAAACTTTCTCTTTATTATTTTTTTTTTGGAGTATCAAGTATAACATTACCTGGACAAATAACTTCAGATTCACTGTAATCTGCTCAGTTGAATTGGTGGCAACATCTTGAATAAGAAATTAAAAGAAAATGTAATCAAATCAGCAAGGAGTTAATTAAGTCTGCTGTTAATATCATCATTACATTGTTTCTCATCTAATCCTTTGACAAATTTCAAAATATAAACTACTGGAAAAAAAATATAAACTACTGGGACACTGTTCTCTATGTCCAGACTCCTTCTATTTCAAATTAGCCAATAGTGACTGTTCCACAAAGTAATACCTTTTCTTTGTTTAGGATGTGCAGACTGATTTTTAATCATGAAGGAAATTTTACATTCATTTTTCTGAATAGTCTGATCAGGCAGAGTTTCATATTCTGTTACTCAACTTGGATCTTAATGGAGAAATACGGATGTTTGGCTTGTTAATTATAGTAACAATAACTGAAAACTCGTGAGATTTCTTCCTATTCCTTTGTCAGAATCAATTTCCTAAAAAAATAGATTATTCATTTCTATTTATCAGCCCCTTGGAATCAAAACAATAGCATAGTCATTCTTATTGTTTATTTCAAATATGCATGGGCTATATTCTTCTAGATACTTATCATTAATTATTAGGAAGTTGAGAACTAAGTATTTCACCTTAACTCTAAAATTTGTCTGTATTAAATGTTTTCATTATTATTTCCTGTACATTTCCCTTTTTTTTAAATATTTTATTTACTTATTTAACAGAGAGACAGAGAGAGAGATCACAAGTAAGCAGAGAGGCAGGCAGAGAGAGAGGGGGAAGCAGGCTCCCTGCTGAGCAAAGAGCCTGATGCAGGGCTAGATCCCAGGACCCTGAGATCATGACCTGAGCCGAAGGCAGAGGCTTTAACCCACTGAGCCACCCAGGTGCCCCTTTCCTGTACATTTCCTAAAGAAAATTAGATTCATGCAATATGAAGAAACTATCTTTGGTATAGATTTAATCAGTCCCAGCCTTCAAATCTCAGTTCAGATTCTTACTACTTGTGGGACCTTGAAAAATTACATGAAACTTCTGAACTCCGGTTTCGTCACCTCTAGAATGGTGCACCATTTCAACATGCAAAGCCAATGTGAGAATTTGAAGTAATGCTAGGCGAGCAGTTATCCTAATGCCAGGCATATACTGAAATACAAGTAAAGTAAAACTGCTTCTGTGTAGAACAATTTGCAACCATTACTGTTTTTCAGCTTTTAGAAATGTAGTTTTTTCCTATATATTTTCATGAATGGTTTGAATTAGATGGTTTTGTTAGTACTATGGTTATTGTTTATATGTATATTAATTTATATTTATATATAAATATATTTATATTGAATATATAAAATATATATTATTCTGCAAAGAAATTAGTGTAAAAAGAATTTAGGTACTTTTAATATATTGAAATATATAATAGTTATTGCAAAATTATATTATAAAATTAGGCAAAATGCAGTTTTCATGTTGACATATAAATTGTATTTGCAGAATTTGTAATATATTCAATTACATGCATATTTCAAGTAGTTGCAAGGTGAAATGGAAAATTAGCTAGGCTATACCTGACCTGCATATATACATGCAAAACTCAAAGATCATATTCAGATGCAAACTTGACTGTTGCGGTATTGGTATAGATTCCTTTGAAGAATCTCAATTAGAGTTAGTTTTGTTTTCTCTTATATTCTGAAGAGAAAACAAAACTACCTCAATTTGAAGATACCTCAATTGGAGTTAGTTTTGTTTTCTCTTATATTCTGTTTTACCCATATGTTCTTTTTTTGTCATGGCGTATTTCCCAGAGATAGATTGAATTGACAACCTTGACTGTTACTCTTTTCTTGGTTATTTCTTAGTTTCTTCCAAAACAGCGCATTCACTATTTCACAGCCTTCTGGATATACCAACATTCCAGGGAATGAATAAAATCCATGCATTTTTATGGCTGGAAGCATTAGGCTTGGTTCTGTAAATATTTATCACTTCCTACTATGTGTCATGTATTTTGCCAATCACCAAAGATAGTAAGAGTGCCTGCCCCTGAATTTTTCCTTGCCCAGTACATCTTTCTTATCCTCCAGCCAACTCTCATTTTACATATATATATATATATATATATATAATAAAAAGATGCACATAAGTGACTTAAATTTACACATCTAGTTATTTACAGAGCGACAAAGACATTGAGTGTATCCTGACTTCCATTCAAATTATAACATGCCATCTCCACATTACTAATTATAGAGGGGTGAAGTACATAGACGGCATTTTCTTTTAATTCTATCAAATCTCTGTGGAATTTCTTTTTTAAATGAACTTGGTGACAAGAATGTCAATGGGTTAATGAAAACGAAAAAGACTGAACATTTTGTTACAAATTCACTTTAGACTTGAAATACTGCATGGCATTTAGTCTGAGACTTGCCTATATGCTTACAATACACCGTTAAGATAAGAAATGTCAGTTATCTGGTTAATTTGTCAATGTAGACAGCCAGTCAAGCCCCAACATGAACCTCCTTTAGTATATATGATCTGAGTTAACTGTAGACCTAGTCTGAATTGATTTGTTAATTGCTAACTTTTTCTTTAGTTTGGTTCCTACAGACTTTAGTAGAAAAAAAGCAATAATGTCACTATAATATATGGCTTGTCTTCCCCTTTCTCAAAATCAATCTTGAAAATTTTAAGACTTATTTATGGAATAAAACTGACCTTTGAGAGTAGAAAATGACTGGTATATAATAACAAGTACTATTTTGAAATAATTGCTGAGTGCTAAAACTGTTTATAGAATTTTACTTTTATTAACAAATTTAATCCTACTAGGTACTAAAATCATCCCACTTTAAAGATCAGGAAGTTAGGTTAAATAAATTAACCAAGGTTATATATGTAGTAATTAGTAAACTCAGAATTAAATTCTCTTATAAAGCATATCAGGTGTCTCTATTCAAAGTGTATTACTAAAGCCCAATATGAAATCTTGTATAATAAATATATGAGACTACCTACAGTTTTATTTACTATAATTAGTATCCACAATAGACTAAAGATGGTTAATATTTTGGGAAATCATGAAATATATGGAATGTTGCATCAAATTAGCCAACCCCTATGTATGATTGTAAGTAAATAGAGCATTGATCCAGAATGCTCTATGATAACCTTAAGAAAGTAATCTATAGCTTGAATTTCTGAAATACTGTATATAGTACAGCTAAAAACTCAATAGTAATATCCTAAATAGAAGTAGTACTAGGATTGGTAGATACTATGTATTGTTTTTAGACAATAATGCATATCTTAAATTTAATATTTTTGAAGTTCTAAATAGAGACCCTGAGTATTATCTGACTATGTTAATATAATAATTAGAATAAACACTGTTGGTTTATGTATTTTAAGGAATGTTACCCTATATGTCCTTAGATGGATATTTTGTACTTGTTAATGTTTTATAGTCAGGTGATCCTACCAGAACTTCCAGACTTCAGTATTTCCCCACTATTAATTCTCCTATATACAGAAGTGCAAATATATTCATAAATATGCTGCAACATTTCATTTCTAACTCTAAAAGAAACAGGGGTTCCTCATTCTTATATAATAAAATTTAGTCTCCCAAACTGCATTTCCAGCTTCATCCTCACTATTCCTTTTCATTTCTAAGATCTCATCAAATTGGATGGGGAAAATATTCTTTGAACAAATCCCATGATTTTCCACTTCCATGCCTTTAGATTCCACATTATTTCTTCTAAACAGATGTAGATATACACCCTTATCTATTGAATGTAAGTTGAAAATATCCTGTCAATCAAAGTCCAACCCTTGGAGACAATCTCTCCCCTTTTTAGTCCCCCAGCTAAAAAATAATGTATTTTTGTGCTCTACATTTTATTGATTTCTTTTTCATGGTGCTGTTACTTTCCAATGGATCTCTTGTAACTTTTATATGTGTTTTATCACCCTTACAAGATGCTACAGAGATTTAGGGCAGAAGCAATGTCCTATCCATCTTTGTATACTCCAAACTACCTTGCTTACAGTTTTTCTATATTCCAAACTACCAGTTTTTATAAGATGTATTTTATAAACTACTATAGACAAACACAGACTACCACGCAAACTTATAGCGATACAGCTGGGAGTCAGAGAAATTAAGTGATTTTTTAAGATCATGTAAGTCAGGATTTGCACCCTGATATCTGGGTGCAAGTATTATATTAAAATAATAATAATAACTCATCTTTCTGGATATAACTATACTATTCACAATGACTTTGAATTGTAACATTTAAAATGTGGGGTGAGAGGTGCCTGGGTGGCTCTGTCTCTTAAACATCTAACTCTCTGTTTCTGCTAAGGTTGTGATCTCACTGGTCATGGGATCAAGTCCCATGTCAAGCTTCACACTCAGCAGGGAGTTTGCTTAAAGAATCTCTCCCTCTGACCCTCCCCCCACTTGCATGCATATGCCCACCCTCCCTCCCTCTCTCTCTCTCTCTCTCTCAAATAAATAAATAAATAAATCTATCTTTAAAAAAAAGTAAATTAACAAATTTAATCCTACTAGGTACTAAAATCATCCCACTTTAAAGATCAGGAAGTTAGGTTAAATAAATTAAATTAATGGAAGGAACTTTGGCTTCATCTGGGTTGGCATATATCTCTAACGGTATGTGTCTGGTAATGGGGAGACAGAGGAATACCACAGGGGCTTTGGGGTGGTGGTGGTGCTTAAGCTTCTTCAGATGGCTTCTTGGTATTAGATAGTGCATCCAATTTTGATCAAAATGCCTGTTAATAAAATAGGAAACAGCTGGGAAGGCCTAGACAGCCTCATGAGGTCCCAGCCAAGCAACTGAGCCTTAGGAAACACCCCTAATAACCTACCAGGCTTGTTTCTTTTCTGGGCCTTGAATTGACTTTTTATTTTGCTAGGGCCTCTCTCCCACTTCCTCAGCCAATGCCGCAGATCCTTGCATGGTTATCTCCCTCTCACCAACCATGATTTTACTCAGTTTTTAACTCTGCATAAAAATCTCCATAATTGGGGCGCCTGGGTGGCTCAGTGGGTTAAAGCCTCTGCCTTCCGCTCGGGTCATGATCTCAGAGTCCTGGGATTGAGCCCCGCGTCCTGCTCTCTGCTCAGCAGGGAGCCTGCTTCCTCCTCTCTCTGCCTGCCTCTCTGCCTACTTGTGATCTCTCTCCCTCTGTCAAATAAATAAATAAAATCTTTAAAAAAAAATCTCCATAATTACCTGGGACATCTTCATAGCACCCATCCTTCCCAGAATCAACCTATTGATTTATTTATATAATTATAAACTATTTTTTTCCAAATGAAATGTAAATCTCTCAAGGGCAAGGACTCTATCTTGGACACTCCTGGATAGCCAAAAGCCTAAAAACTGTCTAACCATAGAAGATGCTCATAAATATTTGTTGGCTGACTTGAAAGGGGGTAATCACAAAATGAAGATATCATTAACTGATTCATGCAAGATAAAAGTGGGCTTTATCCTGATGAGCAACTGTTACTCAAAAATTGTGATTCAGTCTATTGCCGTATTATTTAACCTTCTGGCCAAAACCAAAATGGATTCCCACATTTCTGTGTGCTGTGGTTACATCTACTCTCATGCCAGGCTTAGGTTAAGTTAGCTAAGAGACTCAAAGCTGCAGGTTGACCATGCTGCGTGTCCCAAGCAATGTGATGTTACTGATGCTTACAGTCAAGCAGTTTAGCAGGTATTACTTTGAACCCACAGAGAAGGCTCTCTGTTCTTGTCAGAAGAGCAATGGTTGGGAACAGAAACACCATTGAAAGAAGATGAGACTTCACTTGACCACCCTAGCCCTCAGGGAACTCTATTTCTTTAAAATCAAACTTTACTGTCTGTACCCTGTGTACGGTACTGATGAAGTTAACACTATTTCTCCATGACTATGCACTAATCCCTTCATTGAAAAAATATATATGCTTAGTAAAAGCAGATTGGGTGATCTCATTGTCATTTTTCATGAAAGTGGTTTCTGAGGAACCAAGGGATCCCAAATAGGAAGGGATGGAGGAAGGCATTTGAAAGGAAAATCAAGAGAGGGGGTACTCCTTAAAGGCAAGGACCAGTTCTCATCTTTCAGCCTAAGGCTCAGCGGAATATGTATGTCAAAGAAAATAGCTGTTTGAATAGCTGACTATAGAATCTAGAATTACACAAGTCAGAATGCACACCCACACAAGAAATTTGTTTAATTGATAAAATGAAGATGTATTTCCTTGCTGAAATTAATTTGTTGAATTAGCTCTTTTGGAGGAAAAACTCTTTAAGGACAACATGCAGTCAATAACCAAAAATACCAGAAAAAAGACAAATTAAAGCAAGCTATCTAAAATCCAGGACCAGAACAACAAGTTTAATACGAGCACATTAAGTGTGGTTTTTAAAATTTCCCCAGCAGAGTAACAAACTTGTATTCCCTCCAAAACTGAGTAGATCATTGCAATTTTATCCTACAGAAGACTTAGTGTATCATTGCAATATTTCTTTGCATCACTATTATAATTATCAAACATAATTTTCTCCTTTTAATTCTGCATTTATAGTTCCTGCTTGTATCTCAAGAAACAAAGAAAACATCATTTAAAAAAAAATTGGAGCACTTTTTTAATGCAACAGAACTTTTATGTTAATTTTCAAAGCAAGTAACTATTACTTGTTAAATACAATTGTCACTTTATAGACCCCACTTCTTGGAGATTTAAAATCATCTATGAATTAAGAAATGGGGATACATACACATATATAGCCAAAATAGATACTTTCCACTTCTCCAAGCTTTTGTGGGTTTTTTTGTTAATTCTGTAGTATCAGATGGCATTGTGCAGACGTTCCAGTTCCTTGCATAAATCCAATTCTAAAATAGAAGGGAATTCTTAAGCTGCTTCCTTCTCTGTGGGGTTAATATATGCAAATATTCACATAAATTTGGGAGCTAGTCCTAAGAATGTAGATCTAAGAGAGACATACAAAATGTGGTATGGATCAGGAGATGTCAATATTCCATCTAAAATGTACAGTTCAATAAATAAATAAATAAATAAATAAATAAATAAATAAAATGTGCTCATTCAGGTGAGTCCATGAGGCAATAGCACTACCACTGAGCTGGAGTACCATGCCTCTTTGCAGCCCATATCACTTCAGATGTTGAGATGGACATGTGTGTAGTAAGGGCCTTCAAATCCACAACAACGAATTCCTTGCTTCTCTTTTGACTTATGATATTGACTTGTGATTTTTCTAGAAGCATCTGAGAGCAATAGCCTGTGGAACATATGTTATTTTAAAAAACTTAGCAGCAGATCATTACAGTATAGTTCCTGTTCCTATTCTGCATTAAGACTGAGGTTGACCCTGAAGTAATTCTCCCATCCCCTTTTGGAGCTGACCTATCAAAAAGATACAAAATACAACAGAGATTTCCAAGAACATGACCAATATCCTCAATACTAACAGCTAAGTAGGTTACTTTATTTTTCTTTAACAAAGTGTTCTATTATTTACAGGAATATTTTACATGTGTTTTTCTCATTTATCATGGAAGGCATGAATAATAGATGTTTTAACCCTATTTTAAAGTGAAGAACCTGAGACCCATCGCTCCCTAGGATTCTGATTTCTTGCCCAATCACTTTCTACTATGTCGCAAGCCATAACCCAAGAGTTCTGTGACAGTGGTTCCCAACTACTGGTGTCCAGACCATAACAGTTCTCTGGAGAATGTTCCACAGGTGTGGAAGACAATGAGAAAAATAAGTATATTTGTAAATTTCACACACTGCTTCTTTCACAAGGATTATATACACTATTCTGATACTGTCTTTTCTAAGTTTTAGGGTTAAAATACCCTCTTTTATAAAGTGATGTAATATAGATGACATTTATTTAAGAGTTCTTATTTGGCAATTTTCATAAACAGAGACTGCCTATCAGTTACCCCTTGTTTTTCATTGATTGGTTATAAAAATACAAAACACAAGATCCACTGTAATAGAGAAATATGTTGGTGGTCAACTTGGCACCCTGTTCTTCCCCTTTTAGACACGAGGCTTATTGTTGAGGGAAGATTTTTACCCTTTTTCTGAGCAGCCATAATCTAATCCCTGTCAAGGAAAGATCCAAGATCTAGAGACCAGATGTTGGGATGCCACATGAGGGAGAAAGCCGAAATGAGGACAGGTTGCCGGGAGAAGAAACAAGGAAATCAAGATCCTGTAGATGAGAAGTGATTATGAAAGGTAGAGTCACAGGAAGAAATTCTAGGTTCTTCACTTTTGTTAGTACAACTATAATGGCCATCTGTAATGAGACAAAAGCTATATTGTAGGCTCAGTGGATAAGAACAATAACATATAGTCCAGACTACACCAAACGAAGTCTTCATTCTAGGAAGTTATCACATAATTCCATCTTCCTCAAACTGTCAACATAGACACAGCCCTCCATTTTTCCCAATGAAAGGGGACCTCTCCATGTACCTCTCCGCAGACTTCTCAATCTGTCATTACAAAGAACATAGGCTGGATCAAGACATACAGTTGCTAGAATGGAATAACATTAGTCTTTCCCACTATTTGGTGATATAGAGAGGGAGGGGAATGGAAGGAGGAAGAGGGTGAGCCTATAAATAGAATTTTCTCAAGTTTAACATTTTCTCCTATAAATTTCCCTTCAATATTTTAATGCCTGCTACCATTTGTCTACTAGCATATGTGCTAGCAGACGCCAAAAATGCTTAAGAAAGAAATAATCCATAGGATAAAATAAGCTGTAGAAGATGATTCCTAAATCTTCACCTTATGGTAGGGGGGACTATATTTGCATGTGATTTAATATTATTTACATATAGCCTGCTTTCCATAATAAAATTGTTCTGCTGTGTAAGAGTTTAAGGTGTCCTACAGAGAACATGGTAACTATAGAATACTGTAGAATACTGCACTTCACAGATGCTGTGCAAAGTAGCAAGTAGGCTAGAATAGCAGTGTTATGGCGTGTTTATCTTCTCATGTGAGTGGGGTTAAGTTTCCTAATATTCTTGTTATAAAGGGCTCTCTAAATAGTGCAATTTGAATAATATTCCTGGACTTTAGACTTAGGGGGAAAAAAGGAGGAATTTATGAGGTTCTTTAATAACTGAATTTTTATATGCATAACTTCTCTGAAATGATTATTTTTTAAGATTGTTTCTTCTTTTCAATTTAAATGATGGTTCCTTGGAGTGTCATGCTAGAAAATCAGGTGTAATGATATCAGACTGAAGAGTGTACTCTGATATGTGTCATCATTATGCAAACAAGTAAATTACTTTGTGTTGAAGTGTTCACCACAAAAATGAATGGAACTCCTTGCCTCTATGAGCTAATCTGCTACGTCTTTGGTCATTCATACAACATTACATGATGTTTAAACATGAATGGTCTGTTTTCATTTTTTAGAATTTTCATTGCAGATGTATCTGAAATTCTCTTACTAATTTTTTTCATTAATACTTTAGTGTGCTTTCAGGATATTTCCTAGATTTTAGAGTATTGCCCAAAACCCAAAAACATTTTCTGTTTCAGCTTTGAAACAATGTAGAAATCTTGAGTCTGTCCATTAATAAAGTAATTATTTTGCATAGCTAGACATTTTATTATGTTGTCTAAGGAAATGAACAGTAAAAGCATTAAGATTTAAAAAAGTAATTGCTAACATGGCCATACATCCTCTCTCCATCTTAAATACTTTTAATTGTTGAAATGTTAATATATGTAAATTTTAGTTTATATACTTACTCATTATTCATCTCTAGTGTTTTTCATATGTGTAACCCAAAGCTTAAGCTAGTTAAATTTGTATACTGGATGATCTATAATTATGGTGTTTTATTAGTGGATAGATGGATAGAATGGCATACATATATGGCAATGTTTGCCTTCATACTACGCTAGCATGGCTGTTTGAGTGAGTCTGACAAAGCTTGTTGCAATTGGTAAGGAGATTTTTCTCTTCACATCTGTATGACATACCAACTATATGGACTTGGTGGTATAGTCATTGAATACAGTTATCGCAAATCAAAGGTTAGATTTTGTTAAAGGTTTCGCTTAAAAACCAGAAAGCACCTTAGTAGAAGTGTTAATCACTGAAATCTGAGAAATTAATATTAATATTGGGTATTTATAATAAACGGAACTTCGGTTTTAAAAATGCAAGAGTAAAGTTTCCCTGAAAGGAATGCTCTTTCATAGCCATAAACATCCCCACAGTCAAGTCTAGGCATCATCTCTTCACTTACATTGAAACAAAATTTTAGTGCGTGTTTGTGTGTGTGTAAAAGTCCTTTTCCCACAGTATCAATCATGAATTGCTGAAGGGCTTCCATAGCATGACATTGTTGGAGCTCGGATCTGGGAAGTGCACAAAAGAGCTGTATTTGTTACCAATCAGAGGAATGTGTTTTCAAAACAAGGATAACATTTTATTTTTCTTTCTCCCCAGTTCTGCAGTAGTGTAAGTGTTAAAGCCTGAGAGGTTTAGAAAGCTGCAGTGAATGTGTTAAGACTGTTAATGAAGCTTCTGAATCTAAGGACAAAATTAGCTCTCACACCCACACTGCGCAAAGTACAGCAACTGTCTGATAGAATTGCATCATGACTTTTACCTGGGGACACGGGTATTATATGCAGCTGAATTGATGAAATTGGGAAGACAGATGTGCCCAAAGGACATTTTAAGAAGCTTGTACCTACATAAATTGCTTGTGAAAAATCTCTAAAATTTGAATAAGAAACCAATGTAAAATGCCTTCTGCCTGTAAACTTCAGGTCATATGATATATATTATCTAGCATAGCCTTTAAAGAAAGAGAACATTTGACTTTCTCTTGGTATCAGACAGTCTATATAATGTCAAGCCCAATGAATGTTTATTTTTCCCCCTTCTTATAAAGAGAAGTACTTAGGACCAGAGAGTTTAATGAGGGATGCTAATCTTGTGTGTTGTTTGCTTAAAAACCTTAAATTCAGGCTTTCATTGCAATGTGACTGGCATACAAAGTAATGCATAGAATTAAATAATTTGGATATTATAACTATTTAGCAAATATAATCACAAATGAAAACAGTGATGACATTGAACACCCCCAAACAAATTACTAAAAACTTTAGTCTAGGTTTCTTACATATTGAGACCTGAAGAATCAATCCTAATACCCTCCACATATAAGTTTTAAAGATAGACTTTTAAAAATGGAACTATTTCATCCCTTTTTTAAGACATATATCTTAAGAAATATTTTTATTTGCAACTCCATATAATAAGTTCTTGACCACTGTTAGGTTAGGAAGGTGGAAGATATTTAGATTTGGTTTAGGTTTACTGCTCTAAGAAATGTAGAAAATGGATGTCAAAAGATTTGTGATTACTAACAGTGAAATGAGCAGGTGGAAAGGGTAGCTGTTTTATTCTTACCTTACACCTTCATATAATCACAAAATATTATATATTTATGTAATAGTTTTTAAAAATTTCAAGCAAGAAATCACAATTATACAGAAAGTACTTTCATTTTCCTAGAAAATTCTAGAAGCTGGGATTATGCTTATATCACTGTGTAAAAAATTAGTCTTTTTCAAATGTTAATTCATAGACCTTTAAGACACTAAAAGCATCTGATACGGACAGTCCTGACTCCACTTCTAACATATGGTTATTGATATTAGAGAAAAAAGATGAGGTCACCTTTGATATTCCTAAAACTAATAGTCCTGTCCACAAGAGGGCATGGGTTTTCCATAGGAAAGTAACAGTATTTGAAGGGGAAATAAATGGTTGTAATAACTGACCTTTCTTTTGACTGGCCATACTCCTAACTTTGTTTTTTAAGATATAACAATTTAGAATTGATTTGCATAAGGACACTAATAATTTAATTTCACCATGACCCCCTACTCTGATTTCCTACAGAATTTATTGTCTCTTCCACTCCTTTGGCAGTTCACATATAACTCTTTATTATCATGTACCTACTTTTTATATGCTCTTTCTTCCTAATTATACTGTAAGTCCTTGAAGGAGAGAGGCTTTTACTTATAACTTTCCATTTCCATAGTAAAATACAATACCTTTGTCCAAGGTAGGTGATAAATAATTATTTGCCAATTAAGGTAATAATAGTTTTGAAGTAATAAAAAATGTTGTAGCTGTTGAAAGCTATGTTACTATAGGAATTGACATTTTACAAAACTTTTCCACATCTATCATTTATTTGTCTCCAAATAACCATGTTCTCCACTTTCAGTTTAGGTTTTAAACATTTTTTTGTTCTCCAGTTTTGTGGTAGTAAATAAATTACTGATGCAAAGTGAATTTTTAAAAATAACTTTTGTAATCATAAATAGTTTTCTCTTAGACCTAAAAGTGAGATATTTTATGAAATCTCCTATTAAATAGTAGATCATGAGTTTAGTTTTCTTCTTACATCAGTAGTGGAGCTATATTTGGAAGTTAAATTTAAAATGATTTCTTCTTATTTGAAAGAGAAAAAATTCACACATTATTTCTCTCTTTCTGTTTATACAAAAAAAATATTAACCATAATATGTGTGAATTACCTAACCAGAGATTCTGTAATACATTTTTGAATGTACAGTCAGCCATTAATAGAGAATTAATAAAAGCAATTTCTTGCCAAATTTCAGAGTTAGTAAATAGAGCTTACAAAAGTGACTAATCCTGAAGGATTACACAACTAAATTATAATAGAAATAATAAATTGATAGTCTATTCAGTGATTAAAACCACAAGCTACCAACAATCATGTTTATTAATTCTACACTTTATTAAAGCTAAACTGCAAAATGAAATAATTCCATAGTCAGAATATGTATTTTTCAATGTATTTCAACAATTTCATTAGCATCATGTAAAATGAGTGTTAATTTCTAATTTATTTTATCTTCTATATCTTTTTTCAGGGACATCACAATTCATACATTGAAGTTTTCATTTATTCAAGCTTAGGCTATTTAATTACTGAAGCCTATTATTTAGAACATGTTCTAAGTAAATAAATCTAACAAATATAAACACATACATAGCTTTCTTCTTTGTTTTCTGAAATGGAGGTACTGCATTTGAGAAAAAAAAAATCAAATAAAATGTAACAGGATCCAGCCATGAACGTACTGTTGCTCAACACCAAAGAACCTGTTTGTCAGTCTTGACCAACACAGTATAAATAACTTCATACCCAAGATCTCTAGAAAAGCAGGCCAAAATTTTGTAAATTATTGCTAGAATAAAAACCCTAGATTTCCTCTTGTCATAATTTCTGAGGTGAAGGCATTATTTGATGAATTGTCCAGAGGCAGCAAAAGATATTTTTGTCCTGTCAAGCGGTTGTCCCAGCCACAAATTTCCACAGCAATTCACCAATTACATAATCTGAAGTCTTAAATTTCATCAAAAAAATCTAATTAATTAATATTTGCTTATGCCCTGTTTAGCCTTATACTAAGTACATCTTCTTTAAGTGCAAGATTTCTTGTTAAAGAATTGATTTGTGACTAATATGGATAAAGATATTTTTTTTATGGTCGCTGACAAAACAGATTATGATTCTATTAGTTTCATGAAGGAAATTGTATTCTATTTCTGAGCAAACACTGAATAACAGTTAACTATAAAGGTCAAAATTCACATATTCTAATGTATTACCTTAGAAAATTAAAACTGTTTAAAATTGGGTCACCTAGGTGGCTCAGTGGTTAAAGCCTCTGCCTTTGGCTCAGGTCATGGTCTCAGGGTCCTGGGATCAAGCCCCATGTCAGGCTCTCTGCTCAGCAGGGAGCTTGCTTCCCCCTCTCTCTCTGCCTGCCTCTCTGCCTACTTGTGATCTCTCTCTCTATCAAATAAATAAACAAAATATTTCAAATAAATAAATAAATAAATAAATAAATAAATAAATGTTTAAAATTTACTAATTATAAAACTTTCTGACATTTAATAGTTTTCATCAAACTTAACATGTGATTAAACTCATGCAAATGAACATTATTATGTTTCTTCCTCTCTAATACTTATTTTTATGTAGCACTGCAGATATACTCTCACGTAGACTCTTCTAAGTGAATAGGAATTGAAATTCTTTTCTTTTCTCTTGGCCAAACTTTTGGCCCAGGAGCTGCATCTGTCCAGAATTGCTTTTGTCTAATTCCACAAAAATACTGCATGGGATTATAGTGAACATGCTATTATACCTATACTTACCTACACAAAATACTTATTTCTTCTTTATTTTAATTAAAGTATATATGCAATAAAATGCCCAGACCTTAAATGTGTAGCTTAATTCCTATAACAAATGAAGAAACCTGTAGTATATGTGTAGGTCAAGTTACAGAACTTCAAAACTCTTTATGTTCTTTCTCAGTTCTTAATCCCTTTCTCAGATGTAATCATTATTCTACCTCTATCCCCACAGAAACTTTGACTTGTTCTTGAACTTCATGTAAATAGATGTGCATCTTTAAATTCTCGAAGTTTTAGGGGAGGGGTTTTCTTTCAATATATCCATTTTAAATTATAATGATGTACTTTATATTTATATATTAATTTACATATGTGTATTTATATTTTTATTTTTTAATATATATTTATATTTTAAACCAGCATTGTTTACCTGATTAAGCTTCAGGATTTTATGTTATGCTTCATCTTTTTTCTTAAATTGAATTCAGAAAGCATAGAAATCCAGAAATTTGGGGGAATTTTTTTTTTAATAAATATCAAAGAGATGTAACACTTGGCCAAGATGTAGTGAAAAATTCTTAAAATCATCACTGAATTTCTTTGTCTTTGATTCCTAAACCAAATGGCTTACCTGTTAGAATATACTACCAAAGCTCCTCTTTTAAACATTTTATCCTAATCCACAGAAATATATTATTGGAATGACAAACTAAAAAAAACAAATCAGTGTTTACTATAATTAAATTTTTTCTTAGTGCTGCAATTTTATTTCAGTGCTTGAAATGCCAAGGTCTCAAACATGCTTCTTTGTTCTTTGTTAAGATAATGCTTTGTGATGTGAGAGAAATGATCCCCAGCTTACCAGGTCACATGATTTCTTCACCCTTCTGTTATCTCAAAAGAAAAATTAGGTCAATTTTAATATTATTAATCATGCAAAAATATTTATAACTCAGGAAAATCAAATGTTTCAAGAAAAACACTATTTGGGTTTTCTTAGTTAAAAGAAGCTGTTTATTTTAAAAATCAGTTATACTGAGAACTTAGCATTGAATTTTAGCATTGAATTTTAATTAAGTTTAATTAATTTATTTTTAAAATTATGGTATTGACAATAATTGTACTTTTTTTTTCCTATAAGTGTACTCCTGGACAAAGAAAAAGCAAAAATACTCCCTATAATTGCAAAAATGTTTAAATGTGTAATTTTACCTTGTACTGTAACCTTGCCTTGTACAAATATGTAACATTTATAAATTTCTTACTATCATATACCTTGAAGATACTACACTGTTCTACCAAGACTCAGTAATTACTTTTATTTTTGTATCTATTTAATTGCTTTACATTGCATAAGCATTTGGAAAATTTCTCTTGTCAGACAATTTGCCTCATATTTCCTATTTGTTTGTTTCTTTTTTTTTTTAAAGGAAACCAGGCTTTGGAGCAATTCTATCATAATATCATAATTTTCCGAGTATTTTTTCACTTAGGGATTTTTTTAAATATATGTTTTCCCATGAGTTACAAACCTACAAGTCCTATTTTTGTTCCCTAGTACACTGATACTCTCTTCACTTCAAGTAGTACCAAACAACATATATCAATTTAAATTTCTGAAGGATCTCAGGAAGTCCTTTTAAAGTACAACAATCCTATTATTGAGCTTAACTACCCAATGTATGCTCTCAAGGAGAAAACTTTCTATAGGATCTACTGCTTAATTATTAAATTCTATAGAGCCATTAATCAATATAGATAGCAAGATGTTAATTTTCTTTCAGAGCCCTCCTTCCAGTTCCACCTATAGAATTAAGTAGGAAAGGGTAAGGGTAGGAAATGATTTTCCAGAAAATAAAACAAAACTGTGTCCTAGCCAGCCTCCACCAACGTGTACAACTTTTACAGTGTATTTACTCAGTAACTTAACTCAATTCTTAGATTACTTATAAACGTATCCATTTCCATAACAAATAAGACCAATAATTGTATCTCTAAGGCTTCCTTTCTTACTACAGTAATACAAGAATATTCCCAACAAGCACAAGAGTATAGGACAAAATTATTTTTGTCATATTTAACAAACATTTATTGACAAATTTCAACAGATACTGATGAAGTCCCTTCCTTCAAATACCTCAGGTTAGTTCCCAAAATGAACTGGTCTGAGGAGCCAAACTTACATTTCAATTAGGGTAGATCCAAGCTGGGTTTTGAAAATCATGACTGTGTCTGAAAGTAATTCTTGAAGCTTACTCCTATGAAGAAATCAGGTAAATCTTCAGCCACATGAGACCACAAGCTAAATGATTTTAGTTGGTAACAAAGGGACAACTTTTCCACCTATAATTATACTAGCTAAAATATAGTTTATTATAAAACATAAGTTTATGTAGAGTAGGGCTCCTGGGATCTGGAGGGAGTTTGCTTGGATTCATATTCCAACTTTCAAACTTACTATCTGGAAAAGCATGTGCAGTTAATTCACCTAGCCTCTCTGTAAACTACAATTTTTTCTTTGGAATGTGGACATAACTTGAAAAGTACCTACTTCATGACATTGTTGTGACCCTTAAATAGATCATTAGCACAGATCTCAGGACATAGCAAACTCTCATTTAATGATGGCTATCATTATTTTTATTGTTGTGCCATTGCTATCATTGTATGAGTTTCTAGTAATGTACAACACAGAAGGAAACATGTTAATGCCCAATAGAAGTCTCAATTTGCAATGATCTGATAACTGAATTGAAATTCTAGAGGAGTTGGCAGCCTCTGGACATGTCAACCATTCTTCTCTCTAGATTCTCTAGGCTTTATCCTTGTATCCAGTCAGATCCTCAGAACGGTAAATACCCAGACTGTATTACTTTAGTCCCCTTCAGAAATGCTTTCACAGAACTGTGATTTGGCATCATGCCCATGGCTTCTTATCAAAGGTCAGTGGAAGAAATGGCCATATAAAGAATGCCTCTGCTCTTTTTGTAAATACTGCTATTGAAGATATTCTCTATTTTAGGGTTTAATATCCCTTAGACAAAGACTCTTGTTATATATTCTTCTTAGAGCTAAGTTTAATGATTTTAGTATGTCTGTTGTTTTGCTTTAAAGTACCTCATCCTTTTGGGAAGCAAAAGGGCTTTAATAATAAATAGAAGATTCCTTTCAACGTGTACAGTTCTAAAAAATGTTACCAGCCATAGCTGATGATCCATCATCAGGAAAGGACGAAAACCAATAAATTCATTCTCCCTTTCCTGTTTCAAACTTAAAACGTTACCCTAGTAGGAAATATTTGCATGTAGAAAGATGACCTCTGAGGGAGGAAAAGGGATCTATTGCAGATGATAAAATTTCTGGGCACGAACTCTTTGGAGAGCAGAGAGTTTTACAGTTTTCTTTCAAGTCACATCATGTAAACCAGAAGTTGCAAATTGGCAGACCTTTGTCGTTCGGCCTGCACAATATTTTAAAAGATATTGTGAAAGGCATGTGTCACACTTAGCCATAATACAAGCATTTGGGCATCATTTCCCTGTTAAATTCATCTGTATAATCAAGGTCATTTTCATACATGGTAGAATCTGACATTAATAGTTGCTACTGCATTACTATAGGCACAGGAGTCCCTTGTACGTTAATATAAAAGCTGATAAAACTTGGAGCAAATAATTTTTGAAAAGCTGAAGAGAATATGAGAAAACAGGTCAACGTAACCTTCTGTCAGTCCTTTATGCTTACTTTCTAAAATATACTGCCTGTTCTGTTCCCTTTAGCAGCACTGTGGGACCCAATGATAGCCCTCTCAAAGCATGGAGGGATGCTCAGAAGTATTAATATCACTACTTCGTTCTCAGATCCTGTTCTTTTCATCATGGAAATGGGGGAGCCAAGAGAACCAGGTTTTCTCTATTAGATTATAAAAAAATATATGTTCTTTATGGTAGAGTTTGAAATATTCTCATAACGAAGGGATTGCAGTGAGTCTCTGGGAAAAGTGAGCGCTTCTAAAGTATGCTGGAGGCCAATAACATGAGCAAATGATTACTCTGTGGACTGGAGAATACTACCAGGCATCAGCCAGAATTATCAGCAGATGGGAACATCCTAAAGAAAATAACTTTGTCAGTATCAGTTGGCCATGAATTTTCTTCCCCCAACAATTTCTGATAAATAGGCATACACATGAATTACTTAAACCAAGTATTTACTGAAGTTTTGTTTACTGATGGATATTTTTTATTAAAGACCATTAATAATAAAAAAAGACCATTAATAATAGGACTCTGTCATGGGTTAACCTAAAAAAGTTAGATTTTTAAGCATGTTCTTCTGCTTTTAACACTATTCACTTACGAATGGGAATAACCGGCATGCTTATTTTTCTTCGGATACATTAACCTTATAATTATTTTTGTTTCAAAATTGGAACTTATGAACAGATTTGGCCCTCTACCTCCTAAAACAAAACCTTTTGGCTCAGTTTTGGATCATCACAAATCTCCTAACAAAACAAAATGGAAGGTAGTACTGTATGGATTTTTTTTTTCAGGCAAAATCCCAAAGTCATTGAGACCTAAATGTTTTTCACAGATCTGAAATCACAACAAACACCAGCAGCAAAGAGTTGTGGATTTATAAAGCAATAAAGGTTTCATAAACATGACTATATAGTTGTGGTTCAGTATTTTAGGTAAGAGTTTATACTCCATCACAGTAGGTACCATGATATTTTGTTCAGCAGAGGACACTAAGACACAACTCCATTCTAGAGTGTGAATTCTTATTCTAGATACCTCTTTTTTATTCACTCACTCATATAAACTTTTACTCATTCATATGTTTATTAGAGAGAACATTCTGCATGAACTTCAGCTTTCAAAACAATCTAATCCTGTAACTTTGAATCATCTCTTTATTGGTTAAATGCCAATAGCTCATTGAAGTACCTCACAAAAAGGACCATATTTCTTTCCTAAATATCAATGACTTATGACTCACTTATGATGATAGTTTTAAAAGATTAA
Source organism: Nasua narica (assembly GCA_028533885.1). Lineage (NCBI taxonomy): Eukaryota > Metazoa > Chordata > Mammalia > Carnivora > Procyonidae > Nasua > Nasua narica. The sequence continues at coordinate 161,991,672 of CM052799.1, read as the reverse complement.
TAAAGCAATTTAGAATTAATTAAATAGAATGTCATTTTTGATATTAAAATGTAAACTAATTTTTTGTTGTTCTATGTGGCAGAGATAGGTTGACAGTGTTTAAATACATCCTGAACTATGAAAGGCATAAATAGGCTAGACATTGAAGAAACTGAACCTTTCCAATTCCAGATCTTTCATTCTTGCTTTCTATAAAATGGGAATGTCTTAACATGATGAGGTATAATTTGGTATCACTTTATGTGCCATGAATTACCCATAGGAATGTGTTTCTAAAAGTATGATTCTTTATTCGGAATGCTTATGTTGATTATTAGTAGCAAAAGATACATTAATATGTTTTCTAAGTTTACTTTATTAATACTTACTAGAAAAATCTAACAGAAAGCTAGAATTAATGTAATTACTGAAAATAAAATAAAGTAAAATAAAATCAGTTCTCTGAGTGCAACTTCAAACACCAATGTGGAACAAATCAATTTACACCAACTGCTATTTCAAAAGAGATAAAATGAATTATAAGAGTACATACTGACTCTAAACCTCAGGACATTATTAATAAATATTGTCTCTATCCTAAGGTTTAAGGAGCTATGAAGCTAGTACAAAATATTATGTATTAAGTATTAATTTAGTTTTCAACCAGGATTCTTACAGGAGGAAGACTTATGAAATGGCTCCACTGTGCATTTCCCCTTACAACATTTGATCCCAAAGGCACATTTTAACTAAGTTTGACAGCAGGAAAGAAAGTCCAAAGCTAAACATCACCACACAAGTTTTTGAAACAGGTGACAGCTAATGGCCCAAACAGTTCATATTAATAATCAAATGCTGGCTACCCTGTGGATTACTACCATGTGCTAATGAGGAGAGCCTTGCTTTCTCTCCAGGCAAGCGGCTCTCCGTGAAGCCTCTAATACTTCTAAAAACTGATGGATAGTGGAGCAGAGAATGCAGTGGTTACTCTCTGCTATCAGCAAATGATATGCATGTGACTCATAGGAAATCTGATTCGTTGGATCAAAAGTTGAGCTTTATTTATTTTTATACCACTTTACCTATAAGCTACTTTACTAAGACTTTTTAAAGCAAAGTTAAAAATACTAAAAACATTAAAATGTTTCTACTATTAGTAATTATTTCCAGAGTTATTGCTTTTGTTTTTGTTTCTTCCCCTCTTAAAGAAGGAAGGTAAAAGATTCTCTGTAGATACCAAATCTTTAGTTCACTTCCTTTCGTAAACTATGCCTTTTTATGGAAAATAAAATAATAGTCTCCTGCAATCTTTTTTTTTTAAGATTTTATTTATTTATTTGACAGAGAGAGACTCAGTGAGAGAGGGAACACAACCAGGGAGAGTGAGAGAAGGAGAAGCAGACTTCTCACAGAGCAGGGGGAGCTCAGTGTGGGGCTTGATCCCAGGACTCTGGGATCATGACCTGAGCCAAAGGCAGATGTTTAATGACTGAGCCACCCAGGTGTCCCAGGTATCCCAGGTGTCCCAGACTCCTGTAATCTTGAGTAAAGGAAACAGGATCTACTGCTGAGGCAGTGGCATCCAGTAACCAGACTGGCAGATTATTACACAACTGTAGTCACTGGTTAAATCAAATCCTGCTTTTATGTCCCTTTACACATGAAGCCCTCATATTTTGTACACATACAAAAAAAAATGTCACAATTGATAGGAAGCAATTCTTTATGAATCATAGGGTGATAGATTACTATTTTCTTTTGGCTATATTACTTTCTTAACATAATTACTTACAAAATGCAATATGTGTATATCTTCTTAATTCATCAGTCAATTACCTTGCTTTTCACTTTTTCCTTCCTCTTTCACTGCCTTATTTTTCAAATACAACAAAAATGGAAACTGAATCATTTCCAGTTGTTCTAGAAGTACTTTTAACTATATGCTTAGTGGCTTATGTTGCTCTATGCAAGTTTTTTTTTCTTGCCAAGAGCTGCAATATTTCAATTTTCTACTTAATAAAATTGGACAAAATAATTGTCCATGTTAAAAACCACTTCCCGGATATTAACAACTGATTTTCTTTGTATCTAAAGTGTACCACTTATTAGCTATGTTAACAAAAATTTAGTATTCTTATCTATAACACAGAAAAACTGCTACCTGACTTACTTAATATCTATGGTTGTAGAAAAGATCATATAAGGTCAAATAAGGTAATAAATGTAAATTCCCTCTAAAGCTTTAAAGGAGGATCCTCCTGCCTCTTTCAGTTTCTGGCAGCCCCAAGTGTCCCTTGGCTTATAAGAGCATCACTCCATTCTCTTCCTCCTTATTTACTAAATGATTGTCTTCTTGTATGTCTCTGCTTTCACTTGGCACTCTTTTCTCTTATAAGGACACCAGTCATAATAGATTGAGAGTCTGCCCTGCTCCAATGAGGTTTCATCTTTTTTTTTAAAAAGAAGATTTTATTTATTTATTTGACAGACAGGAGAGAAGTCACAAGTAGGCAGAGAGGCAGGCAGAGAGAGAGGGGGAAGCAGAGAGCCTGATGCAGGGCTCGATCCCACGACGCTGAGATCATAACCTGAGCTGAGGCAGAGGCTTTAAACCACTGAGCCACCCAAGGTACCCCATGAGGCTTCATCTTAACCAGGCTTATCAACCACAACCCTATTTATACATTAGGTTGCATTCGGCAAGTAGTCGGGTTTGGATGTCAACATACATTTTTGTGGGACACAATTCAACTTATAACGACCACTATAAGAAAAACAAAATTTGAAAATTTGAAAAAGCAAAAAGAAATAATAAAGAGCATGACTGAAGTATAAATAAAAGTCAGGAATAGTGAGGAGGTAGTAAATTGTTCAGGCTGTATGTGGCTTTTTTGCTGGCTATAAAAACAGCTGCTACTCAGGTATAAATAATTTTTAATATTAGCTCTAATATTAAATCACTTCACTTCCAAGTATAAGCAACAAATTAATTTTTTTAAGTATGAAGTGAGGAAACACTCTGAGTTCTGTGCACATATTTATCAATCATGACATAATATTCAATTTATCCATTTTATTTAAGATCAGAATTTCTTTCATTAGGGAAGCTATGGTTTGGGGAATTTTGAAAATATATTAGCAACTTAAAAGATTTTTCCCTTAAATAACTAAATCGTAACATACCAAGTAACATTTTTTAAAGAAGAGTTATATATGTATACATTAAGGACACACCAGAAAGGAAGATATTGAAAAGAAGGCCTCACAAGCCCAGGTGGGGTCCACATTCAGCAGAGAGTCTTCTTATCCCTCTGTCCCTCCCCTAACTCATGCTCTCTCAGTCTCTCTCTCTCAAATAGATAAATAAAATCTTAAATATATAAATAAATATATATCTATCTAAATAAATAGATAAATAAAATCTACTTGAGAGAGAGAGACAGAACATGAGAGGTAGAAGGTCAGAGGGAGAAGCAGACTCCCCATGGAGCTGGGAGCCCGATGTGGGACTCGATCCCAGGACTCAGGAATCATGACCTGAGCCGAAGGCAGTTGCTTAACCAACTGAGCCACCCAGGTGCCCAATAAATAAAATCTTTTAAAAAAATGATCTCTCAATTATTTTTAAATTTCAATCATCTGTTTGATATGAAACATCCTTATTTTACAATCTCACATTTTTATGTTATCAGATGTCTGTGCTATGCTAATTATTCTGTATGTTTTGTTGGACTATTTTCCTTTATGTGGTTTATACATTGTTATTATTAATCTATGTTTAATTTTTTTCTAACTTGAGAGTTTCTTTCAAAGAGGGTCATAGCACTTCCTTACAAAATGTTAGTTCCAGGTCAGGTGCTATGTTGTTATCTTAGTTTGTGTTTCTTATACCTAGCAGATTACAATGGTTCAGAAAACCACACGCATGCTTGCGTGCTGTATTTTGATTGTTACTTATAAAAAGAATAGTTTTTTTTTAACTCTTAGAAATCCAGTAAAGGAGTTAAACTTCTTCCTGACATCAGCATTTTTTTAAATCATATCTTTATGGGCATGGGGGTTCTCACAGGGTCCCAAATTTACTCACAAATCTGTTTCATCTATCCATTTCATACTGACTCTGCCATCTACATGTGTCTTAGCATCTCCACTCCAACGCATAGACTGTAGCCACTATAACTTAATGGATTGCATATCTAGATTCTTGGGGCATTAGGCTGTGCCCTTAACTCTCTAGGTTTAATTTCTTGCTTTGTTTTTGCCACCTGGAGATTTCTCTTATTTTCTTTTGAGATTGGCCATATTAACTTACAATTGTTATGCTTGCTATATTTTCTATATAAGTGAAATGGAGACTAGTTTATGTCAACTCAGTTCACTGTGTTACCTGAAATATTCCACCCTTCTTTAAAGATTTTATTTATTTATTTGACACACACACAGAGAGAGAGAACACAAGCAGGCAGAGAGGCAGGCAGAGAGTGAAGGGGAAGCAGGCTCCCTGCTGAGCAGAGAGCCCAATGCGGGGCTTGAACCCAGGACCCTGAGATCATGACCTGAGCGGAAGGCAGAGCCTTTAACCCACTGAGCCACCCAGGCGCCCCCCCACCCTTCTTTATTTAAACACATAGATCTAAAATTTAACTTTTTTTGGCACATAAGTTTAAAATTAAATGAGTTAAATAACAAGGGAGGGGCATCTGGGTGGCTCCGTTGGTTTCAATTTTAGCTCAGGTAGTGATCTCAGGGTTGTGAGGTATGTGTGGAGCTCCACCCTGGTCATGGAGCCTGGTTAAGATTCTCTTTCTACTTCTCTCTCCCTCACCCTTTCCCCCTTCCCACCCTTAAATAAATAAATAATAACAAGTGGAATACATACTTATAATAAAAACCAAGAGGCATTATAGACCATTGTTATAATATATTATGTAAATCTCTCTGACAAAAGAAGGGAAAAACAATGTTTCACAAAAGCACTCAAAATGTAGATTCTGAAGTGTTTACTAAAGCAGAGGAAGCCACAGTGGAAATAAAACAATGAAATCTTTGTTACTGCCAGTGCTCAGCCAGTCTCTCCTTTCAGCTACATACTAAACAGAGGATTAGAATACCTCTGTAGCTAACCTGTGATTATGCTTCATTATATTTAATCACAACTCAACATATATATATATATATATATATATATATATTCCAGAAATGGCATGTTTCACAAAATTTACTGTAAAGGAAATATATTTTTAAAAAATATTGTATATTCCAAGATTAGTAAAGGGAGTATATTTTTCAAAGTATAGACATGGAATATTTGAAGGAAACTTTCAGATAAGGAAACTGATGTCTGGAGAGATTAGTAAAATCAAGACAGAGACACATAGGGCTTGTATTATTTTACTCTTTGTTTTGTCTGAAATTAATTCATTTAAATTGAAGTTTTATAAATGCTGAAATGGATTACTGTTGGCATAATCCTTTGTAATATCACTCATTTTTTATTTCTGCTTACAGTTAGATGACAATTTGTCAATTGGGACAACTTGTGAGTTCCCCAAGATCATGACCTGAGCGAAGTTAGACACTTGACCCACAGAGCCACTCAGGTGCCCCAAGAGATAATTTTAAAAGCCAGATTTAAAATCATATATTCTAGATTTTAAGATGTAGACATTAATCCTAAAAATTAAACTATAGATTAAACAGCAGCTGCAGAACAAGAGTAGATAGATTAGTAAACTGGAAGATAGTAGAAAGTACAAAGGTGCAGCCCTGAAGAGTAAAGAGGGGTAAATATAGCAAAGACAAATGAATGATAAAACAAAGCAATGCAAAGAGAAGAAAGAAATGAAGGAGAGAGATTATTTTCAGATAATGGCAAATACAGTTCCAGAATTATAAAAAAATAAGATATATGAATCCTAAATTTTGAAGATGCACTTAATCCTGAACAGAATAAATAAAAACAAACCCTAAATCCATTGTAATAAAACTCTAGATCCATTGTAGTAAAAGTGCAGGAAAAAAAATTAAAAGTAACCGTAGAATAAGGGTAAATTACTTAAAACGGAATAAGTTTTAAACTAACAGTAGATTTCTTATTAGTAAAAAATGAAGTCCAAAATATAGTGTAACTCCAGAATCTCTTTTATATATGACTATTTTTTAAAAATTAAAATTGAAATAAAAAGAATACCCTTATTTTATTTAAATTTTAAAACTGTGACTTAGAACATTTAGAAAATGTTATGAATAATGAAATGGTATTGAGTCAGGGAGACCATGATTCAGGGTGTAACTTCAGCAAAGAAGGGCATCATCAGTAAGTTTTCATTAAAGTGTCCATCATTAGGTTCCCTTTCTAATAATGTGAAATAATTTAATGTTATATTTCATTCAACTAAATGAATTATAGAATTCACTTATTAAAGTAGCAACTTCAGGGCTCTTAACTACATTACATGGTTAAACTGTGACTTCTTTCAAACAATGTATTTTATGAGACAATAAAATTTAAAGGAGCAACTCAGATGTTCTTTTTCAAAATCAGTTTTAAAGTTAAAGGCAAACTAAAAACACTTTAAAAAATAAAAATTAGGCTACGGACATGTTATAAAGACAGATGTTATATTAGAAGTTCTAATAATGGAGGAGCCTGGGTGAGTCAGTCAGTTAAGCATCTGCCTCCGGCCAAGATGGTGATCCCTAAGTTCTGAGATCCAGCCCCGCATCAGGCTCCTGCCTCAGCAGGAGTCTGCTTCTCCCTCTCTCTCTAACCCTCCCCCCAGTCGTATTTCTCTACCTCTCCCTCTCAAATAAATAAAATCTTTAAAACAAAAGTTCTGATAATGGATCAAAAGTCATATCTATTATAGTATTTCAAATATGCTCTCATTCATTTTGTCATTTATGCCTTATCAGTCCCTTAAATGAGGTATTATTAGAATCTTTTGATAGATATGAGCTAGAGGTCAGAATTAATCAATATAAAATTCTATTATATTTATATAGCTAAAATAATTACTCTAGAACAGTGGTTCTTAGGGAGGCAATTTTGTCCACAAGGGTCTGGAGACTTTTTTTTTTTTTTTTCATAACTTGGGAGCAGGAATACCACTTACTCTAATGGGCGGAGATCAGGGATGCTGCTCACCATCCTACAATGAACAGGAGGGCTCTCCACAATAAATAATCATCTGGTCCATAATGCCAATAGGGTAATATGGGGTCAAGAAACCCTGTTCTAAAGTATTTAGATAACGTGCTGATGATATTGAATAGTAAAAAATATGCTCTGTTTACTATAAAAGCAAAGCAAAAACACTAACCTCCTTTTTCTACAGTATTCTCTGTGATTTGAAACTGACTGGCATTTCATAGATACTTGGTGGTTCTCACAGAACACGAGCTACAGCAGGAAAGTTTTCTCACTGCAGGCAGTATCCATAGTATGATTTCTGTAGCCACCAGCGGTAATACTCGGACTCAGTTTGGTGCAAGGAGACAGTCTTGTCAATGGAGCAGACACACAACAGGCCCGCAGACTTCCACTTTGCCCACTCTAGTTTCAGAATTCAACATGCATTATATTGAGACAAAAGTAATAAAATATATTGACACACTTCCCTTTAAGTATTAATGCCTTATCTTTTCCAATGTCAGCAATCCCTCAGTAATGTAGCTTGCTCTAGTGCTGATAAAGCAGTTATTTTGTTTTCTGTAACTTCCTTTTGGGGTCTAGCTCATTTATTTTTAATTCATAATACTTTCCAGGATTTTATCACATCGATTACTGTATTGCAGATACCAGTTATCATGGTCTAAAGGAAGTATATTGAAACTAGAAATGAAATTTCCCACAGTGGTGATTTATTCCAGTTTGATTACTTTTAAATTCTACCAGCATCTGTTATAATGCCATTCCAGTTCAGAAATTTTGTATGTACCATTTTAGATGATAAAACTTGCATTTTAAGTGAAAGAATTTTTAATTAAATCACACACAAGAAAACTGTATTGTTTAAAATATATTCATAATTTATTTTAACTAATATAGAGGAGGTAGCTACAGATTTAAAATATTACTTTCTCTTTAAAAGTTATATGAATATTATGTTGTCCTCAATTTCATTTTTCATGTTTTCTCCAAGGAAATATTGAAAACAATATGATTTGACCCTATTAATTTTTCACGAATTGGGCTTATGAATCTCAAGATCTGTTTTGCTAATCTGAACTGTACTACATCTGAGTCTTTGATCAGTCAGTACATGAATAAGGAATGCTGTTTTCCAGAATTAAGAGGAAATGAAGCCTAAGGAAATACATTACAGAATAATAAGTACTAAATAAAATATAAGTCTTAAATTTTGATCTCATTATATAAATACTATATATTTTTAGACCAAATAATTTGTATCCCTGTTACTTTTTCACACTTAGAGAGTTACATTTTATGTAATGCATTTATCCTAAATCCTATATATTATTTGATAAACTATAATAAATAAATAAAATATAGTAAATTTTGCCCATACATAAAAATGCTATTTACATATATTCTCAGTGAACAGAAATACCAGAATTATATAATAAATTTATCTCTAGGGTACTAAATGAAACTTTAAATAATGTTATATGGAAGTGCCTTATTTACCTAAGGGTCAAAGTACATTTCAAAGTACCTAATAGTTGCAATACAATATAAATGTCTCCCATCAACTTTGTTATCTTGAAAATGGTACAAGAATACACTCAATATTATGTCAAAATTATTAATCTCTAAAATGCCCCACTTTCCCTCTTCTGTTTTAGATAGTATGTCCTGTTATTTTTTTCCTCAAGATGTCATTTTAGTTGTCATCATCTTTTAGTCATGTCTTCATCTTTCCACACAAAACTGAAGGCCTGGATTTCAACCTCTGCACTTGAACACATGTCTCATGCAGAGGAATGTTATCTGATTCACAGGCTATAACGCTCTTCTCAAGGAGTCTACACTTTGGTGAAAAGTGTTTCATTTTTACCTGTTGGCAGCCTGATGACACAAAATATTTGCTCATAATGCTGCAATCCCTTGCCTATGAATTGTCACCAGGCTCAGGAAATTGTTAGTAGAAATGTCCATTCTGAAAGTATAAATAGATAAGTATGCAAAACTAATGGGGAAAATAGTATATTCATTTCTGTTCTGTATATGACATCCTCGGATTTAAAAAAAAAAGTATTTTCTCTATTCTTTTCCTTTATAAAGAAATCTTTGTCTTCAGACTGAGCACTTGAAAAGGACCTTCAAGACTAATCACCAAGACTCATTTTGATGATATGAATATTCGGAGGGAGCCCAGATCCAGAACAGGGGGTATGGCCTTCCCAAGATACGGAGACAAGATTAATCCTAAAAAAAAGACATGAACTGACTTGCATATGCAGACACTTTTGGAAGCCCAACAATCAAAACTGACTCCAAGGATAATTATTATCATTATTCTCTCATTGTAATATTTTACCTCTGCACGAGCTTCTCCAAATCCTTGGGTGGGTCCAGCTTACTCTACACTTCAGATAATTTGGACAAAACAAAGTTCCCTTTTTCCTTTTAGTCCTCTTAGACTTTCTAATCCTGATTTCCCATAGCACCTAAAATTTTGAAGTTTATACTTGTCTTCAATTCCTCACTTGCAACGCATTCTGAAATGTGATTCCGTTTCTACCTCTGATATAAAAATAAATATAAATTTAGTCTTCATCCCCATTTCCTGGCACAGAGCTTCCAAAACTCTTGGGATTTCCTGAATGGGGTAGGGGGGGCAAAAAGAACATCTTTTGTTATTGATAATTAGCCCCTTTCAAACATACCTGAGTTTATGAGATGAGCCTTGGAGGATGGGAATTGGTTGCCAGAAGAATCAACCATGTGTTTAGAAGGTTGGAACTTTTAACCTCACATCTGAGGGGCTTTAGGAGGGGAGTCAAACAGCATTGTGTTAATCATCAATGGCTAATGACTTAATGAATCATAGCTTCCATTATGGAACCTCCATTAAAAAAAGAAACAAAAAAAGAGATCCCATGTTCACCACAAGACTATCCAATTACAAAATCATATCAATTCTACCTCCAGTATGTTTCTAGAATCATTCTTTCCCTTGTATTTCTAGGAAATCTCTCTCTCTCTCTCTCTCATAATAATGCTAAAACAACAGCATCATAACTCGTTTCTCTTACTCCAGTATTTCCCTCACTGTTTTGGTAGCTCTAGAAAAATCACTATGGGCTTCCTGAAGAACATGCTTATATAACCCTTGCTTCGACCCTTCCCATAACAGACTGTATATGACAATATGAGGATGTGATAGCGGAGAGAATAAGGTTGTTGAGAGCATGACAGGAATTAATGTAGGTGAAATCCCTCACAAAGTACCCAACATGCAGAACGTGGTCAGTAATACGGGCTGTGTTGCTGCTAATAAAATCAATATTTCTATCTCCCATTAGCTTCCAGTACTGGGAGGGCAGGGACTTTACGCTATTGTCTGCCTGCTGTGTCTGTCACAGAACTTGCACAAAAATTAATACTCAAGAAGTATTTGCTCAATAAATAGATAACAAAAACAACAGAAACGTGTATAAGACATTTCTTTTTTCCAACTGTTTTAATGTTCTTTCCCCCTTTATGAGAAATATATACTTACTAGTATTCATAATGGTTTATGAGCTTGAGACTCAAATACTGAAATCTCCTAGGCAGTCACAGAATGCTTAACTAACAGACCTAAATGTCAAAAATAGGTCTCTCGGACTCTAAGCCCAAAGTTCTTGCACTGCTTCCACATTGTTTAATGGCTATCTATATCAATTAAATATAGTCATATTGAATTTTAACCAGGACTCTGTGTGCAGTTTGAGGGAAGTACCTAAAATAAATCATAGCTTTTTGATCCATACTTCTTCAGACATATTAGTGAATTAAACTTGAGTAAAACTGCACTTTCTCAACAATATATATATATATATTTTATAAATATATGCTATAAATATGACAAGTTGTTGTTTACATAATTTGTCCCTAGATTATTTTTACTATAATCCCCAAAATATATCACCTGGACATCATATCTTAAATGAGCATGATTCTATACGGAAAGAGAAATAGGAAGTTTGTGTTCTCTTAACAAATTATTTTATATTCCTCTTGGCTTCATTCCAATTTACACTTGCAGATCTCAGCAGTTAAAAACATTTTGTGAAAATCTTCTCCCTATTTCCACTGTCCCAGCTTCCACAGAAATTGGACATCAAGTCTAGCCTTTGAAGTCAGCAACAGTGTCATAGTCTTATTTACCATTAATTAACTGTGTGCTCAGTTTATCTCAACATGCTTTCTCCTGCCAGCTCTGCAAGACCTTGCCCTCTGCCACTGGTCCTGAACAGAGCCAGAGTTTACATAAAATTAAAAATCAAAGCAAGCAGATTTTAACTTTGCCTGGTTTTTTTTACCTGGAAAAGAGCCTGGCAACACGGAAGATGTAATAGTGGCAGCAGTGCCAGCTCTGAAGCCAAGAGATTTTTTTGCATCATGGTTTTGCATCATGGTCAGTCACTAGCTTTCATGAGGGGGAGGGGAAGTCTGGTAACCTCTTAGATCTCCAGGATCTTCTCTATAAAAAGGAATAATGCGCCTTCCATAGAATTGTCTTCAGTTTCCAGAATTAAATGAGTTGATAAGTTTGAGAATGTTAAACATAGCTCTGAGCAAATGGTTCATATCCAATAGTATGTATCATATTACAGAAAGTACCTTCCTTCCTTCTCTCTTTGCCTCCCTCCTTCCTTCCTTCTCCCCTCCATCCTTTCCTCTCTCCCTCCCTCCCTTTCTTCTTTCCCTTATTCCTTCCTTCCTTCTTCCCTTTCTTTTCTCTCTGTCCTCCTTTCCTCCATCCCCCTCCTTCCTCTCCTCCCTTTCCCCTGGGACTTCTTTTATTTTTAAGATTTTATTTATTTATTTATTTGAGAGACAGAGAAAGTGAGAGAGAGCATGAGAAGAGAGAAGGTCGGAGGAAGAAGCAGACTCCCCGTGGAGCTGGGAGCCCGATGTGGGACTTGATCCTGGAACTCAAGGATCATGACCTGAGCCGAAGGCAGTTGCTCAACCAACTGAGCCACCCAGGCGCCCTCCCCTGGGACTTCTTGAGTAAAATTTTATCTTCTTTCTACCCTCCCATTTTGTGGTTTTTGCAGAGCAATTAATTATTTTCGCAGACTATGAAGAAGTTAATAGTGAATGTCTACCTTGAGTAGGTTTTCTCTTAATTTTCTATTAGATGCCTGACTTTAAAAATCAATTTCTGCTATTCTTTTCAAATTCCTCTATTTAACAAACATTTATTGAGTATCACTGTGTCCCAGTTATGGTGCCAGACATTGAGATTCAGAGAAGAGACATTGCGCTTATATCTTGCTTTCAGAAGCAAATAAATGAATTAGAATTTGAATCTAGACTTAAACATGTGAGAAAGTGATTTATGAAAACATAGACTTCATGTTGAAGCATAATAAATATTTATTATTGAATTAACTAAAGTTTAAGTAGGAATAATACAATATATCCTCTCTTAACTTTCTCTGACTTCCTCCAATCCCTCCTTCTCTTCAAATAAACTGTGTTTCAAGGCTAAAAGAACATGACAAATATTTCCCAGAGATTGAGACAGTTTTAATATCTGAGTAAGCAATCTTAATCTCAAGTGTTTTGTGTATATTTAAGTGATTCTAAAGCTTCCATTTTTTATCTAGTGAAGTGTAATTATCTGAGAAATTGAAAAGAAATTTAAAGACAAGAAAATGAAAATTCTATTTCTGTTTTTACTTAAGAATGGTTATATTGGTCAGAACACAGCAGGTATTCAAGGAACTGCTGACTGGCCAACTTGAATAGTCTTTCATAGAAAATGTAGCCTTAGTATATTAATACTTCTTTTAGGAAATAGTACAGAATATCTTGTTAAATATCCTGAGTTAATTACCATTAAGCCAATGAGAAACTAAACCTATTTTGAAAGTCAAGTTGGTAACTTGGATATATTTTCAATATTTGTAAATTCTATAATATCAATGATCAAAAATAAAATAATTAAAATCAATTTTTGATTCTGGACAGTGAATTTAAGTTTGACTAACTTGACAAAGATACCAAATATTAGTTTCTTTCAGTTGTAAAACTTAATGGAATTGTTAGTAACCACCACCACCTTGTCCACCACCAACCCAAAAAAGAGGCCTATAGTTAACCTATGTCTATAGGTTCATGTTACTAGGAGATCTAAACATTGAAAGTGTTGTGATTTTACTGTGGTTTAAATACTAGTATCTAGTGGGATAGTATTAGTGGTAATTAAAGCTATTTCCTAGCTTTTGGTAGTATAAATACAATTACCACAGAAAGTGAGGAGAAATAAGGAATAATGGATAATTAGAAAGTTCCAGCAAAATATTAGATTGATTTATGTTTGGAACAGGGTATTAGGGTTGACATCCAAATGTTAGTTATTTTATGAGACTGATGCGCTACCTATTGTGCTAATGAGGCACCTTAAATGTTTGTTATTTTATACTTTTGTTCATAACTTCAGGCCACAGAAATCTAATGTTTCCTTTTATCTTTTCACCTAAAGTTAAACAAGTTGCTATGGGTGAGAAGAATTGCTTTTTCATGGATTAGAATTCTACATTTATAACAATTCTAAAATCTTATGCTTTTAAAATGTGATTTAAATAAAGAAGGAATCATCTCTGTGTATGTGTGTGTATGTGTGTTTATGTGTGTGTGTCTATTTATACACATACATAGTATGTATGTGTGTGTGTGTGTCTGTGTATACACATATATAAATGTCATCCTATAGTCTTAGTGTAAAACCAATGAAAATAGGTGTTTTTCCTAATTTTCTATTGACGGTATATCGCAAACCATAATTTTATTTATGGATTTTATTCAGCTGCTTCTTCTGTAATTCCTATGTCATCTCATAATTATAATTAAAATTGTATTCTGAAGTCGGTAAAAAAAATTCGAAGAACATCCATTTGAAAGTGACCTCTTGTCTAATTTAGCCATTCTCACAGATCCTCCTGACTCCTCACCCTCAATTTCCTTTAACAGCTAAACTTTAGACATCATATTAAGTTACATAGAAATGTTTTTTAAGCTTCCTAGATGAATTTCTGATTATTGTTTTTTTTTAGTCAGGAGACTTCTTTCAACATCCTTGAAGAGGAAAATTTGCCTTCTAGTTGTCATTTTAGCCAATTACTGCAAATGACTTAGTGCCATTCTGTGGTTCCCTGGTAACAGGTAACTGGACCCTTATAACCTGTTATGTCTCTAAAATCCTTAGCAGTTTGCATGAATACAAATCTAAAAGGCTCTGTATATCTTACAGGTTAAACTGTAAACAAAACAGAATAAAGGAAACCAACCACTTAAAAACCCTAAGGACTTTTAAACAACAAAAAAACTGCGTTTGTGGGGTGCCTGGGTGGCTCAGTTGGCTAAGCCTCGGCCTTCTGCTCAGGTCATAATCCTGGGGTCCTGGGATCCAGCCCCTTGTCAGGCTCCTGCTCAGCGGGGAGTCTACTTCTCGCTCTCCTTCAGTCTCTCCACCCAGCCTATGCATTCTGTCTCTCACTTTCTCTCTCAAATAAATAAATAATAAAAATCTTTACAAAAGAAAAGCCTTTGTGATATATGTGTGTATATGTATTATATATACAGATATATGTCATGTATGCACCATATATTATTATATCTCATATATATATCATATATAATATTATATACATATACATTTACAGGAAATGGATTAGGAAGAAAAGGTCGCTATCACTTTAACTTAATGTAAATAAGTACATCTTTGCTTGTATAAGGTGAAATTAAATGAAAACTTGAATATGATCTATCAACCTGCCTCATTGTTGCTGGGCTTTTCTGATACTAATTGGGATGACCTGAAGTCCACAGACCAGCCAATGACAATTTTTGGGTTATTTCCACATTTCCAATTTTCACTGGATAGCACAGGATGACCAAATTATGATGGACTTTTCTCCTCCAAATCAATCAATTTTAACGCGGAGATTTCCTCAAGTGTCACAAATTCTGAAATAGAAAGGATTAAATTTTGGATATTGCAAGCTCAAATCAGCAAATGGAATTTGATCCTTGAACATCTGAATCAAATGATTAAAATATTTAGTACATACACTGACTTTGAAATTATTAAGTTAACACAAAGCCTCTTTAGGAGGTTTATATAGATAGATATAAACCGATTTGCCATTATTTCTGTAGTGGTACAAAAATATTCATGTTATATTACACTATAACTTTATATAACCATAACCTGATTTTATGGGTTGAATTATATCCTCTCCCCCACAAAGAAAAGATATGTTTTAGTCTTAAACCCCATTATCTCCAACTGTGACCATATTTGAGATAGAGTCTTTACAGAAATAATTAAATTAAAATACAATCAACAGGGCACCTGGGTGGCTCAGTCAGTTAATCATCTGCCTTCGGCTAAGGTCATGATCCTAGGGTCCTGGGATCAAACGCCTCATCAGGCTCCTTGCTCAGTAGTGAACCTACTTCTCCCTCTCCCTCTCTCTGCTGCTTCCTATTTGTACTTTCTCTCTCTCTCTCTCTCTCTCTCTGTCTTTCTGTCAAATAAATAAAATTTTTTAAAAAATAAAATAAAATGCAATCAACAGGGTAGGCTCTAATCTGACTTGTGATATCTTAGAAAGGAAAAGGTGGACACAGACACATATATGCACAGAAGGAAGATTTTATTTGAAGAGACACAGAGAGAAAGGAATCATCTACAAACTAAAGGGAGAGATATAGTACTTAGATGGAACCAACCCTGTGAGCACTTTGATTTCAGGTTTCTAACCTCCAGACTGTATGACAATAAACTTCTGTTATTTAATACCACCCAGTTTGTGGTATTTTGTTGAGGCAGCTGTAAAAGTGAATGTACATGTTTATTTTTCTAAAATTTTCAAATTGTGTATACATATATTACATATATAACTAATTTAAAATATATTTGAATGCAAATATATTATTTTTATATATTTGCATGTTACAAGTAATCATTCTTAAACCATTAAGAATTTCATATTTTCTTTAAAATACATTTTGTGACAACAAATGACAACATTCACTCTCAGATTGGTCTTTTTGAACAAAATATGATAAGATATACTTGAGAATTAGAGTTTTAGTTTTTCTGCTCAGTAATATTTACCAGCTCTTCTTAATCTTGAAAAATACAAAAATCAATTTCCTTGGCTGCTGTTTAGGAGATAACCCAATTCTCACAGTTCTGATTAAATTCATCTTGAGGATAATATAGTTATTTTAACATATGGTAGAAATAAAGTCACTCCTAGTGCAGTTCTATTTCAGATTCACATAAAAGAAACCCTACATTTTCAAAGAATTACTGGAAATTTTTATGATGCCTGGAATCACAAGGATCTCCTTATCACCTAGAAATATTTGGGCCATTAACCACCAGTGTGAACTTGGCTGCTTCACCTAACCTCTCAGTCTATTTTTTCTGTTATACAATAGAAGTGTTAAACTGGATGAATTGCTCCTTCTCTTCTGAACTCTTATAGCACTTATCATCTCTTCCAATAACATCACATATTTCCTTATATTACTCTGGGTTTTTTTTTAACCTTGTTTAAACTTTTGTATGTTTTTACTTTTACAGGGTGTTAGAAGTCCTTGAAGGGCAAATGCATATTAAATTTTTATTGTACTATTTTGGCCACACTGGTACCACTGGTGTGTACATATTTTATTTTTTTGTTTATTCATTTCTACTTTGCTCAGTGCATTTTTCTTATATGAATACATGATTTAATTGAAGTAGAAAAAATAAAATATACCTGGATTTTTCTCCAAGAGATTACATTTTTATAAATACATTCCAATTTATTACCCATTAAAAAATAAAAAAAACTTTTGAAATTTTATAACAATAAATTTACATAAAATTATAATGCTATATGGTAGGAAATATTTTTGTTTCCTACCACAAGTAATGTCAAATTAATTTCACACTTTTTTCACGAGCAAAGGTCAATTTATATTAGACGGTGTAATTGGATAAAATGATGAGAATGGCTATGTTGGAATTTTTACAAAGACAAAAATTGAATGCATAGAAATTATTTATTTTTAGGATGCTAAGGCAGTTCTAATAGGTTGTAGGAAAAGAGTTCAAAGGTAAGTAAGGAAATCTTTTCCATTTGAGCCAAAATGTGGGTATATTTAATATGATTTCAAAATTCTTTTTTTTATCTAATAATATTTGACCCAGGACTATTTAAAGGAGTTTAAAAAATATATATCTCCCAGTATGTTTTTCTTTTTAAGAAAAGCTGAAACCTTAGGATTTAAAATAAAAGTGCTTATGACAAATTTAAGACTTAAAAATACATATATATGTGTATATATATGTGTGTATGTGTGTATATATGTATATATAATATATATAATAATATGTATAATGTATTATATATATATATATATAATGTCACAATTCTGGCCTTAACAGTACAAAATTCTATTTTATTATTAACCAAGGCTGTTTTAAAATTATATAAATTATTTTAGTCACATTTAGTATTTCAACAAATTTCTGATGCAGTAGTCAATAAATGTATTAGCAGGAGAGAAAATATATTTTTAAATTACCAACCTATTAGTTATAGCACTTATTTAATATAAAAAAATCTTATATCCATATCTAGTCCCTTAATTCAATATTATATAATTCATATATTTTTTCAATATTTTATCTAGGCAGCTGTATGGATGGCTCCATTGGTTAAGCATCTGCCTTTGGCTCAGGTCATGATCCCAGAGTCCTGGGCTTGAGTCCCGCATTGGGCTCCCTGCTCAGTGGGGAGCCTGTTTCTGCCTCTACCTACAGCTCCCTCTGCTTGTGCTCTCTCTCTTGCTCTCTCTCTGACAAATAAATAAAATAAAATAAAATAAATAAAATAAAATAAAATAAAAAATATTTTATCTAGGGGTGCCTGGGTGGCTCAGTTCCTTAAGTGGTTGCCTTCAGCTCAGGTAATGATCGCAAGGTCCTGGAATGGAGACCTACATTGGGCTCCAGGCTCAGCAGGGAGCCTGCTTCTCCCTTTCACTCCGCCTGCTGCTCCCACTGCTTGTACTCTATCTCTCTGTCAACATCTTTGACAGTTCCTTAAAAAGTTAAAAAGTTAAACATACTATATGACCCAGACATAGTTAACAATTATTAAGATATAAATTGAAAATTTCAGTGGCCAGAATTCTATATGAAGCTTATACTGCTAAAGCTATAGCTGGTTCCTATCTGTTGAGACAAAACCTGAGAAAGGGTCAATAAAAGTCCTAAACAATCCTGGCTTTCTCAAAAAGTAATTGCAGATATAAAACAAGTCAATAGTGGGATAGTGAATGCAAGCTTATTTTATAGTGCTGGATCCTGAGAAATGCAGACTCTCAGATTTCCAGATAAGAACATAACAAGTATTTTGTGTTGTCTAATAAGTTTAGGTCTGTAATATAGGGAACATTAAATATCTTATACTGTGATACACTAGAGGAATATCTTAGAGAGAACCAGTGAAATGAAAACCTACATAAAGACCTGGTACAGTGGAATTCTTGAAAAATTGTGATGGCAGAGATTCTTGCCTGAGATTGCAGGCTTGACCTTTGAAATAATGGGATATAATGGGAAATAATGAATGTAAATTCATGTGGGATACAACAAGTGTCTATAAATTTGGAGAAATTGGGCTTAGTTATATTCTTTTCAGTTATTACTATATAAAAACTAAGTGAAATATATGTTTATATAACATGAAAAATCTACTTCCTACATAACTAAAATTGCATGTAAGACGTATACTCTGGTGTCCTTCTAAACTGAACACCATACATTTTGAGTTTTCTGTGTTATAAAACAATAGTGGCAATTCAAACATCTTGGAAAAATAGTTAAAATAGATTGAAGACCCATTGCTAATTTGCAATAAGGATTAAGGCTTTAACTAAAAAAAAAAAAATCAACTTTTTTTTAATTCCTATTGGTTAATACAATGCTCATTACACAGTAAGAGGTAGATATTTATGAATCATTGGATGAGTTAATAGACTATACTCATTGTCCCACCAAACATGAACATTTTCAATACTTTCTGAAGTTAACTTTGTTTTATATGTAAGAAACTGTTTACATACTGTATTTTTGTTATTTTTTTTTAGCTTTCTATCTTCTCATTAGACAAAGAAGTACATTATATTACCCCTTTGATCCTTTTTTTTATTATGTTATGTTAGTGACCATACAGTGCATCATTAGTTTTTGATGTAGTGTTCCATGAATCATTGTTTGCCTATAATACCCAGTGCTACATGCAGTCTGTGCCCTCCTTAATACTCATCACCAGGCTCACCCATACCCCCACTCTCCTCCCCTCTAAAACTCTATTTGTTTCCCAGAGTCCATAGTCTTTCATGGTTCCTCTCCCACTCTGATTCCCCCCCATCCTTTCCCTTCCTTCTCCTAATGTCCTCCATGCTATTTCTTATGTTCCACAAATAAGTGAAATTATATGATAATTGACTTTCTCTGCTTGACTTTCACTTACTTTATCTCCTCCAGTCATATCCATGTTGATTCAAAAGTTGGGTATTCATCCTTTCCGATGGCTGAGTAATATTCCATTGTATATATGGATCACATCTTTATCCATTCATCTGTTGAAGAGCATCTTGGCTCTTTCCACAGTTTGGCTATTGTGGACATTAATTCCATGAACATTGGGGTGCATATGGCCTTTTACTACATCTGTATCTTTGGGGTAAAGACCTAGTAGTGCAATTGCTGAGTCATAGGGTAGCTCTATTTTTTAATTTTTTTTTAAGAATTCCACAATGTTTTCCAAAGTGGCTATACCAACTTGCATTCCCAACAACAGTGTAAGAGGGTTCCATTTCTCCACAACCTCTCCAACACTTGTTGTTTTTTGCCTTGTCAATTTTTGCCATTCTAACTGGTTAAGGTGGTATCTAAATGTGGTTTTGATTTGAATTTCCCTTATGGCTAATGATGAACATTTTTTCATGTGTCCGTTAGCCATTTATATATCTTATTCGGAGAAGTGTCTGTTACCCCCTTGTTCTTAACATAATGCCCCTGTGAGACAATCTTTGTATTACATACTGAACTGAATCTTGCAGTAGAAGGCTCAGTCTGCATTTAATGTGTTAATTATAAAAGAATGAGTGGATGATTGTATGAATTAATTTGATTGAATGGAATGCTTGTCATCTACCATAATAGTGAATACATAAAATGATAATCTTAATTTTTCAAAATACCTATATCATTCCTCCATTATTTGTAATATGAGTCATTTTAATAGTAAGAATGTTTCTAGGTATGTATTTGGAAAAAAGGTAGGTAAAGAGTATACAGTTTGATTACAGACTAAATTTTACATCTGTATTATATCTATAATACTTAGAAATAACTTTTTAGTGTTAAAATTCACTTTTGTGCATCCAAATTGGGTAATTGTGTATCTAATTGACCACTTAGTTTGTAGTTGAGTAATTATTGTTGTCAACCGCCCATTTGCGCATTAGACGAAGACCAGGTGAAAATGTTAATTAGGTTAATGACTTTAAATAATTTTTGTTATTGAAGAAACATGTTTTTCTGCTCTTGCTGCAGTTTTGAAATTGTTACTGAAAATGTTTTTCACATGCCCTTCCAACACTGAAGACCCAAATTGCAAGCTAAAATTCAAGCAGTTGATTGGGTCAGTACATCTCATTAAGGGAATCATTTTATAAAGGTTCATCATTAATACATTAAAGAAAATAATGTCTTAAGGTAAATTGAGAAGAGCTAGTAATATGAGACAAATACTATTTGTCTCTGTGGTGTATTAGGGACTTCATATACTTAAGGCCACATTCTATTTGCTCTCCTATCCAGAAAATCTTAACACATAAAATTCATTTCCTTTTAAATGTGTGTATCAGTGAATGGGTACATGTTTAAAAAAAACTCTTGATAATAAAGTATTACCTTTATTTCCTTTAAATATGATAAAAACTAAATAATTTTATATTAACTGTAACTGAAATAATATAAAATATTTTAATTTGAAACAAATAAAAATAATTTGATGGCCTAGGTGTTTTTTTCTTTTTTTTTATCATTTCTCCTAGGATAGCAGAAAACCTTTTATGTAGGCTTGCTTAGTCAGTAACTTGTAAACAAATATCTCCTGGAGCAAATTGTGGATGATTTTCTATCATTTTTTTCGAGTTATCAAAAGTGCCTCAGGTAGTTGGGTCATTAAATAGCAATAGGTATCAACAAAAAGCAACCTCACATCATTAGTGCTAATGGTATCTCAGGCTTGCATCTAAAAAATGACATATGGACATCACAATAATTTGGTTGATTTCAGCGGGAGATATTTACTTCTGGATAGTTTGACACATAGCAGTTGCTAGCTCACGGGAATGACACAATAGGAAAGATTTTGACAAAAATATTCGTATTCTAGAGTAATAGTGCATTTTTGCTGGCCAACATAATTTTATAATAATGATAATTCAAAGTTCATCTGCAGCAAGTAACATGTACATGTTTTAATGCATCATCTACTTGACCTTAATCACTTATTTAACTCAGATTCCTTAGCAAAATGATTCTAAAATTTAGCTAAATTTTATATATTTTTTAAAAAGAACACTTTTTGCCTTCGGTTTTCAAATTTTAATGTATAGTATTATCTTAAAAAGGGCATTGATATTAGATTATCTACCTAAATATCTGAACTTTTAATATTTTTGTTTTCATAGTTAAAAATACTTAGTTTCCCCTTGAATCCTGAGGTTAAATGAAAAAGCATGAAGAAGCCATTAGAAGGTATGAATCCACCACCCCTCAATCACTAATGTGGTTTTATAGTGAGAGTGAAAAAAAAATATATGAAGGGAAATCCCAGAAATAGATTATCCATTGTAATTCAGTGAGTTATATTTTCAAAAATCCTTGAAAATAAAACTATTAAATAAACCAAATTGACAGGAAAGTAAGCTAGCTCAGAATGAAAAAAAAAACAAAACTTGATGCATTTATGGGATTACTTCTATGTTGTGTAGGTATAGGAAAGAAGAAAGAAAGGAAAAAAAAGAAAGAAAGAAAAAGTTGCCACTTTGACAATCTAGTCTTAGCATATATGAAGTAAATGGACAAGATCTAAGTGTTTTTGCCTTTTAAAAAATTTCTAAACAGCAAAAGTAAGCTTGGATCCTGACTAATAGAGCATGCAGAGGGTTGTGCAAGATGAGCATTGATTTAAAATAGAATTTTCATTTTTTTCTTCACTATTTTTCTTACTTCATAGTTTTTTTGTCTTATTGGTCCTATTTATAAATAGTGTTGTGATATTCATATATTCTCACACATTTTTAATCTCTTGGAACCACTTCTGTATTAGAATCTAGACATTATACTGTAGGGAGATATTTACAGTGTTTGAAACATACTGCATTTTGTTACAGTCATTCAAAATACTGCCTTAAGCATTCCTGCCTTCATCAGCACCTTCATATGCCAAATATCTGGAAAGATCTATTTAACAGATGCCTGTTTACTCTAAAGTGATATTAACAATCCTTATCAGGCTGAATTAATTGATTGAGTATCGTAAGGGAATGACTTGCATAGAAGATATATGTGCCTGCAGGAAGAGCAAACCTTATTTGCTGGTTACATTTAAGCGCTTTCACGTTAAAATTATGTGTCCTGTGTCATAGGCAGTGTCTAGTGCACCATATACAAAAGCGATATTTATATATTAGGTATATGTTGATTTTCTTCTGTTTAATGAAAACACTTTAGTACAGTTTAATCCAATCCACCTTTAGATCTAGATATATTTCTAATAGTACACAGTATTTTTTGCTTAACCACTGTATTCGTTGGGCATGACTTCATATGAAAGAATCTGTACAACAGCACTGGACAGATCAATCATATAGTAATAATAATCATTGCCAATTTTTATGTTGTTATTGTTAGTATTACAGCTGACAGGTTATGTTGCATAGTGTTACAAGGAGGTTTTTATATTTGCATCTTTTACTTAATTCAGCAAAAGGCCTGTGAGATGGGTAATACTTTCTGGTACATAGCAAGCTCTCAATAAATGTTAATTTCTTGTCTCTTCAGTTAGATTGTTGAATTTTCCCAAGTCATGAGCTAGGAAATGGCAAAACCTGAGCACAAACTACAGCATATTCTCTTTTTCTGACTCCAGGTATGCTTTCTACTGAATATTAGGTGACTGCAAATGCAATGACTGTGCTAATGAAGGGTTCTGAATTGTGTTTCCAGATTATTCAAGAATCCCAGTGTAATTTCAGTTGCTTGAGGAGGATAAGGACATTCCGTTGATGTACATCATCTGTGTTGCATATATTATGCATGGGCCCACTAAGTGATGACAGTTAGTGCTAGCGGATGATTAAGCTTTAAACAAGACTTTAGGACTTGGTTCCATTCAGAAAAGTAAAAGAGGCCAAGAAGAATTTTACATACATGAGATCATTTAAAATGCCTTTGCACCATGCTGAAAAGTTTAAGTCTGATCACTAATATTTATATGATGAAGAGGCTGTGTAAAATATTTAGCTTCATTTCCTTGAGACTTAGTTCCTTGATGTGTAAAACAGAGATAAGAAGCCCATTTTGAAATATGTGCAAAGCACTCTGCATGGTGTCGGGCACAAAGTAAATGTGCACCAAATATCAGATATTACTATTTGAATTAAAAAAAATAGTGCAGATACAAAGCCTAGTCTATTTAATTTTCTTATTTTTTTATAAGGATTTTATTTATTTGAGAGCAGAGAGAAAGAGAAAGAGAGAGTGCAATCAGGATAAAGGGGAGAGGGAGAAAGAAAAGGAGGGAGAAGCAGACTCCCCGCTGAGAAGGAAGCCCTATGAGAAGGGATTAATCCCCTGACCCTGAGATCCTGACCTGGGCCAAAGGCAGCCGCTTAAGGGACTGAACCACCCAGGGGCCCTAAACCTAGTCTGTTTAAATAATAAAAGCATCCTTAAAAATCTAACTAAAGACAAAGTATTTAAAGTACATATTGAAAATATTGAAAGAATATACCTGTAAAAGAGCAAATGTGATTGCAAAAAACTCATATGAAATAAATAGGGAATGCATCTTTTATTTTCTCTGGTTTTCTAGAGTTATTTTTCATTAATAGTCACTCTTGGTCTCCTCAGGAGTAGAAATTTATGCAAACAACTTAATCTCTATATTTTCTTCCCCCTTCCTTTTACTGTTTATCTTTTCTTTCTTTATTTTTTAAATCTTTTCTTCAGGTACCACGGACATTAAACTACAGGTATTATTCTAAGTCAATAGGTTGATTTTGTTGGAATAATTGAGTTTCCAGAATAACTTTAATGACTTGGTATCATTGGGCTGTACTAACTGCTTCTAGGGAATTGACTACAGGTCGAGTTTTCCCAAAATTTAGGAAAATTATTACTATAAAGGAAATTTTGGGCCCTGTTGTATAGGAAATGAAGGCTGTATAGCCAATGCTTCTTCGGTGCTCAGTAAATATTTGTCCAATAAAACATCTCTGCCAACTTCTATTTTTAAGATCTCTCCTGCTATTTTTTAATCATTCTACTTTTATAATCTAGGACTTACTTGTAAAATACAAAATTAATAAATGTCACCATTAAGAAAAAACTCATATTTAGGGCTTGTTAGTAGGGAAATAATACAATGTATTTTCTTATTTTTCCATAGAGATGTCAAGGTAATTGAATACAAGAAAAGCATATGAATATTTTTTTCTATTAAATGAGTCATGAAAATGGAGATATTAATTTGTTTATTTATTTATTTATTTATTTATTTATTTATTTTGCCCCAAATACTTTTATTTTATTTTTTCAGTGTTACAAGATATTAATTTGAATAATGGGTTAAAATTATCTGAAAAGGTACATGTTAATGCTACATATTTTTTCTAAAGCATTGGATGTATTTCTGTGACTATAGCTTAGGAAATATTGAATTTCTAATAGTAGAATCCATTTGTCTGGAATCTTTATAAAGAAATACAACCACTAAAAATTAAAGCCTCTGCTATGTGATGTTTAGCAGGAAATTTTACAACCACATAATGTTCTATGCAATTTCCACAGGAAGAAGTTTTAAGGATTTTAAAAACTTTTTTTTTTTCCTTGTGGTTGCTTCTAGGTTAAGTGCTGGTTCAATAAAACTACAGCCTTTCTCTCTGTGTGTATCTGCATATGTGAATATACATGTGCACATTTTTATGTGTTTGTACATATTCAGAAAATCTGATTTCATTATTTAATACTTGTGTCTTGAGTATGTGGTCCACAAAGTCTTTTCTATTTTTGTGGTTCTATTTATAGAACTTTTCTGATCACCTTCAGAATTGATAAAAATGAGTTAAAATACATTTAGACTTTACCTCTTCAAACAGCATTGGAAATGTTGTCAATTTACATGGTTATTCTCATTTAAGATCCCATCTATAAAATGTAATAATCTTCTGAGATGATGAATTTATGAAATCCCTGAAGAATAATCATCACTGTCTTTAGAGATTAATTATTGTGTTATTTCCTGCCATTGATGAAACTTTTAAACTCATGCTGCATGTATTCTGCAAGGTTCCCTCTATCCTCAAATTACCTTTAGTTAAAAAAAAAAAAACAAAAACAACTTAAGATTGTTGGAGAATTTGTTAGTTGAAAGCTATAATTTACATTTTTTAAATACTAAATAAAATCTGTCATTGTAGTACAAGTCTCAGGCCCTAATTCAACTATGAAATTAATATTTATTGTTCAAGCTCTTTCTTTTTTTTTCCTTTTATATTTGTGCTCTAGTTATTTCACTCTTTTTCTTCTTTCACAGTTTGCCATTGGATAAAGTGATGCAAATAAACCAGTAATATATAAAAACACTCAAAAAAATTTCAAACTGATAATGAAGAATCTGAAAATGTAGTTAATTTGAATATTTAAACAAATGTTAATTATATCAAAACACTGAGTTAAAGAGAAGAATGAGGAGGAAGTGAAATGCATTTAAAAATTAAAAAGTATCATTAAACATGATCAATATAAAGATTTTTTATTATCAAAAGAAACATTATCTTTATAGAACCCTGGACTGAACTCTAAACATGTTAGGCCAATGTATGTTTGGCTCATCTATGTCTCTCCAACATTTAGCACAAAACATGGGAAATAGAAGTTAGAAGGATTGTTAAGTGCACCATACATAAATCCAATGCAAGATAAGAAATCAGAATAAGCAATATCCCTTGCACATATGAAGCTTAAAAATGAAATAGAAATTAATGACTTCTAAAGACCGGAAAAATAAGAGAGCTTAAATAATGACTTAAATAATGATTATTTATTGAATAAGCATTAGTAGAACTTATCATATGTCAGTTATTGGACTGGGCACACTGGAGATACAAACTAAATCATTGGCCCCCAAATCAGTTTCTAATGAAGAAATTTGATCACTTGAAAGAACAATGAATTCATCTGCAAGTAGTAAAAACAATACCCATAGTGTTAAAAAGGCCAAAATCTAACTTTTATCAGGACATTTTAAAAATGTGGAATTATAGGATACTGTAATTATTTATTCAAAAAATAAACCCATAAACCATTGTCTTTATTAATGAATAACCAATAATTAGATGATACTTAGTGAGATGTTAGATTAGAGACAGTTATAATACAACAGAACAATCTCATTTGGGAAAGAAATCACAAGCAAAATGCATGTAAAGCGTGATCTTTGAGTTATTCATAAAGGGATCATTTTTTCTTCTGCAAATCCTGTGAGATCAAAGTGAAGAGAGGAGTGTTCGGTATGGTCTTTGTTAGTTACATTTGGTCAGGCTCTTTAGAGTCAATTTTCTCTCCTTTTAAGAGGGGTTACCCAGAATTTTAAAGCGAAATCTTATAAAATAGATCAGGTATGAATTTTTATCATAAGCAAGCATACCTACAAGAATGTGTGAAACTTTCTACACTAAGCTATGACACCACGGGAATTTCATTGACAGCATGTCATTTAGCTCGAGTATGAATCATTTCTTAAAAGTGTTGTTTCTCTTCCTTTCTTTCTAATCAGTCAAACTAGTCAGTTCTTAGTTTTACTCCAACCCTTCCATTGGCCAGTCTTCTTTCAACATTGCTATTTTATTTACTGTGACCATATCTTACCACAAAAATAGTTTTCAAAAACTGTCATTTCCCTCATAAAAATACCCTGGTTGGTAAACACTGACTTAGGTTAATACTACTTCTAATAATAAATAAAAGCCTAAATTACTCTATTTTTTTTAAGATTTAACTTTTTTTTTTAAAGATTTTATTTTTATTTATTTGACAGAGAGGAGAGAGATCACAAGTAGGCAGAGAGGCAGGCAGAGAGAGAGGGGGAAGCTGGCTCCCCACTGAGCAGAGAGCTCCATGTGGGGCTCGATGTAGGGCTCGATGCAGGGCTCGATGCAGGGCTCGATCCCAGGACCCTGAGATCATGACCTGAGCTGAAGGCAGAGGCTTTAACCCACTGAGCCACCCAGGCACCCCACTAAATTACTCTCTGTTTTTATCTATTATCTCTCTATACCCTTTTCCTCTGCCCAGTAAGGCAATACTTTAACTTACACATTATATCATACATAATGACACTGTATGTAGTCAGCCTGAGCATTTTCTAAAATTCCGAAACCACTAAATAAATGCTTATTAAAACGAATATAACTGTGGCATTCTCCTCTCCAACTGTATCCCAGTCTTTATTTTGGAACTGTATTCTACAAATTGAGCTTTAGACTATAGACTTTTCCACCTTCAGATCTTAAACTGGTACAAATATATGATAGAGGAATATTGACTTTTGTCATAATTAACTGAAAAGTCTAGACCAGTAGTTCTCAGGTGGGGATGAGTTTGCTCCCAGGAGACATTTATGGCAATGTCTGAAGACATTCCTTGTCACAGCTGGTGATGGGAGTGCTACAAGCATCTAGTTGCTGCCATATACCCTACATTATATAGTACAGCCTCCCACAACAAAGAATTTCCTGTGCCAAGTATGCCAAGGTCGAGAAACCTTATTCTACATAAGGATACATAATAATTCATAATCCTCACAACAACCATTTGGTGGACTACTAGTATATAAAAAATTTTTAGCTAAGAGAACTGATCCGGAGAGAGGTTATATAAAATCTTCAAATTCAAAGAGCTAGAATAGGATGATATATAATTGGAGTCCAGAAACTTTTTGTTTAGCCATTATTCTAGAGTCTCCTTATATCTTTTAAAGTTCTTTGCCTCAAGTTTCTACTGAGCACCAAATCAATATTTTAGAGCATTTTTTATAAATGGGAACAATATGAAAATTGTTTACCCCTTGTACGCTTCTATAATTGGTTGGTAAATCTTTTATACAGTGCAGCAAAGGAATCATCCATCCAATCGGTTTGCATTTTCTGAGCCCCTATTCTGCTTCAGGATCATACTGGGATTGTGGATGAAAAGAAGAATAAGAGAATAAATAATATAAGTAAGACAAAGTAATGCTCAATGGTGTTGGCTTGATAGCATCCACTAAAGCAGTTCTTTTTTTTTTTTTTTTTAAAGATTTTACTTATTTGACGCAGAGAGAGAGAGACCACAAGTAGGCAGAGAGTCAGGCAGAGAGAGAAAGGGGAAAGCAGGCTCCCCACCCAGCAGAGAGCCCGATGCGGGGCTCGATCCCAGGACCCTGAGATCATGACCCGAGTCAAAGGCAGAGGCTCAACCCACTGAGCCACCCAGACACTACCCACTAAAGCAGTTCTTAAAAGTGGATCCATGTTTGAATCATAGAGGAAAACTTCAAGGAGAAAGCTTTATTGTATCTGAACCTTTTATCATGCTCTTGATTTATCTCTAAATTATTTTGATTTTGTATCCATTTCAGCCTCATAACCTGTTTCCTTTCAAAATTTTTTATTAGAATATATTCCATAGATATTTCTTTAGAATCTACAGTGTATTTAGTTCTTTCCTAGATACTTTGCTAGAAGTACTTTTATAGAGATTTCACCTGTAAAAAGATAGAAATTTATTTAGAGACAAAGCATGATTATAAAATTATAACAATAGAAGAAAAATTGATTAATCTTGAAGTAGTATATAATTAAATATTAAAGTAATTATATGAATAGTCGAACAAAACAAAGCAAAACTGAGTCCAAAGGGGCAGTTTGTTTGTGTTTGTTTGTTTGTTTGTTTCTAGTATACAAAGACCAGGGAGGTATTTGTAATGGAGATCGGGCTTCATTTGGATTTTGACTGGTTAATGTACATGATGGGGAATGGAAAGTTTTCCAGGCTATAAGACCAACCAGGATGGAGTCACAAGGTGTGAGAGTGAGCATGACAATTTCTCACTGACATAGCTTCTCTATTTCTTTGCTAAAAGTGGCTTATAAATATTTCAGAAAGTGTGTTCACATGCAAAAGATAAGTTTATTCACCAGTATTTGCATTGGTCAGCTTATTATTCATTAGCTTTGTATACATTCCATACATAGATTGATTCCCTCATTAAACTATGAACTGTTCCTATTGGTTTGAGTGATTTTTTTTTCCACTAAGAAAACCATAACTATCTAATTTTACCATGAACAGTAACCTAGGACACAGTGAAACTAGGAATAGATCCAGTTTTTAAGTTCGCCTCTTTAGAAACACTCTGTTTTCATTTCAGCATTTTAACTATGTCTGGTAAGAATAGCGTAATTCATAGATATTAAATAGGATCAGGTAATTTGTCAGGTAATATCTTTGAAGTAGGTCTAAATGAAAGATGATTATTCTCAGATTAGATTTACCTTGATGACTATTTATACTTAAATTTGATTACTGGTTTTATTTAGGCCTCTTCAAATGTTTTTGGTTTATTCAATAGAAATTTAACATTCTTAATTTGAAGTACTTTTTTGGAGATTCATTGTAGTCTAGCAGTTAAGAGCAAGGGGTCTGAAGTTAGACTAAAATACTTAAATCTCAATAAGCCTTTATGACCTCCACTTCTAATCTTTAAAGTTGGCAATAGAAGTATAAAAATTAATGTGAATATATATATATATAGTGTGTGTCTGTATGTGTGTAGCATGGTGTCTATTGCATGGTAAAGATTCAGAGGATGTTAAAATTATTTTATTTCAGTAATGGTGATAAGCCAAACCCATTTTGAAACTTCAAAAATGTAAAATCTTTAAGTTTTAATTAACTCATGTTTAGCTAGTGATGAATAAATGTTGATATTACTTAGTTTAAACCTTAAAATTCCTGGGGTGCCTGGGTGGTTCAGTTGCTAGAGCACGCAACTCTTGATCTCAAGGTTGTGCATTAGAGTCCCACACTGGGTGTGGGACTTAAAAAGAAACAAAACCAACAAACAGACAAAAAACTTAAAATTTCTTATAATTGGAGATGTGTTTTAAAGTATTAAGTTTTTACTTCTGAATGAAAGTTACATACAAACCTTTACTTTGTGCAAGTCAATGCACACACATGGAACGTGACATTACTCTATGTATTGGAATAACCCTCAAAGAAGAAAGCTAGGAAGTGAGTTTTAAAGAAATGTCATTTCACTAAATAATTTGGTTCTGCTGTGAAGATAAAATACTGTAAACATTTTTGAAAATTTCGTGAGTATATCTAACGACTTCTTCTTCCAAATAGCAGATCAATAAAGATGATCTGCAGTGCTTCCCCAACCCAACCTCACATGTCTGTCTGTTTGTCTATCTGTCTATCTATCTATCGACCATGTATCTATCATCTATCCATCTATCTATCTGGATATGCAGTGTGATATTTTATCAAGCAAATTATTTTACACATTTTTTCAAGACCTAATTCCTGTGAAAGAAAAAGATTGTTGAAAATAATTCCGGCTCTTAGATAATTTTTGTACAGTTTCCAGAAACCATTTCACCTTGTTTTCTTTAATGTGATACCCAGTTATTGGTGAAAAAAGAAGACTGGTTGGCTTTTTAAAAAATAGAGTAAGGCCTGATTCCAAATGTGATTTTTAGTAATTTTCAAATGTCAACCTTTCAAAATTATAATTTTCTGAGGACCAGTTATTCATTCAAATTATTTTAAAGAGTAAACACAGCCTAGAAACACTGAACATTTACCATTTAAGGCTTGTAATAAATGCTATGGATGATACTTATGTTCCACAAAATCTTTTTTGCTCTAATAATTTTGCAACCTCAGTGAAAGAACCAAAAGAACCTGACTTTCACATACAAGAAAATACAAGACCTGTAAGACATACCACGTTGTTCAAGGAAATTGGTTCAGGGAGAAGATGCATGTGGATGGAAGTATGACACAGAAACAAGAGACAATGATGAAGGAGGCTTGAACAAAAGACTGAGTGTGAAAGAAATGTAGAACACTGTGGAAATAGCAAATAACCAACTTGAACTTGAGCTTAGAGGGCAGTAGTGTCTTTGTAGTTATGGGCAAGATGCAAGGTTGTTATGATGCTCATTGGCTAACTTCCTATTTTAAATAAGCAATTTCCTTCTGCAGTATTCCTCCCTTCATTTTCCTTCTTCCTTTTCCTCTCCTGTCATCCTTCCTTTTCCCTACCTTTCTCATTTTCTTTCTTATTTCTAATGAGTGGCTGATTTTTAAAAAGAGGAAAAAGAGGCCAAAAATCTAGGAAGCAGAGCAACCAAGCAAAGAAGGTGACTTACAATGTGGTCGTTTCGTGGACATCAATACTTAGCAAGGATGATGGGCGAGAGAAGTGGCAGCTTGGTGTGGTCAAGAGATTGATTATAAACAGTAATGAAACAAAGAAGTAAATATATTGAGGCTAATTATGAACCAGAATTTTCACAGTTAAAGAAAGACATTAGAACTATTAAAGCTTGAATAAACCCTGAGGATTTGGATTTTTATCCATGTTTATTATGGTATTCCATATAGATTGAGATAGAAATAACTACAAATATAAATATGTATGTGTCTGTGGGTATGTATATATATTTTTATTCCCCCCATCCCACTCCAGGAGCTAGGGAACAGAAAAATTCCAGTAGCAAAGAGCAACATCTAACACTCAAGTCTTGGTTTCTTATGGGGGAAATCACTTATTCCAGGGCTGGGGAAGGAAAAATACAAGATGAGCTTAAATGACATTGTTGTGTCAGAAATTAAGGAAAGGCTCAAAGAATTACAATGCTCACTAGCCAAGTAAAGGCTAATTTAAGCATCAGAATAAATAATGAATATGATGGATTAAAACCCCTTGAATAAGATTCTCTGAATCCATACTGATATAAATAAATATATTGATAAATCTACTGGGACAAGAGAAAGCTCTTTCTTAAAAGAAAATACCAGCTAATGAATGTAGGTGGAATTAGAAAAACACCACTTGGTCACCACAATAGTAAGGGATTCAGTCAAAACTCATCAGAATGCAAAAATTAGTGGGTACAAGTTTAATGAAGAATGGGAGAGTATATAATTTCAATAGCTCTTCCCTGCAAATGTTTATTAATTACAAAGAGACAAAATGTAAATGTCCAGGGGAACCCTAGAATATAACACCTTAAAAAAGTGACCAAAGTTACCACCTGCAATGGTCAAGAAAATAAAAAACATGCACTACCTGATAGAATGCAACGGGAACATAGCATGACTTCTGTTGTATTTCTGTCCAAATGCTTAACCTGATTCTAATTATGTGAGGATATCCAACAAACCCAAACTGAAGGACTTTCTACAAAATAACTAGCTTTTAATTATTTTTAAAAATACCAGTCATAAAAGTCAAAGAAAATTTGAGGAACTGCTTGGGGTTATAGGAAACCAAGGAGACATGACAACTGAATGCATAATATGACTGGTGTGGATCCTTTTGCTGTAAAGGCAATTATTGGACAATTAGTAAAATTTAAATTGTTCTGTGAATTAGATCAACTAAAGATGTCAACTTCCTGATTTGGATTGTTGGACTGTGGTTCTATACAAGAATAACCTTGCTTGTAGA
Source organism: Nasua narica (assembly GCA_028533885.1). Classification (NCBI taxonomy): domain Eukaryota; kingdom Metazoa; phylum Chordata; class Mammalia; order Carnivora; family Procyonidae; genus Nasua; species Nasua narica. The sequence goes on along the minus strand of CM052799.1, from coordinate 161,958,411 downwards.
AAATATGCACTGTAGTATTTGGAGGCAGTCTCAACTTGTCCGGAGCGAACAATATGTATACATTTATATAAACAGAGAAAATTATAAAGCAAATAGTATAAAGTGTCCATAATTGGGGAATATGGATGAAGGGCATATGGGAATTACTTCTACTGGTCTTTAACTTTACTGTAAATTTGTGATTATTTTATAATAAAAAAGGTTAGAAAAAATGTAATCATTGCATCAAGTCACAGAGAAGATATTTCACCCAATATGAAAAAAAAATCTGTATAAAGGAAACACAGCTATAATTTAAATCTACACGTAAATTAAGATGTTGAACTTTTTATTAGAACTGTCTTAGTTTCCTTGATAAGTTGCCATGAAAATTTCACACCACGATTTGAATTTGTTTTAAATAACTTCCTATAGAGAATAAAGTAGACAAAGAGATCTACTACTGTTAACTTTGAAATTTTCACAGGATAAGGGTACTGTACTTACGAGATGAAACACTTTTTTTTGCCTTATTTATATCAACTTCAGGCAATATGCAAACACATATTTTTCAAAAAAAACTTTGAGTGGCCCCGGTTGTCAGATGCATGATAATGATTCTCAATCAGATAAAAGCCACCTGTCAATTGTTCTATTGTCTATAGTGAAATAGTTGCCTCGAACACTGTTTTTGAGTAAGGACAACAGTATTGGAGGAAAGATGGTGGCTCCTAATTACTCTTTGTGCATTTAAATTGGAAAAAAAATACACATACTCATTAAGAGTTGTGATCTAACAGTGGGGAAAGGGTAGATATTGGAAAATTAGAAAAATGGCATATACATATTCTTTTAAAAATCTTTAAGCACTTAAAAATATATAGAAAAAGACACAAAGATGAATTTTTTTTAAACTTCTGTCAATTCCATATTGTGGGATATTTTAGCTACTACTCAAATATACTCAGTTTGAGTTTAAGTAGTGTCAGCATTTCATCTTTAGGGAGAAATAATTTAAGCCAAGGCTCAGATAATTTATTCTCTAAATATACTAAAGTGTAACAATTAAAACAGGGGAACAGAGTTTGATGGAGTTAATCAATAAATTAGAGATAAATTTTACTCCTTTCTGCTTACCAAGAAATAGCATATAATTCTACTTGACAGCAATTATTAAAAGGCTAGGGGCATAATCAATTTTAAAGTGCCATTGGAAAATGAAGAGAAGCACCCTATCTTTAAAAAATTCAGGTAGGTAATTTTTTTAGGACAGTACTGGAACTTTTTAATATTTGTTCAAATTAACTTACTGGTATGACTACTGTTTAGAAAAATGCACCAAACTTATCTGTCCCAACTCTCAAACTTCAGATTTTGTTTAGAATCTATTTTCAATATTTTCTATTTACTCAAATTGAAGTTTCTACAAAATTTAAGTTTTTATTTTATTACAAAATTCTTTCTTAAAAGTTTTAGGGAGGTGGGTTGAAACATTAGAGGATTTTGTGAGAGTTAATAAATTTTTACATTAGAGGAGTGAGAATTAGCAAGGTTTGACTGTACACGTCAACATGTCAACATTTCAAACCCTATATATATATATATAATATCACATATAATGCCATATATAATACCATATTTCAGGTAACTTTCAGAAACTAAGGCAAATTTATTTCACGTCATTAGAATGATGCTTCTGATTCAGAAAGATGTGACATCTTTTAAAGGTTTAAATTTTTATTTTCCAATTTTTACTTTGCATTCAAAATGCCAGAATCTTGTATGTACGTCCAAAAGTCAAAAAAGAAAATCTGAACTGGGCTTTTTGGACCTTCTGTGCTCTGTGCAATAACCAACTGTGAATCAAAATTGAAAACCTAAAAACTGGACTTAATCCTTTCCTCTGATAAAAAAAAGACTGCCTCTCCTCCTTCTTCGCTCCCTTAACAATTAGTCTTTGTGAAGGTATGTTCAAAAGCGTAATTGTAGTCTTAAACCACTTTATGTACATGCACACACACACACACACACACACACACGTTTCTAATGACGGAAAAGGAAAGGCCTATGGATAAAGCTGATGGCTGTGAATAATATATCCAGGCCTTTAGTTAGCCTTTTTTATTAAGAGGCCACCTTCATGGCATGGCTTGTGTCAAATTAATCTATTTAACTCTTAAAAACGGAGTATAAAAGTTGTATTTAAAAACAAATTCTAGGCCATTAAGTATCTTAATAAGCAATTTTTGGCCATCATAACCAAGCAATGAACAAGGCTATCAGCCAACACGACACATGATGGAAAGGTGTTGTTTTTTTTAAGGTTATTTATTTATTTGTCAGAGAGAGAAAGAAACAGAGCAGCAGGCAGAGGGAGAAGCAGGCTCCCGCCTGAGCAAGGAGCCCAATGCAGGACTCCATCCCAGAACCCTGGGATCATGACCTAAGCCGAAGGCAGATGCTTAACCAACTGAGCCATCCAGGTGCCCCACCCAATGGAAAGTTTTGAGGGAAGGGAGCTGGGGAGCAGAATAGGCAAGACGCTGAGCAGATAGGGAGCAGGTTCTGTGGGAAGCTTTAGGCTGAACAGGTTAATATAAACATGCATTGTTTGCTACAATGTTTTCATCTGCTATCTTTAAAGCTTACAGTAAGTTTGAAGATATTACTACCCACATTTTTATAATGCAGAGACTGAAAAACAAGGTAAAATAAATAGTCCAATGTTACACGAAGAGAAGGTAGCCAGGCTACGACTCAAAGTCAAAATTGTTTTATTCTGCAGTTCATGCCATTTGACTAAGCTGTGCTTCAACAAGCAGACACTGGGACCCCATGTGCATATGGAAAAAGCATACTGTCAAAACTAAGAAGGAAAAAAAAACTAAGAAGAGATGTTGAATAAAGGCTAGTGAAGCATGGACTATAAATCTCAGAATCTTGCTAAAATATTTCTTAATCTCAACTCTATTATTTTCCTACTACTTTAAAATTATAGAAAAAAATCCTAAATACTCTAGTGCAATGACTATGCTAAGGGTGCCCTATGCCGTAGGACACTGATGACTGTACCCCCAACGTGTCCAGAGAAGTTATTAAGCCGGAAATAAGGAAGGATCTTTTACTGCAAATGTAAAAACAGTCATCTCTGCCTATTCAAGACAGTTTCCTTCCAGGGGTCTTACCTCGAAGCCAATTGTTACTAGGCAGGGTTGTAAACTAAGGAAAGTCGTCATCAGGTTCCATTGGCTCCTACTTCTTATAAATCCTTGCCATCTTTCAGTCACTCCTAACATGGTCACTTTCTCTTTCCTACGTCCCACAATCTCCTCCAAAGGTATCATGTTGTCACCAGATATGCAGTATTCTATGTGGCAATCTCATCAACTGACAAAAAATGCCCATTCCTTTCTCTTTTTCTATTATCGGAAATAATCAAATTTGTCCCATTCTGTCTTGAGATCTGCCTTCATTTATGTCTCACCTATGCTAGCTCTTGTTAATAACTTGTTACTAATTAGACTTTTATAACAACCAGACTCTCACCTAACAGTACAAACTTGCTTAAATATGAAATTTTTCATTGCTTTTATGCATTAATTACAGTTTTCTAGTGAAACAGAACTGATAGAATGGATAAAGAGCTCTTTATAAGGAATTGGTTCACATCATTATGGAGGTTGGTGAATCCCAAGATCTGTAGGGTGAGTCAGCAAGCTAGCGACCCAGGAGAGCTGATAGTATAGTTCTAGCCCAAAAGCCAGTAGGTTCAAGGCCCAGGAAGAACTGATATTTCAGTTTAAGTTAAAAGGAAAAAAAAAAAAGAAAGAAAAAAAGAAAAGAAAAAAGCCAATGTAATAGTTGAAAGGTCATTAGGCAGGAAGAATTCTCTTAGTCTTTTTGTTTTATATTCAAGCCCTCTACAGCTAGAATGAGGCTCATCCATACTATGAAGAGCAGTTTTGCTTCACTCAGTCTAAACATTGATCTCATCCAAAATCACCCTTACAGAAATACTCAGAATGATATTTGACCAAGTAGCTCGGCATCCTATGGCCCAGTCAAGTGACACATAATATTTGCACATTTCAGTGCAGGAAATTTATGTAAGTCTCTTGGGAGATCAGCTTTTAGTCATGAAATTGTTTTGAAATAAGTATCTTAAAAAAAAAGAAAAACAATGAGACAAAACAGAGAAAAATGCATACTCAGAGGATCATCCTACTTTAGGAATTGCTGGTCAAGTGCATGATCCAATCTTTATGAGAATGAGAGCTGTGAAATATTTCCTTTCCAGCAAAACTAGTTAGAATTAGGCAATCAGAAGTTAAAGAGGGAGAGTTTCACTTTAAATTTAAAAAATGATATAGTTTTATAAATATAAAAATTAATGTAAAGCTACTAACTCTACTCAAAAGAGAATATTTTATTTTAAGATTTTTTTTTATTTATTTGAGAGAGATCAAGTGAGAGAGAGAGAGAGGGAGAGAGAGAACAAACACGGTGAGGGAAAAGGAGAAGCAGGCTCCCAGATGAGTGGGGAGCCTGCATTTGGGGCTTGATCCCAGGACCCTGGGATCATGACCTAAGCAGAAGGCAGAGGCTTAACCAACTGAGCCACCCAAGTGCCTGGAGAATATCTTAAATGGGCTTTAACATATTCTATTTATTTGTAAATAGTATAATTTGATACATAAGGAAAAAAATAGGGGCGCCTGGGTGGCTCAGTGGGTTAAAGCCTCTGCCTTCAGCTTAGGTCATGATCTCAGGGTCTGGGGATTAAGCCCCACATCAGGCTCTCTGCTCAGGGGGAGCCTGCTTCCTCCTCTCTCTCTGCCTGCCTCTCTGCCTACTTGTGATCTCTCTCTCTCTCTCTCTCTCTCTCTGTCAAATAAATAAATAAAATCTTTAAAAAAATAGTTTTTTATTTCTTTTCAATATATTTCAGTATATTTCCCCAATGGATTTGATTCAAGTACAAAGGATACAGGAGAAAAGCTTGCCCTATTATACACATGCTCACATTTGCTGTGATAACGAGTCATTCCATATTCTTTTTCATAATCATAATTTTCTGGGTAATCCTGTATTTTCAGAGTTTCCTAGTATAAACTCTGTTTGGAAATTTTTGTCAAGACATTCTTAATGCAATCATTACTTACACTGCCCTAAATGGCATCTTTTATCTCCTATTCTGAAATTTCAATTGCTCTCTTAAGAGTCCAGAGATTGTTTTCTTCTCACACATCCTCTCAGCATTTATTAAGGTTCAGCATTCAGAGATTTAACCATAAATGAAACAGTTAAATGAAATGAAGTTGTCTTCTTGCTCTAAGTAGCATTTCTTACCTACTCCAATCTCTTCAGTTACTTCATGTGTTCATATGTCAACCTCAGTAGAGGAGGAACTAGGACATTAAGTAGACTGCAGTTTTCACAGTATCATTGTTCACTGATATCATTGAACACCAGGTGTTCATTTCTACAGCTAAGTCTTCCCACTTCTCATTCCCTCCTCTTCCCCTTTCTGTCTTTCTCTACAATCTAGATATACATTCAGCTTTGGAGTGTGAGAGAGAACTGCTTCTGTGAGCTTCTGAGAAGGACTATCACTAGTTTATGTTTTGCTTTTTTTGACTGAGTTGACTGAGGACAAACAAAAGTCCATTTGAACATACAGCCTAATTGGATATGTTACAATATTACTCCTCAAATCACCAATGCAACTTGTTAATGAGAATAGACAACAAAGCTGAGTTTATTCCTTACCTTGGTGAAGAAGAATATAAACCTAAGAAAACTTAGTGTCTTGAGTGAAGAAGCCAAGTCAGAATTTAGAAAATGTAATGTTCTATTTAAGGTGGGCCTTTCCAAAAGGCATCTAGATTAAGATTAGATTAGGACCAGGTGCCTGGGTGGCTCAGTTGGTTGAGCGACTTCCTTTGTCTCAGGTCATGATTCTGGAGTCCCAGGATCAAGTCCTACATCAGGCTTCCCCACTGCATCAGTCTTCCCTGCTCCATAGAGGGGGTTTCCTTCTCCCTCTGACCTTCCCCTCAGGCTCCCTCTCAAATAAATACATAAAATCTTTATATATATATATTAGATTAGGACCATGATAAATTAGTTCAGCATGGTAGAAACAGCAATATGAGAATTTCAAAGACAGGAAAGCAAAGAATCTTAGGAAAAAACTGCCTATTGATGTTTTCCATTGAAAAGTAGGCGGGTCTTTCAGAAATTCCCTATAATGAATGGTCAAACCTTTTCCCTGGGCAGGAGACTTCTAGAGAAATGAGGTCAAGATAATGACGACAAATGAATAGCACAGAATCATGTTAATGTAGACAGTAGAATGTGGTTTTAGTTCTTAGTATCTAGACTAAGTATGGGATTTTAAGATTTTAGTTCTCTAATATACAGTAAGTGCTTTCATACCACTCTTATATGAGAATTTGAATTTGTTTCAAGTACAAAGTGATGCAAAATATTTTAATGTAGATAGGACCTTCCACTATAACAAATAATGAGGTTACTTTTATACTTTCTGTAATGTCTAATAATGGGACTACTTTTAAATCTAATATTCCCATAATTAAACAACTATCCTAGCAACCATTTTGACAAGATTGCCATTTTCCTGTGTACCTTGAGGTATTCCTAGTTCACCTCCCAAACCCCCTATAGCCAGGACTTCTGCATCTTTCCACCAGATACTTTTCCCCGGTTATCTTCCCAAAAAATCTCTTGGTCTTTTTTTTTCCCCATTCCTAACACTGCTGTATCATTATTTATCTAAATATTATCTGCCTTTCATTTATTCAGTTACTTCACTCAGAAGTTCAAAAAAAAAAAAAAGAAGTACTGTGTATTTAATACATACCAGAAGCTGTGTAAGGAGAGGAGAGTCAGCCACATCTGTAGCCTCCCAGATAGTATTCAGTATAGAAACAAAGACTGTGCTATCTGGGACAAGGCAGTTTGGGTTATTAGTGAAGGAAAATGGGGAAAGAGGAGTAGACAATTCTCCCACTAGAGAAGAAGTAGCTTTTGAGTTGAGTCTTGAAATACTGGTTGATAGTCTCCTGTAGAACAAGGAATAAATACAAGGGGTATTTACTTGAAGCATGAGTTAGTGTGGAAAGAATGTTGGCAGTATTTTGCATTTGGCTATAATCAAACAAATATTTTCAAGGAACAAGATAAAAATGTTCTCAAAAAATTATTTTAAAGGTAAAGCTTAGATATGCTGAACAAGTATTTGATTTAATAGGCTGATTCTACCTTTTCATGTTTATCACTTACTACCTTTCTCAGAAGAGTATGTGAACATTTGATATATATGTGCATTAAACCTATTGATTATTTGATGAGCCATATTCCAGTTGCTTCCTCAAATAAAATATTTCTAAATTTGACATGATTGAACTGACTAAAAGAGTCATCTTTGGTGAGTTAAAGTATTTTTGATTGAACTTAGAAAGTGGTTCCTGACTTGCCTACCATAATGAAGGAAATATTTCATATTTTAAAATTATCATATACCCTGTTCAGTCAAACAGGGTCATCAAAATGTTATCACATCAAAATAGGTATAATTTACAGTTAAAGCAATAGCTGGTGCTTCTTTAGGTTGTTGAAGGGGTGTAAGCTGGTAAAAGGAATAAAGTATCATCTCTGAAGTGACTTTGAATATTTAACTGTCTGCTCAATTTAATCAGGGATCACACAGGGTTGGAAAAGCTACCTGGGTAAGAATTGACAAGAGTATATTTCTACCTATGTAAAGTTTACTGCACAGGCTGAGGGAATGCAGGAATTGTTCAGCTGCTTGCAAATATATCTAGTCCTGAAAATGGGAATGTGTTTCTAAGGTAAAGTTTTTTAAGACCGGAGTCTTGTCTGTGTACGTGCACACACACACACACACATATATATATGTATATACATCCTAAAATATATAAAATGGTAGTTATTTGATTATTTCCTTAAATATGTTTGCACCTAAGGAGGATATAAGATTATGACATTTTATCTCTTAATATAAAATACACGTAACTCATATATTTATTTGTGTAATTTGAATGGTTCTTAAAGGTTAATAATGAAGTCACCATAGTTTGTCTTAAAATGATATCTTATTCTGATGCATCCAAAACAACTTTATAGAATCTATACGTATTGAGTGTTGTCATTGTTTTGCCCTGTGAAAGTAATACTGAAAGATAAGCACAGGAAACAAAATCAGTCTACTTTCTAAAAATTTACTTCTATTGTTTTTTATTTTAATTCCAGTACAATTAGCATACAATATTATCTTAGTTTCAGGCATACAATAGAGTAATTTGATAATTTTATACATTACTCAGTGCTCATCACTGTATGTATACCCTTAATTCCCTTCACCCAGCTCACATGTTTTCCTTTTATTTGTGAATCTGATGTTAGAACTGTCTCACCAAATAAAAACACAGAAAAATAACTGCAAGATTATCTAAGTTAATAAGTGTATATTAATATGTTAGTGGTGGAAAATGGCAAATTTCTTGTATGGTTATCATAATATAAGGTCAGAGATAAAGGCGATTTTGATTGGAGATTCAGGTTTAATAGGGACCCCTTCAGTTTCATTTATCTGGAGAACCAGGACTGACTAGTTTATTTTTGCCTTATCTCAGAGTTCAATAGTGGTTTTTTGTCCTGTTTTGTTTTCTTGTTGCTTGACTTAGAAGGTAATCTACAGATTCACAGTGGTCAGAGGGTAAAATATCAGTTTTGCTTCCAGGGCATCCAAAACACCTACTTGCTTTTTTGAAATTTGTAACTTTATGATTTAAAAGGAAAATCACCTTCTGTCTCAAATGACTGAATGACCATGTCAAATCCAGCTTAGTTTTTCCAATGATGTTAGATTCTCTGGGCCTACTGCATCCATGTTTCTGGCTATTGATACAGCTGAATTATTCATCCTCAAATGGGCAGACAACATGATATGTTGCTTTCCTAGAGTCACGCTAAGCCTTAAAGAAATTTTAATTTAACACTAATGAGCCCATAGGTGGGAGGTTCGCAAGTCAGTCTATACTGGTTTTTTTTTTTCCCCTGAGTTCTGAAAGCTTATTTATCTCTCAACACTATTAATATATTCCACTTGATCTTCTAGAGAGTAACCTCTAATCTATTCTTAGGGATCATCTAATAAAGTGATTTGTTGTGTCTATCATTTTTTTCTGAATAATAATATTTGAATATTTTTTGTTTATTTTTTATGTTTTAAAGAATTGAGGAGAAAAGGCATAGCTCATGGAATAGAAGAATTCCAAAGCTCAGGCTACCCTTAGGGAAGCCGAAGTCAGTAGCTCTTATAACTGAAAAGAAACACGCAGCAGGATTCCATTCTATTAGAACACTTCAGAAAAGAATCACAGTTAGGCAATTTCCCTGCTCTGAATTGCAATGTAGGAAACTTCATGAAAATGACAATTGGCTCTATAATTTTTATGTTTCCCTTTATCTCTATTCTTGCCCCTCCAAATTTATCCCTTACTCCTTGCTTCACATATAAATACTCATAGCTTTAAAGCTTCAGGGAAATGTTGTGCTTTATTTTTCAGTTTAATGAATTATAAATGATTTTTTTGCATTAAAGATTTTTTCCAATGAGTTATTTTATCATAGCGAGTCATTATTTAAGAACTTTTTTTTTCTTTTTCCTTAGATCTTTTTTCCAAAGTAGCATTCATTTCAAAATCTCTTTTGTTATAGTATTGCTATGTAATTTGATTTCTATGTCAATGGTAAAAGCATATTCATTAGATGTCTTGCTTACTAATTTTTTCTTTCCACTCAATATTTTTTAAAGTCCTATTTCCAAAATCAATGTACTTAAAATTAGTAAAGGAGTAATAAATCTTTTATCCTTATTTTATAATTAAAATTTAACCACTTGAATTTATAGTAAAAATATTAACTTTAAGAAAACTGAGCATATTTAGCTTTCAATTTCAACAAATGTTAGATTATTAGTGTATTATGAACAGCTACAATTTTACATAATTATAATGTACTTATTTTTCTTTTTTAAAGTATAAATGCAAGTATTATTCTTTACTCTTCAATATGAGTTTTTTCTAGGTAGAGATTATGAATCAGGAATAAAACAGGTTCATAGAATTCAACATGTCAACCTTTAAAATATACCTTTATTTATATATTTGAATCCATGATAGAATGAAAAGAAGTTTTAATCATTAGGCAAAATGGCATAATGAGATAATGAATTATCTTATAGTTGCTATTTGGATAATTCTTGGTTCATATATGAAACTTTAGAAAAATTTTCATATGTGAAAATATAATATATCAAATAAAAATATAGACTATTTTAGTGTCAAAAAATAAGTGTGTATGTCTTTATGTGCATGTGTGCATTTTAAATATGTGTCATTTTATATAGAATACCTACAGAGAGAAAGAGACAGAGATAGAGACAGCTCGTTCTTTTGCTAAGGTCAAAAAGACACTGGCTTTCAATGTAGGTAGATTCCTGTTCCTCACAAGTTGGACTAGTTTTGTTAGTATAATTTAACTAGAAATTTATTACTGTATTTTTTTCATTCATTTAGTAGACAAGAATTCCATGGGTACTTACTATGTGCCACGCACTATTCTAGGGATAGGGTATAGAATAAAGACAAAATAATTAAACTTACTTCACTGAACCTTGCATCATGATGGGTATGTAGATGATAAGACATGATAAATGAATCACATGTGTAGTATAGTTATTGCAGGAAGAGCTAAAGAGAAAGTAAAATAGGGAAGAGATGGGAGTTGTGAAGTTATACAGGATGGCCTTTGAATATAGCCATGAGGATATCTGAGGAAAGCTTATTTTCACAAGTGGTAAGATCCAAGGAAGTAGTGGGTCTTTTTTTTTTTTTTTAAGATTTTATTTATTCATTTAACAGAATGAGAACACAAGCAGGCAGAGAGGCAGGTAGAGGCAGAGAGAGGAGCAGGCTCCCTGCGGAGCAAGGAGCCCGATGCGGAACTCCATCCCAAGACGCTGGGATCATGACCTGAGCCAAAGGCAGCTGCTCAACCAACTGAGCCACCCAGGCGTCCCTTTATTTTTGAGAAATAGTAAAGAGGGTGGTGTGATTTAAGCAGGGGGAAGAGTGCGCTAGTTATTTATTTATTCTCAACTTGTTAGGAACAAATCTGGATGACTGTTGCCAAGTTCCATATTTATCCTAACATGATCTGGAGATAAGAAATTCTGATTTGAAAATAGAGAGTCAGCCCCAAAACCTAGGTAAAGGTGTGAATGTTGTGATCCACTGACTATGCCATTTTTGTTTGTTTGCTTTTTTGTTTTGGTAGATATTCATTTGATAGTATGCCATTTTAAACTATGTTCTGAATTAAATAATTTACTTCAATTAATACTACAGAACTTTTTTTAAAGATTCATTTATTTGAGATTATTTATTTGATAAATAGTTATTTATTTGATAAATAAAGATTATTTATTTGAGAGAGAGAGAGTGAGTGAGTAGGAGGGAGAGGGAGATAAATCTGAAGCAGACTCTGTACTGAGCCCAGAGCCCAAGGTGGGGCTCAATCCCACGACAACGATATTATGACCTGAGCCAAAACCAAGAGTCAGATGCTTAACTGACTGAGCCAACCAGGTGCCCAAAAGCATGTTTTATATACAAAACTAATGGTTACTAAGTCAGAATTTGAATAGACATTACCAACCCTCAACAACTGCTTATTGAGTGGATGGTATTGATGAATTATTAGAAAATTTCAACAGATGAAATAGCAGAGGGAAATTGTTAGCTAGAATAAGAATGTTCTGGTGCCATAGTGTTTGGGGATGTGTTCTTATACAAGCAGTGAATTCTATAATCAGTCTTGAGGAGTGATTGGTATTAACATGGAGGAAAACATAAAGGAAAAAAATGGCTTAAGAACGGTATAGAAAGAAGAGCTATGATGGGATGGGGTAGGGCATCTCAAAGCAATGGTGAAAACGTCAGCATGGCTAGTAAACAGAGCTCTAGGAGAAAGTGAAGAGAGATTGGAGATGTAGTCCAGAGCCAGTCCATGCACAATCTGCAAGCCTGTGAAGGACTCAGGTGTTTTGATAACTGGAAGCCAATGAAATATTTTAAGTAGAGTAATAATATGAGATTTGTATTTTGAAAAGAGGTAAGTTTGTATTTTGCAAAATGTTCTTGATTTTCAGTAAGTCGCAAGATATAGGAAGGAAATATTACATATACAATATTACATATACAATATTCTTTTGCAAGACACAATAACAATCTCTGGGGCATACCGGGGAGGCATAGATAAAACCAGTATAACTAGGAATGTTCAAATTCCATAACTTAAATGTTCCACTCAATTTTCCATTTACATTTAGTTTTCATTTTACAACCGCTATACTTCATTCTTACTACTTTGTGAAGTCTTTGAAAGGAATCTTTGATGCAGTAGCAGAAAACGATTATTTATAAATATAAAATTAAGCCGAAGTGTTGGAAAATTTTTAAATGGCTCCCCCAAGAAGAATTGATTTAGAAATAATTTGAATAAGAGGAATAATGATGTTGTTGACTTTCCACTTTCTGCCAGCATGGAGGTATAGGGATTAGTTAGCACAAGTTTTTCTATGATTAATGAGGCTGTTGGAAAGGTGTTTTTAAGATCTTATTTTTGCACTGAGGTAATTTTAAATATGAATTTTGTTATTCTAGTTTTTTCAATTAAATATTTTATTTTATTTTACATAGACCTTTCAACATATATGGAAAAACCCCTCAAAGTAAGAGGGATATAGTCATTATTGGCTTCATCAGCAAATTATAGAAATCACAGCCAAACTCATGGGAAAAAATGATTTGCTGAAATTCCAAAATGCAGCTGTCAGATTTCTTTGACTTCACAGTAGGTTCTATAGCCAGCCTTTTCATTCAAATGTATTTTATAGGACATTTTATAGACGAGACTATCTCATCTTAACACTATTGGCATTTTCAAATGGATTATTATTCGCTGTAGAAGACTGACCTATCTATTGTAGAATGTATAGCAGAATCCCTGACCTCTACCCACTGGATGCCGGTAACATCCTCTCCCCAAGTTGTGACAATCAAAAACATTTACAAGCATGGCCAAATGTCCCCTCAGGAACAGACTCATCCCCAGATGAGAACCACTGCAAATGATTCTGAGTTTGGCTTTAGAGAGGTACTCATCTGAGAATTTCTTGACTGAATCCTGGTCAGTCTTATTAACAACAGGGCATCATATCAACCCTTTATGAAGAAATAATATATCTGAGCCCACACAGGGAGAAAGAAAGAAAAAAAAAAAGAAAGGAAGGAAGGAAGGAAGAAAAAAAGAAAGAAAGAAAGAAAGAAAGAAAGAAAGAAAGAAAGAAAGAAAGAAAAAGAAAGAAAGAAAGAAAGAAAAAGAAAGAAAGAAAGAAAGAAAGAAAGAAAGAAAGAAAGAAAGAAAGAAAGAAAGAAAATTACACAGATCCATGAAAAAGATATTTATAAGTAGATTGTAAACTCAGAGTTTAACGAAATCAAGAGAAGCAAAGTAGGCAGCTTGTCTAGGAGTGCCATTGGTAGGTGTGAATGGGGTCAATTAAAAATGTGTGAGCTGAATATGCAGTTTCATGTGCCTAATGATTTCTGAAAATCATTTGCTGTGATGCATTAAGCGAGCCAATTTAAAGAGTGATTGACCAAAGGAAAGGAATTGCATAGCCAATAAAATTGATTACAAATTTGGGAAAAATTGAGCACCAATCTTAGAAAAGCTGTTTATGTATTACATCCACAAGAAATATTCATTATGAAGACATATTCACTGAACACCGTTAATTGTAAATTAAGAATATAATATATGTGCCCTACAGAAACGGATAACTTAAGACTGATAGGCTATTTTTGTACCTCACTGACCAAACATTGATTTCAATGAAAAATTGGAGCTGCAAATAAGAAAGAAGCTTGTAGATAGTGGGTTGCACTTAATGGGAAAATGTGCAAAATCAAGCTGCAGGTTAGCAGTTGGTCATTCCTGAAACACTTTATAATGTGACAATGGTGTTGTATAAATTCAAACAAATATAAATCATTGTCTTAAGAGTCCTAAAAGATCTGGCACAATCTCTCCACCAGGACGTCTTCCTTTACAGCCTCATTACACTTGCCAGTGATTCATGGGTGTTAGGCTTGACTGAAAAGGGTGGAAGGGGCTAAGGAACTCAGTCTGCTACATTTCAACCATGCAAATGAGCATATTTCCCTGGGACTAAAAGGCAGCATTTCTAAAAGAAACGGATTAATCTCTGTCTATTCTTATTATCCCTTTGTGGAGATTCTCAGAGTAATACAAGCCCATGGAAAAGCATTCTCAGTATGGCATTGAATTGCATCTTTAAAGCTAGACAGAGCAATTTTATCAAAAGAACTCTGATGTGGGACAAGCAGAGTGATAACCAGGGGCTGGGGCACTGTGCACAGAATGTAAATGAATTAAGGGCTAAGCCTATTGGAAATCAGATACGCTAAGATGTGTTCTAGAGCACAATCTCTGGCCCAATTATGAGTCAGTGAATGGAATTCTTCCTTATGAGATAGTGTGGGGTCTGGGATACCCCTGACATAATCCTGACAGTAAAGCCCTCTTTTCTCAGATCAGAACTACCAATTCTTCCTCTGACTCTCTTTATTCCAGGCCACTGTGGTCATGGATTTTTAATGGGGAAAGAGGGAGACTAATAGTCTCTCAACTCCATTAATAGACAGTAAGCAAATTGAGAAAACAGTACTTTATTGGAGTCTGTAGATTTGTCCATCGTGCCTGAAAGTGAGGCAAAAAATGCGATCCCGAGTCTGTGAAAACAAAAATTTCCTTTTAAAATTAAACTAAATTGCTATATTTAAGTGTAAATAATATTCTGTCAGGAAGATCATCAAAGCCTATTTAGAGAATCATATCAGCAACTCTCCAGTAAAACATTTAAACTCAGTTTTCCAATATTGCCATTGTATCCAAGGCTACAATACTGTAATTGTCATACTGTATACAAAATTAAATTTAAAAAGTAAATATATACAGATGAAAGATAAAAACAAAACAACTTGTTTTTGAAAATATTAAGTAGACTTTCTCACGGTTTCTAGAATGCAATTGATTTTGATATATTAAGCAGATATTAAAGATTATTACTAAAGATAGCACAGAGAATCACTAGTAAGCAAAACATAAAAAGCTTTATGTTTTTCTGACAAAGCTTAGGAATTTAAATACTAATGACCCATCTACTATCTTTACCTAATAAAATAGCAAGTCAAGTGTAAAATAAATTTAAAAATATACGACCCATCTATTATATTAACAGGTAGTGTCTTTGACAATATCAGCATTCAAAACATAGCTGTGGACTTAAAACTAAGAAAAATCACAAAAGCTGACTTCCATAAATCAAATTTGCTTTTCAGGTCAGATTTATTTTTGGTCTTTGGATTCATGTATTCAACTGCTGGTTGGTCATCACAACTTCCATAGTTAAGGGACAGCTGAAATTTAATATAATAAAAACTGAATTAGCCATATTTTCTTCTAAGTTGACCTCTCCTTGAATATTTAATTTTCGGTACAACCATTTAGAGTAGGTTAAATCTGTCTCACCTTTTCTCCCAATCCAATTAATCTAATTAATCACACCTATCACCACTGCCCTGCAGCAAGCCATCATTGCATTTCATTGGAGCACTACAAGAGTATTGAGTACTAACTGGCCTTCCCAACTCTGGACTTGTTCTCTCGATACCATTGTTCACTGTTGTAGATCTACCAAGCCGCTCCCTTGCTTCAGTGGGAGCCTATCGCCACAGAAAACCACCTGCAGTGTCGCATCCTGAGCATACAATTTCTCACTCACTGCCTTTGCTCATGCCTTCACCTACAGTTTTACCCTTCACTCCTCCCAGGACACACTATATCATATAGACTACTGCATTTTATTCATCTCTTTCTTGTTTAGGCTTAAGAAAAAACTTGTGTTATAGCCATCTTTTACTCCAAGGGACTAGTATAGTTCCTGATCTGTAGCAAATACTGAATGGTTATTGAATGGATTTTCTGATCCATAATTGCCAAACATAACGATGGTCCTGACATTCTGAGAATACCACTTGCAGCTAGAGCAAAGAATCTCCAAATTAGAGTAGTTCCCTAGAATAGAAGCTTATTGCTCTATCCCCTGGGTCCAACATGAGTGTTATGTGTCAGAAAGTGGCTCTCCCTCACCCAGGATCCACCTGCTTTCCATCTTGCAGCTGCCCCATTGCACGAAGTATTGGAATCTGCTTCTAGTCAGCAGAAAGGATTTGAAAATATTGAGGGTGGAAGACCTACTACTTCTTAAAAAACCCATATCAGTTAATAGGCCATGCCTGGATGTAAACGAGACAAGGAACTATAGTCATTGTCTGGGAAGCTACTTCTGCCAAAACTCTTCCCTATGAATATTTGAGGATTAGCTAGCCATTTCTACCACATTAGAAAGCGAGAACATATGTATTGTGTTTTAAAGGAAAATAACATTTTTTTTTCTTTTCCTGAAGGTATTGGTAAAAAAGAATGGATTTCAGTTATCAGGAAAAGGGCCCTTAGGTATAATTTTTTATTAACAACAATTCTGAATAGGGTTTGAGGTAGCATCAGCCTTGGGAATGCTTTTCAAAATCAATTAAGCCCATACAACTTTTGTTTGGACCTCCAGCAAATTATAGGGCCTGCCCAATGAGATTAGGCATATGGACTAGCTCAGATCTCCCTGCAGTAATTACATCTCACCGTCTTAAAGACAGATGTTTTCCAGTACAGGGGTATCTGTATGTTTGCTGAAGCAGGTGGAGTGTGTCTCCACACAGAACTACTTTTCAGATACTACAATTTAGAATAAAAGAAGATGTCTCCTACCTTTCAAGGTAGACCCCAAATTTTACTTATCAAAAACATTCTTTTTGAAGAAATTGCTAGATTTCTTCATATGAATATCAAATAACTGTATCTGTAATTGCCCACACTCCCCCATTTGATGTATGTGAAGTTAAATGGAAAATTTGCCCAATAGAGATAGGCAGGTGCTATATAAACACATCTGTAGGTCATTTAGAAATTACTATCATCACTCTTTTCATTAAAGTGACATGCATATATTTAGAAACTACTTTTCAAAAACCTAATGAAAGACTGTCCTTGATAACTTCTCTATATGTTCACCAATAAATCAGTATTAAAATCCTTTACATAATGAGATGCACATTCTTAGGGAGGAAAAAAAGGGAAGTTTCAATTCTTCCATTTTTTTTAAGTGTGAACTGGAACTTTAACCTGTTTGTTTACATCATTTATATACTTATTGCTACTGTATGTGTGTAAAGGTGCTTCCTTCGTATTTCAGAGTTTTATACAGTTATGAATTATCTAGTAACTTATTTTCACTAATATTGAGATGTTGTTTTACAGGGTAGAAATAAATATGTAGTTAAGGGCGTATCAAAATTCATGCACTTCTATCTATGAGGAGTGTAAGTTTTTCATGTGAAGATTCTCAAGACATCTCTATTGAGTTCATTATATACTTTCAGCAAATCCTTTATGCTGACATAGTGTCACAGATAAGATCCAAATTTGTATCTGAGAGTTACAATGGCTGTTTTCTCCCGGAGTACTCAAAGTCTCACCAAGGCCTATATTTTGTCCTGTGTTCATGGAATCCAGGAGCTAAACGGCACTGCACAGGATATAGACAAAAACTTATTAAATGAATAATGAGTTTCTGTGATCATCTCACACACAATTTCCAAATTTAATCCTCCTTGTATAGAGTTTCATGTAAGGTCATTTCATAGTGTGTGTATATTGAGAAAGATAGCTAACATGCATAATTTACTGGACTAGACATCTGTTAGAGGTAAACCAGTGAGGTCATTTTTATACTGAAATTGTGAGAAAGCCGATGGAAACAAAATGTAATGCAAATGGAATATTAACTTCTGATTAAAACACCTGTGGATCCAACTGATAACATTTCTTGTTGAATGGCATTGGAATTAAAGTCCCCAAACACCAAGCTCCTTTATGTAGCCGATGCTGACAACACAGGAGCCTCATTTGAAAACCCAGTTTAGCCTTTACACAAAACATACACATCTCAACATATGATTTTCTACTATTTTTCAGGTAAAGGACTGCGATGCTTTGATTCCCTATTTTTATATGGATAGTTGAAGCATTTGAAAGAGACTTTACATATGTGTCTTTGGTTATTTTCATTCCACACTGCCTGAAAGATTATAATATAAACTAATAGGAAATGTGAGAAAATGGTAAAGGGTACTTGCGGTTAACTATAAACACTCCACCAAGGGGCGCCTTGATGGCTCAGCTGGTTAGGCATCCCTCTGACTCTTGATTTTGGCTCAGATCATGATCCCGTGGTTCTGGGATGTAGCCTGGTGTCAGGCTTTGTGCTTAGCATGGAGTCTGCCTGTCCCTCTCCCCACACTCCCATCTCTAAATTAAATAAATAAAATCTTAAAAAAAAAATAAAACAAGGGGCATCTGGGTGGTTCAGTTAGTTAAGTGTCTGCCTTGGGCTCAGGTCATGATCCTAGGGTCCTGGGATTGAGTCCCCCATCAGGCTTCTTGCTCAGTGCGAAGCCTGCTTCTCCCTCCTCCTGCTGCTCTCTGTGCTTGTGCTTTCCCTCTCTCTCTCTCTCTCTGACAAATAAATAAAAAATAATAAATAAATAAAACAAAATAAAATAAACACTCCACCGAAGTGGACATTGAAACATGGAGATTTGTTTATGGTAAGGCTTTATTAAAAGTAATAGTTTTTTTTCCCAGAGAAAAAATATGTCTCATTAGAAAGGTATTACTGTTTTATGACTAAATGGATGGATTTTAAATAATATCTAATCCATAGAAGGCACTCCACTATATCAACTCTTCTTTCTATAGCAAGTTGTTTTTAGCAATTAAATCTAGCAGTGCCTATAATAAAAATCATCACAGGACTATGACAAAAATGTATGCTTATTTCTCATTTTTAGTTTATTTTTAAAAATCACACCAGTTATATTTGAAGGTGAAAGCACAAACTGTATTTTCAAGATGTGTTTTTCCTCAGTAGAATTATGTCATGGGGAAACACTATGGATATCCATCAAAGTGAAACCTACAAGGACATAAGAGCTTGTTATTAGTGAACATTGTAACCTTCAGATGGCTTCAGCATTTCTGTCACAAAATGGCAAGCAGAATGAGAGATTAAAGCACATCGTACCCTCAAAATTAACATCACTACATAAATTATGGCTTTTATATAAATCTAAAAGGTTCTATTTTTTATTTTAAAACAATGAATTATTATAGCCTCCAATCTTTGTAATAAAATGTTACAGCAAGTTCAAGTTCAGTTAGGTCAATGCTGGCTTCAGGTTAACATTATTGATTGAAACTTGCTAAAGGATCCTGGCAGATACAATGCAATAACTTCAGTCAGGAAACTAAGCCAAGCAACATATCCTTGTGGTTCTGATGCTTGTTCTGGATTGTATGCTTGTTCCTACTATGAAAACCTCGAAGGATGCAAAGAGAATTAAGTGTAGGATTTTAAAACACTGGTAAATGGCAGAACGCTATTCTTCCCATACTACTGAAAACTTTGGTAGCACATTTGCAATTAGATCTTTTGTTCATGTTTTTAAGAGATAATTTTGGTAAGTGAATATTTTATTCTTATCCATATCCTAAAAATACCGAAGCTTTAAAATGTGTGGTATTGTGATGCTTTTCAGATAATATACAACTTATATTCATACATGTGAATATGTATTCAGATTATATTATATGTGATGTATAAAATATCTATCATATACACTTAGTACTAGGCATACTTCGTGAATCAAGAATTAGGAGGGCTTTTTTTCTCTTTCTTTCAAGATTATTCCCTCTTTTGGGGCACCTGGATGGCTCAGTGGGTTAAAGCCTCTGCCTTCCACTCAGGTCATGCTCTCAGGGTCCTGGGATGGAGCCCCACATTGCATCAGGCTCTCTGCTCAGCAGGGAACCTGCTTTCCCCTCTCTCTCTGCCTGCCTCTCTGCCTACTTGTGATCTCTCTCTCTCTCTCTCTGTGTCAAATAAATAAATAAAATCTTTTAAAAAAAAAAGATTAGTCCCTCTTTTAAGCAAGGTTGATAAGGTGATGGTAAGTGTTGGAACGAAGGCTGCAATCTGCTATAATGGGAGAAGGCTTTTCTCTTTGCTACCCTGACTGATATAGTTAATGTGTGCATCTATGACCTTGACAATTTTCAACAAATGTATTTGAAGTAAAGAGAACTATACTTCAGGCAAAATATCATAGCAATCAAAACCTTTGGTAGTTAAATTGACTAAAAATATTGGCCTATTATTCAATTTATTTCATTTCTGTTAGTAATAGCCTTGGTTGACAGAGAGATTACTGGGTGCTTTCATTGAAATTTATGAACAGAATCAAGTTTTAAGAAAGTAATCCACTACTGGTTTTCTGAGGGACATATCACTAAAATGATATTCCTTTGTACTGTTTACTAGTAGTTTACCTGTGGAAGGGTAAGTTACAGTGATGTTATTTGAAAATATATAAGTGGAAAATTCTTCTAACAGATGGAACAATTTGTACTCAGGTCAAGCACACATGTAGACCTGATTATCCACTAAAATGGATAAACTCACATTTAAAAATTTAAATAGCACTATTTGAACTTTTTCCTCTACGAGCCGCTCTCAGGAAGATGAACATTCCTATAATTGAAATGATCATGTGCATTCTGACCCTAATTGGGTAAGTTTAATATTAGGTGCACACCAAGCAATCATGGAAGCAATTATGGGCACTTGTCCTGGGGCTGCCATAGCCCAGGTGCTGCTGCCTGATTGTCATTTGGTAATTACCTCAGTACTTCCCAACTACTCCTTAGCATCAGTTAAACGATGCAACATACTTCAAGTAAGTGAAGTCTCCTTGGAAGTACAAGTAAATACTTAATTATTTAGTTTGCAGCTTCATATAGGGGCTCTCTGTTCCCCTGGAATGTGCAGATGTATAATGAAATTTGTCTTCTGAAAAGACTTGCAGGGAAGTCAAACTGAAGATGAAATCTTTGCAATTAGCCCCACAGTTCCTTTTGAGATATGGAAAATACCTTAAATAATAGTGATGATAGAGGCATTGCCAACTTTAGGATTTTTTTCAAGTCTTTGAAGTCTGACTTTGCAGAACAGATTGTAAATCTCTGGCCCATTACACACCTGCGGAGATTTTGGTGTTTTATTTCTCTTGGGTGAAACTGCAGAAGCCCAAACCATGTTAATCACTGTCAGAACCAGTTGTATAAAATGCCAAAATGCAGTGAACCAAGTGTTTTATAATAAATATGACAATGCAGTCAGAATGTTGTTTTGTTAGGCTTGTTATTTGTGGTAATTTTTCATTTATAATCTTTGAAAGGAGAAAGTTCTAAGGCTTTTATCAGAAAAATTTTAACCACAGGGGAGATGTCACCATATTGTATAAATAAGACTCTAAGTACTTGTATAATAGCTAATTCAGACAAAAATAAATAAACTAATTTAATAGTAGGATTTGCTTTAACTGCCTTAAAAATGCTGTTTTAAAAAAAGTTTTAAAAAAAACTTCAATATCAAATACTACCACTAGAATTGTATCTATCTTTCACTCTGTGAATGGCATATCATTCTTTGAAGGATTAATATTCTCACTGTATTATTTCATATCAATCTTTCATTTTACTATCCTTCTTTTTATTTATAACCAAAACTTAAATTTTTACCAATTAGCAGGTGTAATGATTAGAATATGGGGAATATTAATTTTAATCTTCTACCAGTGCTTTTATTTGAAATAGATAGTGGATTAACTAGAGTCAAAATTATTACAGCTAGTTTAGCTATGTCACTGGCTTTTCCTTTCATAGTATTCTGACATGCATGATCGACTTATTTCTCAAAGGAGACATTTTGTGACAAAGAGAATAAATATATCATAATATATCATAAATTGATATGTCCTGTTAATGATGGATGATTTTGATACATGATATCAAAATTATATTATATCCATATATTTTAATAACCATGCACCCTCTGGTAAAATACATTTAATAACATGTTAATTTTAGGGTGGGTTTTTCTATTGAATAACCACTTACAGAAATGTAAAATACTTTAAATGTACTTGTACATTTGTTTCTTGCTAACCAACACATAAGCAGAATGTCTTCTGTTATAATTTCAGTTCCATAGATATTTATTTTGCACCTATCAGACACTAGAGTAATATACAGGAAGTATGCAAAAGAAATAGAATGTATTCTCCTGGGCTATAGAATTTTATTTAGAAATAAATAATCCCAAGCCTGGATAAATCACCCTTACTATGTGCTTCCACAGTGTTAAGACACTATTGTGATTGTCAGTTTGTTGCTTGGGGACTTAAATCAAAACTATAAAGTCCTTGGTATTGACCATGTGGTTTTTGTTTTTTGTTTTTAAGGTTTTATTTATTTGAGAGAGTAAGAGCAAGAGTGAGAGAGTGAGCACAAGCAGGGGGCGTGTCAGAGGGAGAGGGAGAAGCAGACTCCCCTCGGAGCAGGGAGCCCAATGCAGGGCTCAATCCCAGGACCCTGGGATCATGACCCAAGTCGAAGGCAGATGTCCAATTGACTAAGCCACCCAGGCGCCCAGCATTGACCATGTATATTCACAATTATATCATTAACTCCCCAGGAGAGTCCCCGGCACATAATAAGGAGTAAATAAATATATCTTTCCTGAGACTAATATGTCTTAGTTGCTATAAGAATCAGAGAAAAGTTAACATGGTAGGGTGTGCTTTCATACTGCCTTATTTCTGGAGTACTTTCATACCATATGTATTTCTAAGGTCAGCATTATGTATATATGCTATGCTGCTCAGGCTATTTTCAACCCTGTGACTTGGACTGAAAAGGAGTGAGACCAAAATGAATGTAGTGATATACCAATCTTTGTTCACTATCATTTCCTTAAGGTTCCTACTACATGCATGTGAATACCACATAATTACACAGGATACATTTGAGAATCAGGAATCTGCAGTTAGAAACTACTTGAAAATGATAACATGACCTTCTCAAAAGTGTGGTGAAAGGTTGAATCATGTGTTCTCCTCATTCATATCTTGGGGGCTGTGTAGGCTACAACACTGAAGAAATAATTGAACTAAAAAAGCACTAATGAATTATCCACAAAAATTAATTTGGGTACATTTTTATGGCCTCATAGCAGAGATGTCTTTTTAATAATTTTAGCAATTACTAAAGCTATTATCACTTGAGTTTTGTGTATGACTAGAGCTCTTGAATACTTATAACTTTTCAGGTTCAAGGCTCTGGGTTATACATCACTAACTATTGTTCACTGGTGATAGAGAAGCATTGTGTCCTTCACAGACCACTAGCTTCTGACGATCTAATTTCATCTTCAACAATAGTTACAAGGAAGAGCAAAAAATACAGTGTTGAAAGTGGTGTTTTAGCTATTGTACATGTAAATGATTAGAGGGGAGTGGGCTAAGCATTGTGTGGACCAACATTATTTCTAGACATTTCCCTTCTGGCAATTCTTAATTTTCCATGCTAATAGAGTAAATAGTATCAAATTAGGGAGA
The DNA here is from genome assembly GCA_028533885.1 of Nasua narica. Taxonomy (NCBI): domain Eukaryota; kingdom Metazoa; phylum Chordata; class Mammalia; order Carnivora; family Procyonidae; genus Nasua; species Nasua narica. Next base: position 161,934,604 of record CM052799.1, on the reverse strand, counting down.
TCTATAGATGAGATTCATATACATACCTGAGAGAAACATTTTAGCTAGCACGGTAATACCTACATTTATTTGCCATTTACCCACATATTTTACATGTATGAACACATCTATTCTAGAAATATCAATTAAAAATAAATATCTACATGGCTCCTTTTTTACAACCAAACACACTTTATCCTGACAGAAAAGATAACGCATTTCTAATGATTTTTACAGAGAATTTAGATACATACTGATGAATATGGAAGAAAATGTCATCATTCACCATTGTTTCCCTATTTAAAGACTCCTCATTGTACCCTATCTGTATCTCAATTGCCCACTTTATTGGTTGAGATTGTAATACAATATCTGTCCCAAACCAATCTCTAACCTCTTCATAAAAAAAAAGGACAGGCCAAAAGTAATAGACTGTCTTAATTGTCCTAGAAATAATAAAATCTAATATTAAAAAAAATTGGGACACCTGGGTGGTCTAGTTGGTTAAGTGTCTGCCTCTGGCTCAAGTCATGATCTCAGGGTCCTGGAATCAAGCTTGAGCAGCAGGAAGCCTGCTTCTTCCTTTGCTTGCCACTCACTCTACTTGTGCTCACTCTATTTCTATCTCTCTGACAAATAAATAAAATTTTTAAAAAATTAATATTCCAGACAGTTGTGATTTCTCTCTTCATACATCCTTCTTCCTTACAAATAATTTTTTGGTAATGAATTTTTTTAAGGTTTATTTATTAGGGGGGCGAGAAAGAGCACGTGCATGAGTGGGGGGGAGGGGCATGGAAAGACACTCTCAAGCAGACTCCCTGCTGAGCAGGGAACTGACTCATGGCTCCATCTCAGGACCCTGAGATTATAACCTGAGCCAAAATCAAGATTCAGATGTTCAACTGACTGCGCCACCCAAACACCCTGAAAATGTTGCTGAAGGAAGACAAAATTTTTAAAAGATGTCAATTATAATTAAAATGCCAACTTATTATGCTAAAATATTAAGTGCAAATATGTAAATAAGGGTTGGATACTTAAAGATTAATAATGGAGAACTGGACCAAAGATTAATGATGGAGAATTAGAATATAATTAAATATTGCATATATTTAATTATTATATTTAAATGTAATAGATACATATGCATAGAACACATAGCATGTTATAATACATATGACATAAATATTACATACAAATAACAATTCTCCATCATTAATCTTTGGTCCAACTCTCCATCATTAACCTTTAAGAATTTTACATATATAAATATATGTGTGGTATATATAATGTATAAGGTATATAGAGAGAGACCTTTTCACAAAATTACTAAATTCTATAGAGTTAATTTTTTATTTTTTCAACACTAATCTGTGAGGTTGTGAAATGGCAGTATTTTAAGGATATAGGAAAAAGTGCTTGGACAAATCATTGTCTATATCACATCAGTCTTTGACAAAGTCCCTCAAATGTTCCTGTGTTAAACAAAAATAATTCCCTACAGAAGTCCTAAAGAAAATCACTACTGGAACTCTGAAATGTTTAACAAAAGTCATCGATTTTAAATGATGCAAGATGTATTTTGACATTATATACTTCATGCATTGTATACTTCATACAGAAGTATCTTATTTAAAGAAATAGCAAAATCAAAAAAAAATCAAGAGATTATAAGAGACATTGTGTTCTTGTTTATAAAGAATTCAAAAAGTAAAAGGTCTAGGAGAAAACTATATATAAAGTCCCATAATGTTATTAGCTGTAAATGCCAAGTTATACCTACATTAATCAAAATGTATGGATTTTTTTATATATTCTTTATAGCTACCCACCCTAAATTTCTAAAGATCACTAGAGACAATTTTAACTGGAAAGAGGTAAAATAAATTGAGTAAGATTTTACCATACAGGGATCTTGGCCCACATTTAAGATGTTCAGATATTTTTTAGTCTAATGCTTGAAATTCTCTTGTAGTGCCTAAGTATCTATTTCTAGCTCCGTAGTTCCATATTGTTATTTTCCATATTTTTGATGGTTCTTCAAGTAAAAATACCATATGGTCTTTCATTTATTCAATAAACATTATCTTAAGAAATTGTTATGAGTCAAATAAAGATGGCTATGTTCTTTAATAAATACTCTCTAATCTCCTAAACAACACTGTGCTTTAGATATATTATTCATATTCTTAAGGTGATGAAATTCAAGCTCAGAGAAGCTAAGTGCTGTGTCAAATTTATACCACTAATTAGTCATATAGCTGGGATTTGAAGCCAAATCTAATTGCAATTAAAGTTCTTTCCACTGTACAACTTCAGTTTCTCTTCTAATCTCTTGTTCTCTTCTTTCCCAATAAAGAAAATTCATTGTCTTCTCAGTTCCCATAAAGGAAATGAAAGAATGATTTTTAGATGATATAAAATAAAAATAAAAAGTGAAAAAAGAAAAAAAATAAAAGAAAATTAATACATTTATATATATATCTTTTTATTACATAAGCCCTATGCCCAACATGGGCCATGAACTCATGATCCTAAGATCAAGAATCACATGCTGTATGACTGAGCCAGCCAGATGCCCCAAGAAATACATTTGAATCAGAGATCCATTCAACTGATTCCATGTCTAATAGGAATAAATATACTCTCTCTCTCTCTCTTTTCCCAATACTCTCTCTCTTTTCCCAATTCATATTAATAATGTTTATTTATATAAATTATAAAATATAAAAGACTGAGTTCCCAATTACTTTTTTCAGATAATTCAGCTTTATTAATTCCTCCCACTATAAACACTTCAGTACCACATTTCCTGGGTCATCATATGGTATTTTTGCACCAATGAATAAATGTGCTTGTGATTATTCTCATTATTTTATATGTTTCAATAATCACATTTGAAGTCATCTAAGTAAGTTATAATAACTAATAGTTACCGCACACCTATTATGATCAGTTTTTATGCTAAGCATTTGATATGCCTATGTAATGATTCTCAGAGCAACTATAGGAAATTGACACTATTATTAACTCATTTTACAGGTGATAAAACTAATGATTATCAAAGAATGCCCAAGTCCTTGGCATCCAGATCATCCACACAAGATTGTTTTGTGCTTTAAGTGTCCTTGTAATAGACATGTTCTGGTTTGTCATACGTGTCTCCTAAACTACATGCATGTTACCTAACTGCTCTTGAGTGTTAATATAACATTACTAATTATATTCCAACAGATTTAGTAACTGAGGTAATAATGTGATATTTTCAATCCATATTCACAGCAGGAACCATGAGACAAGGTTTTTATATGATTAGTAGCACAGTTAACTAACTGGCTGATGAATTTGAACTACTTGAGCTATTATTTTATTAATCTCATTGGAAATGTATCAGAGAAGAAAAAAATTAGAGTAAAACATGTTAGGAATATAATATAAAAAAAGGAAAACCATAAAAAGAAAATGTAGCCATTGACTATAATAGAAATCATTCAAAGACCTAGGATTTTAATAATCTCACTTACAAGGATGAAAAATAAGCTGAACATCACACAAATTCTATAAACACATGTATTTTGGAAAAGGATATATATGATGATCTACTCTTTATTTGAACTTGTTATGTTTTTATTAGTTCAATAATGGGCCATCCTGATAAGTTTTAACATTGTTTGGGTATCTCTATATTAAATACCAAAATTAACCACATGTTGTTTGAACTTAATAAGCAACATTATTAAATTTATTAAATGTGAATATTTTGGCTTTACAATAAAAAATATAATTTTAAGAAAACCTCTGAATGTAAAACAATGACTCAAAGAAAATATTTTCAATAAACTAGAAGAAAAGTTTTTCTGACATCACAGCATTTAAAATATTAATTTCTACTAAAGATTCCTTAAAGAAAATAAATATTTCTTAGCATTAAAGCATTTGTTTTTATATTACAATCACCAGGTCTTTAAATAGAAAATGCTTCCTACATAGCAGAATCTGCCCTGGCTTTCATTTAATTTGCTCTTATTTTCTGTCGTTTCTTTCTACTATATTAAGAGCTTATAATAATGAACGTGATATTTGGTTAATGAAGAATGCATTGCATATTTAGAGATCTACATATTTATGTGACCTTCTTTTGTTCATAAATGCTAATATTTATTGCTTCTTTGTCGAGATTTTATTTTGTGTTTTGTGACAAACAAAAGTACGATTAGTGAAGCTGTAAAGTTCTCATGGTAGCTGCCTGTGTTCCCAAGATAGCAGCATTAGTGTCTACAGAAGCAGTTAATGCTGTTTATCATTAGTGACAGAGGCTGGGAAGGACCTTCTGTGGCTTTTATCTTTCACCTTGCCAACAGAAGTTGATGAGCTTTCTGATTTAAATTCATAGGTGATGCTCCAGGATTTATATGCACTTCACATGGACAATCACACAGGTAAACCCATCCTGCTGATGGAGACTAATTAAAATCATCCTAACATTCTAATACCGGACATCCTTATGAAAACCATTACTTTATCCATATTTAATGCCAAAGTTGCCCGATGAGAACATGGAATATAAAAGAGTTTATAGAGGAATTTTCTCATAAATATTTAAAGGGTTTATTACTTTATGAGCGACTTTTTTTGTTTTGTTTTGTTTTGTTCTTGTATAGAAACTAATGAATGTAAAGCACATTCTTGTAATGAACCTGAGCTTTTACAAATTTAAAATTTTAATAGCTACAGGAACTTTAAAACAAAGCAAAGCAATTCTAATGAAGTAGCACACTTGAGTAATACTGAGTACTTTTTTTTTCTATAAAAATATTGTCCAAAATGTAGTCCCAGAGACAGATACCAGATATCCTCAGAAAACCAGATTATGAGGTCAGATTTATTTGGGAATATGAAAGTTTAAACAGCTTTTGGCAGTTTGGGAACGTTCTGTAATTAAGACAGTAATGAATGCTGTGATTTTTCAAAAGCATTAGATGGTATTTATACTTCCTAAATTTTTCAGAAATCATTCTGTGTGACTAGTTTTCCATGGAATAGTATTAGCAATGTTCTATCACTGTTGATCATGCAGTAGAGCATTTTGAAATTTTAAATTGGGTAAATCTCCACTCTACCACCCCTCCTATCTTAAACATTTTTTCTCTTGCCCTCAATATGAAATCTAAACCCCTTACTATGAAAAATAAAATCGGGGCGCCTGGATGGTTCAGTGGGTTAAGGGCTCTGCCTTTGGCTCAGGTCATGATCTCGGGGTCCTGGGATCCAGCACCAAATCAGACTCTGCTCGGCGGGGAGCCTGTTTCCCCCTCTCTCTCTGCCTGCCTCTCTGCCTGCTTGTGATCTTTCTCTCGGTCAAACAAATAAATAAAATCTTAAAAAAAAAAGAAAAGAAAGAAAAAGAAAATCTTGTGTGGCCCAGCTATGCCTTGTCTTAGACTTCATTAGCACATCACTCTGCCCTTAGCTTCAGCCACTCTGGTGTTTTTCTTTCTCAAACATGCCAGATTGTTTGGTACATCAACAACCTTTCTGATTGTTTCCCTCTTGCAGGAGGTTCTCTTTGCACCTCAGTGTCAATTTTCTCTCTTTGGAGAGATCTTCCTCCCTTATCTTTTCTAAAGTGTACTGTGTAGTACTTTGCACTTCCTAAAATAAGTTTATTTTATGCATGTGACAATAAGTTGTCTGTGGACGAGCTATATCTATCTTGTTCACTGTTAAAATCTAGGACCTAGCATGACACCTGCCACAAAGTAGGTATTCTGTACACATCCTTAAATGAGTACTCATGATTCTCTCATTAAAACTGAGGAAAATTAGGTAAGAGGGGAGACTTCTCTTTATTCTTTCATTCTGTAGTAAGGGGTGAATACTTTAAAAAGATACAAAGTAAACCGAATCATTTATTTTCATGAACTCAATGCCATTGACTAATATTCATTAGAAGTGACCATCAATGTAATATAATATGTAATGTATGATAAGGTGGTATTATAAGGCTCTTACTAAATGAAGATTATGAGTACAATAAGGAATGATTATGAGAATCATGCAGCTAATGTTGGTCAAATTTATAAAATAATAGTAAAAATAGTGATAATAATAATAGGGTGAACAAGTGGTTTCAATATCCAAAAGCGACAAAAAGTTATTTTGTAAATATATTCATTTTATTTCAATCCATGAAGACTGACTGCTTACATATTCCTGATCAAAAAGCACTGTTGGCTAAATAATATGGTAAAACTTGTCATATCAGATAACTTTAGATGGATTCCTAACTTATTTTTTAAAGTACTTTAACTCTTTGAATGTCGTCACACTATTTAACTGTAGATTTTAGATTAAGATAAAAATAAATGTCTTGTGTTATCTTTTTTTTTAAAGATTTTATTTATTTATTTGAGAGAGAGAGAGAGAAATCACAAGTAGGCAGAGAGGCAGGCAGAGGGCGGGGGGAGCAGGCTCCCTGCTGAGCAGAGAGCCCAATGTGGGGCTCGATCCCAGGACCCTGAGATCATGACCTGAGCCCAAGGCAGAGGCTTTAACCCACTGAGTCACTCAGGTGCCCCTGTCTAGTGTTATCTTAAGTAACTGAAGAAAAACAACTTTGAAAGTAAAGGTGAGGTGTTTCATTTTTGGACTGAGTTTACTCTGAAATGTATTTCTAGGCTTTCTTGAAAAATTTAAACAAATTCCTTGCTTTTCATGTTCAATTCTTTAAACATGGCATTTTAATGCAATTTTGCTCTTGCTTTAATGATATCAGCTGTGTAATCTCATTTCTTTTTTTGCAAGAGAAATGCATCAAAGTAAAGAGAATAGCTTTTAGTAATAACAAGAGACTCCACAAATCAATATTATATTCTTCAAAGGAATCTGAATTCACAGGATCAAGAAATTGTGACCCATAAGATTGTTTTCTTTTTTATCAACAAAAATACATTTTATTCAACTTGTTATGTGTTTGGTGCTCCATCAAATTCATTTTGTACTGTTGGCAACTGTTACAGTATAAAGATTAAAACATTGGCTTTTATTCTATAACTGGAGTTGATACCACATTCAGCTTTCATTCTTTTCTATGACCCATCTTATTCTCTGATACCTTTTTTAAAATGCACATTCTATGCAAGACAGCTTTGGCAAACATTCTTATTTTTTAGTCTTTTGTAGAAGTCAGCAGTAGCTGAATGAGTATTTCTGGAAAATATGTTGTTTCATGATAAGCAAGGTACTGAGTCCCTTTTCAAAGAACAGAGCTGAACTCCATCCCCATATTCAATAAATCTTGGTTTTTCTATACAAAGTAATATAGATTATAATATATCATGTTATACACAGGTATACACTAATATAGATTAATATTTTATGGACATTATTTAAGCAATTAATAAAATATAAACATTGATTACAATTATAAATGGTATTTAAGTTTTCAGGAACATAAAGTTTTTCCTGACAACCATGAAAAGTAGGAAGCAGGAGAAATATGCCAGGGAATCCTGTACCAATGATTTAGAATCAGGGTACCTTTTAAAGACAATGTTAAAATGTTATATCAAAGGTAATCATAAGATTTTTTGATACATATGAAACCTAAGTGTTGATATTTTTGCTTTATAATCAATGTAAATTTCAAGCTAAAAAACCTATTACATGAGTCAGAATATAACATCTAATATTTTAACACAATTTTAGAGTATATAAGTTAATTTGCATATATATTATGTAAAGCTATTTTAATATGCATATTTAATGTGAGATCTAATTCTAAATTATTAAAGATGTTAATTTCAATTAAGTATGACTGCTTTGTTAAATTCAAGGATATATTGCTTGGGAAAATATCAGTATATATGTAATACTTTTTCAAGTCTATTGTTTTTCTTCCCTCTTCCATTTTTGAACTAGAGTACAAACACAGTCATCAAATAATTGGAGGACAAAACTCCAGCTAAAATCTTAATATATTCATATTTAATATCAAATTAAGTATAGATATCTGTAAATCATTGATTTTCTTAATTGTAAATATTGTACGTTTTCTTCTGATTCGGATAATCATTTACTTTTCTTTGAAGACAGATGCTAAGATCAGAGTAAAATCATAAAGAGCTACAAAAAAGCGTACTATAAGTTTCATCCGAAGTAATTTAAAGAAGCTAAAATAGCACAGTATAACTATCCAATTAATACTTGTTTAACGATAATATATGATCTTAAAAATAGAAGGCAAGGATAAAAGCTTCCAACCTCAAACAATATTTTAGAAAATAAATATGAAATGAGAGAGTAGAGCTATGAAATTTTTAAATAAATGAACAGAGCTAGTATTTACTAGTAAGTATTTGTATTTATTAAATACCCGTACCCATATATTTTATTCTGTATGTGAGCATAGAACTTGTGTGTGTGTGTGTGTGTGTGTGTGTGTGTGTTTGCTCATGCACATGGATCAAATATATAAAAACATGCAAAAGCTCTATATGGTGAGTTGGAACTGATTTCTTTAATGACACATGCTAGGTTGGGAAATATAGATGACTTACAAACTCTGTTCTTAGGTTTTCTGCTGATTAAGCATTACATGTAATTTATGAAAACCATACCTCATTTTGTACTGGGTCTGTGAGATTTTGGCTTCTGATCCCTTGGGGGGTTGATACTGGTTGTGGAAGGATCAAACCGTTAAGTCTGATTTATCTCTACTTTTTTGAAGCATAAAGTGTTTGTTGACCATTTATTTTTGATGTTAGGAGAGCATATTTTAGAAAAGAGAATTATATGTATTCATCCTTTTTATTAAAAGCCACATAGCATTTCCCCAAAAGTCTGCTTGAAAGAGGTATGATTTTAATAGTGAAGTAGTTTTGAGCATTTATATTTTATCCAAGTAAAATTTTGATTTTGTCAGTTTTGTGTTGCTACGAGACTTTTTAGTGGCCTGAACAGGTCTACAGGATGCACACTGAATCCTTAGCAAACAGAGGTTGGTGTAGAGAACTGCATACCCTTGACCTTCTGATCCTCATTGCTCTTCCAAAATGCCGATATCTTAGAAAGACTCAGAAAACCATTACTGGGCTAATAAGACAACCCAAGGAAAAAGTGCTGGAAGGTTGCAGAAGAGGAGACCTTCTTTCCCTGGCCTTTGCTCAGCTCTGGAAATGACAGTTTGTGTCTCCGTAGGGTGGTTAAAGCAGGAAGGACATCTGCAGACGTTGACCATGCCACAGATACTTAATAAATATTCTGTCCGGGAGAATGGAGGTTTGCACAGGGAAGGCAGAGTCCTGTAAGTGTTCCTTTCTGAGCCAAGCATAGAAATGCCTTTATTCCTGGATTCTGCACTTCAAATGGTTAGGAACATTATTAGGTTCAAATCTAGATCTTGCTACTTATATCTTTGTGACTTTGAGGAAGTTATTTAAACATTCTTCCATTCTAGTGCCCTCATATGTAAAGTGGGGATAATAATACATACTTCCTGGGTTGTTTGTCAGGATTAAATTAATCTATTCATTCAAAATCCTTAGAGCAAGTTTAAGAAGCTTCAGAACACAATACATTGGAATCATCATCATCGTATCCTCATTATCATCACTATAAACCTGGTGAAACAAGAGCAAGACAGAATTTGGTCTTTGACTAAGCACTGAAAAGCAGTCAACTCAGCCAACATTAGTTGTGAAACAAGAAAATAAAAGCTTACGTCTCTTCAACAACAATTGCTACTACACTGCCACTACCAAAATGAAACAGCAACAGAATAAACAATCAAGAAACCTAGTTCAGATCATTCCAGGCTAAGTGTGGCATTAACAAAGAAGTGCTTAGAGAGATTCTAGGGTGGTCTGTGCTTAAAAGACATCTTTGTCAGGTGTAAACAACAGACATAAAGCTGAGTCAAGAGATACATAAGACCATAAGCAGTGGATAGATCTCTTGGGTGGAAACAGAAGGAAATTAACATTAAGAGAGCACCAAGTATAGGTCTGAGCATTAAGGGGAGGACAAATCTTCCTTTCTTCCCTCCAGGGTTCTTTGGTCTAATAATTAAGTTGACCTAAGACAGAACAGGAGAAAAGTAAATTTAATTTCAGACATATAAGAGCTCATAAAAATATGAGACTCTCCGAAATGACTAAGCAAGAAGATTTTATACTTTTTAAACAAAGAAACAATGATTTATGAAGTCTTGGAGTAGGGAATGAAGAAGTAACAAAGTTTGTTTACATAGACTTCTTGGCTGTAAAAACCCTATCTCTGGTGATAAGTATGACTTTTATCCTCCAGGTACAGGGAAGGTTGCCCTCACAGGGAGAAATCATTTTCTGCTTTCAGGGGAAAATAAGGAGGACTTCAAAAAAAAAAAAAAAAGAAGAAGAAGAAGAATAAAAGAAAAGATGGTCAGAGTGTCCTTACGCCAATTATTCCTTAAGCAATTTTTTTTTCCCTTAAGTGACTTTAATTCAAAATTATTCAGTATGCCAAAGTGGCAAATTTTAGGGCAGCTTTCTCATCAAGCTCTATTAAAATAGTATAAAAGCAGTTTGTTTTCTAACTTTTATTCTACTTTCTGTCTCATGGTTATTACATATTTGCCTGGTTATTACATATTTGCCTGGTATATAATCTTATTCAGTGATTAAAACAAGGTATCTATTTTAACTACATTTTTTTAAGAATTGTTACACAAGGGACGCTTGGGTTGCTCAGTTGGTTAAGCATCTGCCTTTTGCTCAGGTCATGATCCCAAGGTCCTGGAATCGAGTCTCACATTGGGCTCCTTGCTCAACAGGGTGCCTGCCTCTGCCTCTCCCTGATGTTCTCCCAGCTTGTGCTTGCTCTCCTGCTCTCTCTTTCTCTGACAAATAAATAAATAAGATATTAAAAAATAAAAAAGAGTCGTTACACAATATATTTTGGAATTATATAGATTTTGTGATGTTACAGCATTTTACTAGAGCATAGCAATATACATTTAAGTCTACTAAGCTGATCACTGTTAAAAATTAACAATGATAGAAAATAAAACTTCTTAAATAATCTTGTTTGCAACATCATTGTTGTTACAGGATTTCATTCTCCTTTGGTGCCCACAGTTCTTGGTCATACCACTTAGAAGAGTGCAGAGGTAGACCAGAGGAAGAATGATGGCCAGCAAAGCCAAGTTTATTGAGAGCTAATACAAAGCTCCCCTAAGAGGCAACCAGAAGGTTGCCATGGGAGTTTCTAAGTCTAGAGGTGTTTTTTTTTTTTTTTTTTTTTTAGGATTTTATTTATTTATTTGACACAGAGAGAGACAGAGAGAGAGAGAGAGATCACAAGTAGGTAGAGAGGCAGGCAGAGAGAGAGGGGGAAGCAGGCTCCCTGCTGAGCAGAAAGCCTGATGCGGACCTAGATCCCAGGACTCTGAGATCATGACCTGAGCAGAAGGCAAAGGCTTAACCCACTAAGCCACCCACGCGTCCCAGGCTAGAGGTTTTTATGGGCTTATTGGCAGGCTATTTTGATCTGATTAACCCTCCTTGCTTGCTCCTGTCATCTAATAAGGCTCTATCGAGTGGGAAATGGTGGAGGGCTCCTTCCAGGGTGGTGTGAGATACTTTAAGAGTAGTTTCATCTCAGTTGGGGTTGGAGGGAGCTGGGGGTGGTGTAGGTGGGGAGGGGGGTTTGCCTGCCCGCTTTTCTTCCAACTGTCCTTCATCAATTGGTATCTATTAGTGACTTAAACTTTAATAGTATAATGGAAGAACCAAATAATACACAAACCAAAAATCTGGAAATTTTTAATGAAGAGAGAAGTTTTGAACTTATTGTACTTCTTATTCTAGTAAAAACTACATCAGTAGAACTATCAACATTTACAAGAGCAAAACTTAGGCATAGTTATAGGAAAATATGACATTGCTGATTATCAGAAAAATAGTATAGTAATATTCTAAGCATTTCATATACAAGACTATGGAATAATTTTTGTTTTATGGTAAATAACTATTTTAATAAAATATTTCACACATAAAAGTGTGCACGTATAAACTTTTACCCACCGGCTAAGTTAAATAATTGACTAATAACCATACCAAAGAATTTCCTTATGCTTTTCTTCATTGATATTCCCTTCTTCCCAAGTTTAACCACTCTTTTAAATTTTTCCCTATCATTTACTTTCTTTTTTATTATGGACATATTTAAGCTCTTAAAGGTTTAAAGTTTTATATTGTATGTTTTCTTCAACACATATTTTTTCTATAATATTTCACTTTAGAAATTTTTTCATTCATTTATTCATTAATTGATTTTCACTACTGTATATGATTTTATTTAGTGAGGATAAGAACTTGCCACAGTTTACTTATTAATCCCTTCTTGACTTTGGTGAATATTTGAGTTGTTTCCAGGTTTTTTCTTTTCTTTTCTTTTAGAAACTGTGCTTCTCTGAAAAGTATTATAAATGGTGATCCTGTACAGTAATTTTCAAAAATGATATTGCTAGATTAAATAATATGCAAATATTTAAATGTATAGGATACAGTTAAATTGTTTTTCAAGAAAATAAAACTAGTTCCTACCTACCATAGGATATGACTTTTCTTTTTATGTTATAATCCCTGATAAATATACATTTTAAATCTCAATGGTGTGGAATTAATTGATCATCTTCCTTTCCCTTCAGGACAAGATTATTAATCCAGGTGAATACAAATCTTTTCCTATATTCCCTGATAAAAGCTTTATTTCTTTGCAACTATGCTAGCCAGTGCAGACAAGAAACAATATACTGAATTTTCCAAAACAAAAGCAGTATCTGTTAAGTTTGCAGGGAGAGGGAGCAGCAAGGGAGAGTATATAGATTTACTGACAGCAGGAAGGAGAATCACAGACATGGCCTATTTGTTAACGTTTGGAAGTGCATGTCCTATGGATTTACGCAAATAAATAAAACTTAATCATGGATATGTTTGGTAAATAACATGTTCATCCTTGTTTTATGAGGTTGGGCTATGAAGTAATAAAATCTATCAAATGAATAATAGCACAGGAAAGAATTGATTTTTTGGCGGCTTCACATTGTTAAGAGCCATTTATTTGAGAGATTCCTCCCTCTTTTTTTTTACCCCCAGAGAAGAGAGAATGTATTTTTTTTTTAAATTATGTGGAACATTGACATTTTTGTAACTGAAAATACCCTTTAAGAAACACTTCACTATTTTATAGGTGTTCCTATGTTTTGGACAGAGAACATTTTTGATAAACTGAATGCATTAGGATTGTATAAAATTGAACAACATTTTCTCTTTTAGTTAAGATTGGGTACGTTACTCTGAAAAAGTTTCTGCCGTGAGTAATACACACATTGATTTTGTGTGTCACATTTGTAATCACATTGTAAGGACAAAAGAAGACATCCTAAATTGTATTAATGATGTTAAAAAGAAAACCACAGCCCCCAAATGGCAATACTTAAGTTAAAGCCCCTTGACAGTGAACCAAGACATAAACCTAACCTAATTGCCATTTCAGTCCCTACCAGGAGTATAAACTTTAACTTGCCAACATAGAATTTCCTGGTCAATGATAGGGAATTACTGAGAGAGCTCTTCTGCTACATTTAGGAGGGCAAACTTGCCCAAAAAAATTCCTTGCTGTCAAATTCCTTTCTTTCTTGTTTCTTTTCTTTCTTTCTTCTTTCTTTCTTCTTTCTTTCTTTCTCTTTCTTTCTTTCTTTCTTTCTTTCTTTCTTTCTTTCTTTCTTTCTTTCTTTCTTTCTTTCCTTCTTTCTCTCTCTCCCTTTCTCTTTCTTTCTTTCTTTCTTTCTTTCTTTCTTTCTTTCTTTCTTTCTTTCTTTCTTTCTGTGCTTTCTATGCTTTCTTCTCTCTGCCTTTATAAAATCTCTCTTGGGACCCTGGGTGGCTCAGTTGGTTAAGCGACTACCTTCTGCTCATGACATGATCCCAGGGTCCTTGCTCGGCAGAGAGCCTGCTTCTCCCTCTGCCTCTGCCTGCCACTGTGCCTGCTTGTTCTTTCTCTCTCTCTCTCTCTCTCTCTCTGACTAATAAATAAGTAAAATCTTAAAAAAAAATCTTTCTTTTGTTTACTTCTGTGTAACTACCTTCTATTGGCTAGATAGGATACTGACAGATTCATGGATCTTTTAATGAAGCCAATTAGCTATGTAAATTTATTCTGTTGAATCTTGTTTTTTAACAATGATTATGTATAAAACAAGTATTATGAACAATGTTCATGTGACAAATTGTGTTGTAGGGAGTTAATGTTCTTTATGAGGAGCAGTTGGCTTAAGGAATCTTTTTTTTTTCTTTTAACTATTTGATAGTTTATGTACCTCCTTGACATGCTGCTCACCAGACCACAAGGAAAAAAGCCCACCAATATTACAGGTGTGATTCCATACCTGCAGATGCAACATAGACAAATTCAAGGTAGCTAATTAATCTGGAAGTCATTTTGCATGGTGGTTAATTTGAGGATATGCCTTTAGTCAGTAAATCTCCCATAAATTAGCAGAGATCGTGGGGTATGTGATCCTTGAGAAAAGAGGAGAATAGAAAGCCTAAGGTACTAAGGGGAGAAGAGGCCATCTGGTAAGTGGAGGGGGTTAGATGTGGGTAGGGGAGAAATGAGGTAGGGCATTTGAGCAAGCTGAATTTCATATTCCTTGCCTTGCTCAAGGCAGGACAGTGGGGGCTGTGGGGACCCTCTTAACTGAGAGGGTGTCCCAGGACCCTGATTCTCAGCGCATCCTTGTCCATGTGGAATGCTCATTGCAGCTGGGATAAGAGAACAGGCTTTCAAAGCTTGGCTGTGATTATTACCAGCAGTGTGTTTGTGGGCAAGGTACTTAAAAATTTTTAGTGTTTTAGTTGTTTTAGCTGGCAAATAGCAATTGTAATGCGCCAGAGTTGTAAAGATAAAGGAGATAGATAATGGAGTCAAAGTACCTTGAATACTCTCTTCTGCATAATAAGGGTTATTATTAAAAAGTGAGAGGCTTGGGGCTCCTGGGTGGCTCAGTGGGTTAAAACTTCTGCCTTCGGCTCAGGTCATGATCTCAGGGTCCTGGGATCAAGCCCCCCCGCATCAGGCTCTCTGCTCAGCAGGAAGCCTACTTCCCCCTCTCTCTCTGCCTGCCTCTCTGCCTACTTGTGATCTCTCTCTGTCAAATAAATAAATAAAATCTTTAAAAAAAAGTGAGAGGCTAGGTAATGAGTGGAGGAGGAATTGGCAAATGTGTTCAGTACAAACTTTGATTCAGAAAATCTCCAAGTTTCCCAGAAAACACAACAAACAAAACCTCGGACAAAAAGGCTCACTTATTCATATCTAGTATGTACCAGGGTTCCTCTTAATCTAACACTGAATAAAAATCACTCCTTTCGGGACGCCTGGGTGGCTCAGTGGGTTAAAGCCTCTGCCTTCTGCTCGGGTCATGATCCCAAGGTCCTGGGATCAACCCCGCATCGGGCTCTCTGCTCAGCAGGGAGCCTGCTTCCACCCCTCGCTCTGCTTGCCTCTCTGCCTGCTTATGATCTCTCTCTTTCTGTGTCAAATAAATAAATAAAATCTTAAAAAAAAAAATCACTCCTTTCAGTACATTTATGTCTTCCTCATTCACTTGTCTGTAGCACTGTTCTAACCACCCAAATAGTAACAGTTCCATGGATAGGCCATACCTACGACTAAAGTTGGAGTTCCTAAATCAATCTCCTGGAATAAGGATTACTGTGATAGTTGTAGTTTAATGAGGGCAAGCTCAGCAATTAGGATGGAATGAGTCTCAGGGAGTTCTTAGAAAAAAGGTACACAAATCAAGGTTCTGTAGAGAGGAGCAGAGGGAGGGGAAGCAAGCCAGGTAACAAACCATGCTCACTGTCCTATATTTAGTGTAGGTATCTGGAAAAGTGATTTTTCCCCTAAGTCATTCATGTGGTTCTGGTATCATTTTACCATATTATAATTAACTATTATGTTTTACATGGCAGATTTCAAATCTTTTTTTTTTTAAGGAAATAATGTAGGAAAAGTAAATACCATTTCGTATAAATGGAATGAAAGTTTAATAAAATCTCTTTAATTCAATTTAAATTATCTATTTCTTATCATTTTGCTATCCAGAAATATAACCTTATTACTATTGAACAGAGTTGTATGCTTTTTATTTAGCTGAATTTGGTGTTCATTTAATTTTCAAGTAGTAAATGTGTGTGCAAATTTTTTGTGTTTTGTTTTGTTTTGATTTTTCTGATACTAGCAAATAAACAACTGAGTGGTTAAAACATAAATCATTTCTAAACTCCTGGATGAAATCTCAAATGAAAATTTGTATTCATTGCTTCTGTATTTTTTGTGTAATTTCATATATAAAATATAGAAAAATTAAATTTTGTATTTTAGTAGTTATGTAGGTTCACTATTTTTTGACACATATATTATTGGTATTTTTCCAAATAATTAAAAATTCTGTCATCACCCCTTTTAAAATTACTCATTTTATTTAGTGTATGTGGTTTATGGACACTGAAATTTAAATATAGAAGCTTAGATCCAGCATCTGAGGGGCTGGAGTCTATACATAGCCACTTTGTTTTTGTTTTATAAGATCCTTTGATTCTCACTTTTGGTTGCTGAAGAAACTATTAATGTTTTGCATCAGATCACCTTGCAGATAAGAAAAATCAGGACAGAAGTAATTTTCCCAGAGAGGAGCTGCTCTGAGATTAGATTACATCCTTAAAGACTCAAAAAAAAGTTATTGGTTGCTTTGCTCAACTATTAAAGCTTTCAAATATATGGTTTTAAAGGTTAAAAAAATAGCATTTTAGGAAAAGACTACATATGTATATTTGTGTTTACATGTGTAAGTGTGTGTGTATGAGTATATATGTAAATAATATATACGACATCTTTTTGAGTTGATAATACTCCACACTTTAATATCTTTTTGTCAGAAAACTAAAGAAAGTTATGCAATGTATGGGCTATACAACCCTATTGCATGCTATTTCTGATTATGGAGAACAACATTACCAGAATGATTGATGTTTTATCTGGTCTGGCTTTACCATAGCTAGGAAATTCTGGCCAATTAAGGAGGAAAAGGGAGAACCATCACTCAAATCAAAATTGACATCTAACCCAACTCCACCATTAAAAAAAAACACAGAAAAATCATATTTGTCCATCTGGTCCCTTTTTGAAATGCATCTAATGCTTTGATTTTTTTTTCCCTGTGTACACCATACTAACTAATGAGTTTTAGAAAAGATTTTACAGTAAATTGCCTTCTAAAGACAAGATATATTTTAATGAGAGCACTTAACCTAGACCCACTAGGGGAACCGAACAAATGGAAGTTCTGATATCCTTTTCTCTGTGACCTGAGAGAGTTGATAAATTTCCCATGACAGAGAGATATTTTCTCAGATTTTATTTAAAACAAACTTGACACACTGATTCTTTTTAATTGAAAGCTAAGCTTTGGAATGCCCTATTCCAGGTATAATACATCATCCAGGTATATTTCTAGGGTTGTATATAGTAATCAGGTTGATTAGTCATTCAAAAATTATTCTAGAGGTCCACTTTGTGCCCATAATTTTGCTAAGTGAAGTACTCATAATCAGAACAGATTAGAGAGCATATTGGTCAATGTAATTGTTTCAATAATACAATGTTACAAGTAGTATAACAAGTAGTGTGTAAAATGTCAGGGCAACATTCATGATTCAATATGATCTCCATTTAAAGAATGTAACATTTACAGAGCTAGAGGAACACCTAGGGCCTTGGAGTTGTGGGTGACCTAAGAGTGTGTTTAGTGGTAAAACAAGAGCTGCAAAGATAGATCAACACAAGCACCAATTATAAAGAGGTAGGCGAAAAGTGAGATTTATTTGTGAGACTGAGACAAAAACTGGAAACACCTGACAAGAACAATAAATTTTAAGAGAGTAATGCAAGTTGTAATTATCTCCTGAGGATCTAGAATACATACGTAAGTGCGTTGTATTACAATTCCTGTCAAACACAGGTGCATAGGATGGAGATGAGTAGGGCATAAGGAAACTAATTTAATGTGAAATGATGAGCGTTGTACTGATCCAAAAGGAATTTTTCCCCCCACGGGTATTGAAATCTTACTTTTTCTCTGGTTGAAGGGAAACTGGAAGTTTTTGAGCTGATCTGAATATAGGAGAATGTTTTATATGTTAGAAAGTTAACAGCCATTTGGGGGTGTCTTGAATCTATGGTAACAAGCAACCAGGAGGTGATATGTATATAAGAACCTGAAAATAACAGGAAGAATTTCTGGAAGAAGTTGGGAGTGAATTTGAAGATTTAAGAAGTATGTGCACAGAATATATAGTAATAGCGATGAAAATGGATGGGATGGCAAATTGTCAGTTATAGAGAAAGGAAAAAAGGGACAAAGAAAAGACCTTGAGAACATTTATATATAGAGAATGGGAAAGGGAATAATTTTAATGGTCAGCAATATGTACTAAAGAAGAAATCTATGTGTGGTGCAGTATCACTGTAACCCAAAGAGGCGTTTCAATAACGAGGCAGTGGCGAACATAAAATGGTGCTTCAGAGATGTCAAAGAACATCAATACCAAGAAATTAATATAATGTAATGAAATAATGGCAACATTTATAAAAAGCAAGCATAGAAAAGCATTGCACACTGAATTAGTTTCCTTATGTATAAATGCTGGATTACCTAGAACAATTAAGGATTTGGGCAGACCTGAAATTTTATTTTTTTAATTTTTTGATGTTGAAAGAATGAGATGGATGACAGCTTGAAGGAATATAAGTGTTTAGGTCACAGATTAGTGTTAGGCAAGTTCATTGGTAGGATCGAGGAAGGCAGTCAGTTAGAAGGAGATATTAAGCAGAACATGCATAAAGGAGGAGAAGTAATTCCATGAATAAATGAGGTTTTGGGTGAAGGAGGAAATGGTGCTGTTCTGGAAACCTAGACTACAGCTGAGTGAATGAAATAAATGTATGGATGAAAAAAAAAATCTGATTACTCAAAAAAGAAAGAAAAAAAAATAGCGGTATGTGCCTGGCTGACTCAGTTGGTAGACCAAGTGACTCTTGATCTTGGCATTCTGAGTTTGAGCCCCACTTTCGGGGAAGAGATTACTTAAAAAAAATGGATTGACCACAGGAAGGAGAAACATTAACTCTCATTTGTATTCTCAGATTTATGCTCAAATAAAAATGTAGCTTTCAATGGGATATTAACTCTGTATTTTATTTTTTTGTGTATGCATTTGTGTGAACTTATCATGTATAAATATGCTTGAATATTATTTTTTATAAATAGAATACCCTTTCTGCATATACAAATTTTTAAGATCTTGAAGTAAAGAACCCCTATTATTATCTGAAACATTGCTTCAAGCTAGATGTCCTCATCTTGAAATTCAGGACTATGCTGCTTTTCTGTTATCTGGAGTTAGCGAGACTGAAGTTGAGGGCATAATCCCCCAGACTGCCACATCTACTCAAGACCTAGCTAGTTCACTTCATCTTTTTTTCTATATTTATTTTATATATTGGTTTTCTGTCTATAATCTAGGCTCAGAATTCTTTATGTATTCTATATTTTGTATTCTTTTTTTTAAGGTTTTTTTTTAATATTTTATTTATTTATTTGACAGAGAGAAAGAGAGATCACAAGTAGGCAGAGAAGCAGGCGGAGAGAGAGGGGGAAGCAAGCTCCCCGCTGAGCAGGGAGCCTGATGCGGGGCTCGATCCCAGGACCCTGGGACCATGATCTGAACCGATGGCAGAGGCTTTAACCCACTGAGCCACCCAGGCGCCCCTATATTTTGTATTCTAATCCAAGGTTCAATCTTCTCGGTTCAGAATCTACTATCTGTGTCCTTCAAATCCTTCTTTTGTCAGGATATTTACAGTAACTAAAGATATATTCTATCTTTTCCAATTCTCCTTACCAACACTTTCCAGTAACATACTTTTCCTTTTCCCTCTTTGTGATTTTATAAATTATAAAACTACTAGATCCCATGCAGTGTGCATGCAGCCAAATGGAAAAACAAAGGGTTGCCTTTAAAATTTCAAGGCCAAGTATGTTGCACTAACTATTCATTTGATATTTGCAAAGTACTTTGACAATAAATGTGTTTCATGTTATTTCTACTTTTCCTATTTAATGATTTTCTGAAGAGAATTGTTGGTAAAAGGGCAAGTAAATGTTAAAAATGTATGCATATTTTATAAATTCTTGTAAAGTAAAAGAATGAGTCAGCATTATGATTTCTGAAGCTGCTTTTGGCATAGTAAATCAAACATGCCAAAGGCCTGCAAGTAGGAATAAAAAAGATGATATGAAAAGTACTTAAAATGAAAAATAAATTACAAAGTTTTAGGTTGCACATTTGTTTTCAAGAGAATGTTCATACAATGTTGAATGTTCAACAAATATCCAATGTAAGACATCATACTAGCCTCAGAGAAATAATTTTTTAAAGTATTAAAATAGAGTTTATTTAATTTCCCTCTGAAGAAGTAAACAAGGCTATCGGGATTTACTTCCATTTTTTAAAGATTTATTTATTTATTTGTTGAGAGAGGATCATGTGAGAGTCAGAGGGTGAGGGAGAGACAATCTGAGGCAGATTCCCCACTGATCATTAAGCCCCACATGGGACTCAATCCTAGGATCCAGAGATCAGGACCTGAGCTGAAATTAACAATTGGATGGATGCTTAACTGACTGAGCCACCCAGGCACCCTGCTTTACTTTGATTTTAAAAGCACATAATCTTTAAAATCATTGGCTAGTTCTTTGTCAGTGTTCTTAACTTGCTTAATTTATTGCTCTTGAACCATGAATTTTTTGGTTGTTTTTTGTTTGCTTGTTTGTTTGTTTTTTCTCCTTTCTAAGGCACTAAAGAAGAAAATCACATGCCTTGTTTAATTACTGATGCCTTTATACATCCATTAGCCCAGCTTGACCCAAACTCTCTTAGAGTAGGAAGGTTGAAATGAATGACAAGCAAGGAAGAATGCCTTTCAGGTAAGAGTAGGGACTTGAACCTTGTTTGTAAATGGCATACTTAAAGGAAAAGGAATAGTCCAGATTCAACAAGACAGGTGATATGAAGTGGAATTATGCTGTATTGTATGCTACAATGTTGGTTTTGATAAGGACAGTAAAAGTCTTTTGGTTTAAAAGCCAGCCAGGCAGGTAGATCTCAAGGGAGCATAATCCCCCCATTCCTTTAAATACAGATCAATTATGTATTTGTTTATGAATTCTTTGCCTGAGAATGTGATCTACTCAGAACTTTTACTACCCACACATATGGGTTGGGCTGGGAGGAGATGATAATCTCTCCCTAGCCATTCGGATTAGTAATGTCAATACTGATTATCAAAAAGCTGGTGAAGTTGTGACCAGATCACTCTCAAATCCAGCATTATGGAAGAATTTCCTCTACAATTAGAGAGAAGAAATATCAGTCTCTATACACTTACAAACGACATAAAAGCTATTTTTACAAGTTACCCATCACATTTTTGAAAGGATATTGTCATTGGAAAAAGAGAAAATGGGGAGTTGTAAAGAAAAGACAAGACATTAAATTGTTGGTAGAACAGAAATAGTATTTCTGCAAAACAGCTTAAAAAGAAAATAATAAAGATCCAAGGATTTTGGAACTGTACTTTTAAATATTTAGTGTGGTTAAAGGATTAAGAAGGATAAGCATACCTTACTATATTCTGTTCTAATCTATCAAGAAATTATCTTATTTTAAGCTAAATCTCAATGTCCAAATCCAATATTCAAAGTGTAAGAAAAAAGACTATAGAAATCCCTTTCATTCATACAGATGCTTTCCCCCTTGGTGTTGCTGCAGTAACATTCCTAATAGATGATAACCTGAAGTTTTTCCATTCATGCAGATACATAACTGTGTGATACTGGCTATGAGAACCATCAATTACAATAATTATCAATTATTAATTCATACTGAGACAAAAAATTACCAATATCTTAGATTGTTCTTTGGAGTCTACAAAATACATTTAATTTGTCTTCTACCTGACAGCTTTTAAATATTGCAACAGAGTTGCTGTGAGTTCTCTGTCTTCTCTTCTTTAGGCAGAGCATGTATCTTCTTAATTCTAATAACGTTTCTACTGATGACCTTTAGCATATCATTTGATTTTTA
The DNA here is from genome assembly GCA_028533885.1 of Nasua narica. Classification (NCBI taxonomy): domain Eukaryota; kingdom Metazoa; phylum Chordata; class Mammalia; order Carnivora; family Procyonidae; genus Nasua; species Nasua narica. The sequence continues at coordinate 161,912,372 of CM052799.1, read as the reverse complement.
AGGTAGCCTCCCAATTTAAAACAATTCTCCAGATACATTCTGGCCAGTATAGAATAAAGTGGAGTTATTTTTTCTCTACACAAGAATTCTATTAGCTCTCTTTGTGGGCAGCTCAGTTTCACAATGATGCTTAAGGAACTTAGAGTCGATTGAAATCCTACGGCTGAAAAAACAAAACAAAACAAAACACAAATTACGGTTCAGCCAGCTTCTCCTCACCTGTAGTATGTAGCTAATGTTTCTCTTATCCATGTGGAGGTTTTCACATTTATCCTTATTAGTTATCACTGTTGTTATTTGTGGCTTATCCTTATACTTTGCTGAGAACTATCTGGACAATGATCCCATGCTTCATTTAGCACATTGAGAGTAAGTAGGGTTTTGATCACCTTGAAAGGCTGAGTTTCATGAACAATTTTAGGGATGCAATATGCAGGTTGAGTTGAAGTTTAGAAAAACTAGAGGCAAGAGGGTCTGTTAGAAAATCATTGCAGGAGTCCAAGTATTAGATGAAATAGTCCTAGACTAACATGGTAGTCCAAAAGGGAAGACTATAAAAGAATGGCAAAAGAGCAAATTAACATAACTTAGTGACTTACTAGATATATGTAGTAAGGAAAAGGGATAAGTCAAAAAATGACTCTAAGGTTTGGAGTTAGGGTACTAAGAACCTGATGGTAAATTTGACTACAGGGAAAGGTGATTGAGAAGAAGAATAAAGATTTTGACTTAGATATAATGCTTTTGAAGTGGTGATGGAACAAACAATTAAAAATTCGCATGGTACAGAAAGGTGACCGGAGAAGGCTTTCCTGAATCACCAAACTAAGGTGAATGTTAATGATAGATACTTGATAGTCAACTATGCAGATATGGTAGCTGAAGCCTAGAGAAGGGCTCGGAATTTTCTAAGAGCCATAAATTTTCAAAAAATTATAAGTTCAGAAAAAAAAATTGAAGCTCAAGGATGCTAGAAGTTGTATACCAACCTAGGGAGGAAAATCTTAAGCTCTATGGAAACACATGGAAGAGTTAACATACATATAAAGAGATCAACTGATATAGAATGGAACATATTGAACTTGACTTTCAAGTGTTTTGTTAATGGAGTCCTCTGATATTAATTTTAAAAGATTCAAGATAAATTGTAACTCCTTCTGTTACTTAAATCTCCATTAACTTATTTTTAAAAAATGGTGAAATATTTGCCCTTAACTATTACTAGGACATTTTATTTTCAAGCCTTTATCTTTAGGAAGCTAAGTATATTACTATGCTCCTTAAATTAAGCATTATTTTTTGCTTTATTTTTCCCAGTCCTGATACTCAAGGTTAAATAATCTGAATAAAACATAAAGTTAACTGGTCTGATTATACTCATATAACCATGGCAGTTTAAAGCTAGTCCACATTTTGTATTCTCTTCCTTTAACTTCATTTATCATGATTTATATATACATTGAATCACTGTTTATAAGCTATTCATTCACTGTGTCAGAGGATGAAGGGAGTTTAGAGAAAAGAGTTTGTAGAGTATTATTATTGCTAGATCTTTCTATCTTTTCTTATCCCTGTTTCTGCTTTAGAAATGCTTAGTACACTTCACGTGTAGAATTATAAGAAAATGACTTTCACTCAAAGACAAAAATACCATCTCTGATTATTGGTTGATTCTTACTGATCTTCACAAAACTATTTTCCTATATTTTTCTCCCAAGAGATCTTAATATTCAACACATGATATTTTGAAAATTTGGGAAAATAAGCAGTTGCTTGGGATTTTTTTTATATAATTTCATCTTATAGCTGGGTAACAGAAACATCAAATTAAAAAAATGTATAATAAGAGACATATGTATGGATGTAGAAAGTCATGAAAAATTGATTACCTTAGTGTAAAAAATAATTAAATCTAATATAATTAGTTCAAAATGGATTAATTTTAATAGAAATTTAAACAGAACTATAGAAAGTATAACTCAAAATTACTAAGTTCCCAGCTGTCATTTAATAAAACTAAATGAAGATAATATTAACCTTAAAAAACAGGATAGATGAGTTTGAAACTTTGCTTTATGTGGAATTTTATGCCTCTCTGGGAAATTCTGTGGCTTTTTTTAGAAAAGAATAAAAATATGAGGGACTCTATGAACTATTCAGTATAGCCAGTTTATTAAAACCAGTATTTCCAAAAATCCTACTGAAGTTAACATTCTCAAAAGATAATAAGGAATCAATATGAAGTTTACATCATGTAAGTGTTACAATTACAAAAACTTTATATCAATGATTGAAAACTGTTCTTGAAAGTTTTTAGAATAAGGGCGCTTAGGTGGCAGAATCACTTAAGCATCTGACTCTTGGTTTCAGCTCAGGTCACGAGATCGAGCCCCATGTTAGTCTCCATGCTTGAAATTCTGTCCTTCTCCTTGGGTATCTTCTGTTTGTGCTCCCTCTCTTTCTCTAAAATAAATAAATAAATCTTAAAAAAAATTTTTAGTATAATTTCTACTATTTCTTCAAAATTATATTAATACCGTTTTATGTTTATTATTGCTATCTAAATCCCTAATATTAAATCCCTTTATGCCTTACCACCTTTGCATTTACTGTAGTAGCAGGAACAGTGATGCAAGCTCGTTTTCTTTGATAAAGTGATTAGTAACTTTATAGTTTATTTTTAATATTTCCCATGGGACTAGTAATGATTATTATTTTACTGGTAAATAAAATTGCTTAAGTGAATATATTTTTATTTCACACTAATAATTTAAATGAAATGCAGCAACAGATATTGCAATGTCCATACTTTTGTGATAATCATGTATTTACTGAAATTTCATGTTATACAGTCTAAAATATAGTTAATTTTAGTATTATTCATTATTTTTCAAAACTATGAAAATGCCCTTTGATGTTTATCATTTAAAATAATAAAATAATGGAAAAAAGATTATTTTTCCAACAAATAATGCTGGGAAACTGGATATCCATATGAAAAATGAAGTTGGACCCTTACATGGCAACACGTACAAAAATTAATTCAAAATGTATAAAAGGCCAAAATATAGAGGTAAAACTATAAAACTATTAGAAGAAAACATATGGAAAAATTTCATGAAATTGGATTTGGCAATGATTTCTTGGATATGACACCAAAGCACAGATGATAACCACCTAACAGATAAATTGAAGTTCATTAAAATTAAAAAGTTTTGTGCATCAAAAGATACCATCAAGAGAATGTAAAGACAGCTCACAGAATAGGAGGAAATATTTGAAAAACATATATCTGGTAAAGGTTGAATGTCCAGAATGTAAAGAACTTCTAGAACTCAAGGACGACAACAACAACAAATCCATTTTCAAAAATGGGCGAAGGACTTGAATGGACATGTCTCTAAAGAAAATGTACAATGGGGCGCCTGGGTGGCTCAGTTGGTTAAGCAACTGCCTTTGGCTCAGGTCATGATCCTGGAGTCCCGGGATCGAGTCCCATATCGGACTCCCGGCTCTGCGGGAAGTCTGCTTCTCCCTCTGATCTTCTCCCCTCTCATTCTCAGTCTCTGTCTCTAATAAAAAAAAAAAAAAGAAAATGTACAATGGCCAGTAAACAATTAGATACTACTTCCCTCACACTCATTATGGATGGCTATTAAATTAAAAAAAAAAAAAACACAAAACAAAAACAGAAAATACCAAGTTTCTATGAGGATATGGAGCCATTGCTATCCTTGTGTATTGCTGTCGAAAATACTTTGGCAATTACTCAGAAAGCTAAATATGAAATCAACACATAATATAGCAATTCTACTTCTAGGTACATACCAAAAGAATTGAAACCAGAGACTCAAACAGGTACTTGCACACCAATGTTTATGGCAGCATTATTCACAGCAGCTGAAAGACGGGAAGAGCCCAAATGCCTACCAACTTATTAATAAATAAACAAAATATGGTGTATTTATAACAATGGAGTATTTTTTAGCCTTAAAAAGAAATTCTGACACATGCTACAACATAGATGAAAATTGATCACGTTATGTTAAGTGAAATAAGCCAGGCACATAAAGACAAATATTGTATGATTTTACTTCTACGAAGTATCTGGAAGCAACATATTCAGAGACAGAAAATAGTCTAAAGATTACCAGGGCCTAGTGGGAGGAGGTAATGGAGTTTATTTTTTAATGGGTACAGAGTTTTTATTTAGAGCTATGAAACGTTCTGAAAGTGAATAGTGGTAATAGGTGCACAACTCAAAGTGTGAGTGTACTTACTGCTTCTAAACTGTGAACTTAAAAATAATTAAAATGATAAATTTTGTTATGCGTATTTTAGCTCATAACAAACAAATAAGACAACTGTTTTAAAACCTAGACCACAGATGCTACCAACTCTGTTCCTGCCAGAGAAGAAAAGTAAGAAGGTGAATTCACCCAAAGACACCCAGGGAAACCTTTTTCTTATGCAGAAAGGAGACACAAAGATACCCCTCGGAGCAACACTCCTTTGATCTGAGGAAGTTTCTAGGTCACCCTGAGGGCTGCACCACTTCCTTTTTGTACCCATTCCCTATCAGACCCCTTCTTGCCAGTACACTTGCTTGAACTCCCTGTTCTGGCTTCAACTATTTGCTATGTGTTTCTGTTCCTTGAGACTAAAAGACTGAATGAAATCCTCTCCAGCCTCTTCCTTTCTATCCCCAGAAATGGCCAAATTATCTTCAGACACAGGTTATAAACTTTCAAAACTGAGGATTTCTTTTGATATAAGTCACTGAATTATAAAGGACAAGAAAAAGAACAATAAAACAGTGATCACTTTAGGCATGTGGCCACTCTCTCCCTTCACCTGAAGCCTGGCCAGAGCTTCTATTCAATCCATCCATGGCCTGCTGTGGGTGGTAGGAGGGGATGGGGGAGCTATAACCAGAGCCCTGGCACTCCCTCAGGCTCTCCAGACTAACCTCAACTAATAGTTCTCTTATTTCCCTCAATGGTAAAGGTTCTAGAGTTGAGTTGCTCATGGCAGAATCCCAGTGACAGACAAGGAGACTAGGAGACTAGGAGAGTGAGATGTATTATTAAGAAATAAAAGATAGCACATGTAGCCAAAAGGAGGATGTCCCGTTCTTCAAAAGCATAGTTCTGAAGATGACATAGTGGATTGGAGACCACCCCAGGGAGAAACTTGATAGGCATGTGCTGATGATGGTAGGACCACATGAGAAAGGATCTTGGGCTACATGATCTTGGTCACCTCAGAGAAGAGTCATTTCTGCGCAGGAACATTTGGATTAAACAGGGACATACTGGCTTCACAGAACCCATGACTTTTTAAGAGCTTACTTGTTCCAATTCATTTCTCCTGAGATCTTATAATTGGAATTCAGTTCTCTTCGTTAATAGCTTTGGGAAGACACTTCAGTCTTCTCCCTGCCTGGCTACATTGACCAAACACAAAAGAGAGAGGAAGCCTTCAGAGGAGGGAGATGCCTCAACATTTAGGGGCAGGATTAGGTCTTTCTGTGGCAGAAGGAAACTTTCAATCAGAGAATGAACTTTAGTTGGTGATGCGGGCTCCACCATTATGCCTTGCCATATACTTATATGCAAAGAAGGTAGTATAAGATGGCATTGTTTTGATCTTCTGGTTTGATGTAGAACCACATGAGGCCTAGAGTGATCCTGAGCTCCAGGCTCTAGAAAACAGGTCTCTCTAATTTTCTCACGGTTCAGATAGAAAATGGTACTTTTTCTTGTACAGTGCATTTGGGAAAGTGGAAAGTGCTGATTGCAGCTAGCAGTCAATCTGGAGTTTCTATTTGAACTGTGAGCAGAGCAAAATTAAAAGTGCTTTTCAGAATCTGGATGGTCTTCCCCTACCACAACCCAAGTGATGCTCTGGTTTCTAGGCACTTGTTTTACATATTAGATATGGAACAGTACATAGGGTTCCATAGGGTTTTGTGACTCACAAAATACTGGCAACCAGAAGAAAGGCCATGGTGCCTTCAGAACCATACAAGGACCAGTGACTGTGACAAAAATTAATGTAGCAGTTGTGCAGTTATTCTGCTGATATTATCTCAATCCTTGAGATAAGTCCCAGGTCTCTGGAAGATCTGGGTATGTACTGCTATAGTGTATTTATATTAAGAAGCTGACATACTGGGGCGCCTGGGTGGCTCAGTTGGTTGAGCGGCTGCCTTCGGCTCAGGTCATGATCCCGGAGTTCCGGGATCGAGTCCCATATCGGACTCCCGGCTCTGCGGGAAGTCTGCTTCTCTCTCTGACCTTCTCCCCTCTCATTCTCAGTCTCTCTCTCTCTCTCTAATAAATAAATTAAAAATCTTAAAAAAAAAAAAAAAAAAAAAAGAAGCTGACATACTTGAGAGACAAGCACTACCCAAAAGGTTTTCTGCCTTTTGGCAGAACTTTAGTGTTCTGCCAAACAAAAGAGTTAGTGCGAACTTTGGACTGATTACTCAAGTCTATGAAGTTTTCAATTCACCTGCGGTAGGGGCCCCCTCTGAAAATACAAATGCTATGTGTGGCAGCACCTAATAAAAATCTGAACAGTTCATCTCTTGAGGACACAGATTTTCTCAAAAAAAGACAGAAAGCCCCTAAACTTTCATTTCAGGGACTAGTGATGGTTCTCCTTCAAGGGTAGACACAATCACTCAAAGATGCTTCAAAATCCCTCCAATCCCACATGACTAATTCAAAAAAATATCTTGAAAGCCTCTCAAAACAATCTAGAAGAACTTTAGATGAAAATAATGGAGAATTTGAATGGAAGACACTCCTAAGGGAAGTTTGTTTGCCCAAGAAAACTGCAGGATGGAAGCAGAGCTTAGAAACTGAAGAAACAGAAGACAAATGCTTGAAAACTCAAAACTCATGAAAGAAACAGGTCCTGAATAGCATGGAAAACCAATGCAGTATCTCTGACTGGAACCATGCTTAACATCATAAGTTTGCTGATCTCTGTAGAAATCAGGTGGATGGCAAATTCAGAATTAGGGGAAAAGAATAAATCAGGAAATGGAGATCACTTCAAATATCAGGATTCGATTTGAACTCACTGACCCTGTTAACTTAAGTGTTTCCTTTAAAAGGATCACAGGTAAGAGCAAGAAACATCCAAAAATTATGTGAAGAAAGTGAAATGAATGAAGAGCTTATAGGGCAAATAAGTCTCTAAGCTGAGTAAACATCTTAAGTCTGAAAATTCACAGCTTGAAAGTGAGCTGCGGAAGCTCCAACTAAAACTTCACATGCCACCTGCAGGACATCAAGAACATGTAATACATCTTCAGAAAAAAAGCCCATTAGGAAATGAATGCAGTGTTTCAAAATAGAGAAGAAACTTCCCAAAGGGTACAGAGACATGAACCACACATAGCAAAAGGCAACTTTTGCAGGAAGATGGCAGGAGACATGGCCAAAACATTGGAAAGAGTCACCTTCTTCTATCAAGGCCAGATTCTTTTCTATGAGAAAAGAGCTCAAAAGAGTTGGATGGCAGCTCTGCTGTTTGAGAGAAAGCTCAATGAGCAAAGAAAAGAATATGATAACAACAGACAAATACTAGTGAAAGTCAAGTTTAAGTTTCAGCCTTTTTCAAGGAACCTTCTTGCCCCTGCTGTTTGACACACAGCCCATGGAGACCTGAAAGGATTAGAGTTCTTCCCAATCATCAGGGGGGATGGAAAGGAAAGAGGAGGAAGGAGGAGGGCCATGTTGGGAAGGCACAAGGACCCACGGTCACACGTAGGTTTAATTCAGTTCTCACAGCAACCAGCCCCTGAACAGCTACAATCACAGTGTGACATTTGATTGTATTTTCCCCTTTTAAAAGTAATTTATCTTTTCAGTTTAACTATTAATCAATTGATACTATAAGTTGTCTTACTGAAGTTTAATAGTAATATAATATCTAAAATAATATTTTTCAAATATAGATTTCTTTAATATAGTTCTCATGAATACATAATTTCACCTCATTGGACCTTCTAGAACTAGATAATGTATTATATTTTTATTTAAATAGAAGATGCATTATTAAACCACCATTAAAACTTGGCATGGAGATTGTTTAAAACAAATACCTTCTATTTTTTTTTAAAGATTTTATTTATTTATCTGACACACAGAGAGAGATCACAAGTAGGTAGAGAGGCAGGCAAAGAGAGAGGAGGAAGCAGGCTCCCTGCTGAGCCGAGAGCCCCATGTGGGGCTGGATCCTAACACTCTGAGATCATGACCCGAGCCAAAGGCAGAGGCTCCAACCCACTGAGCCACCCAGGCGCCCCAAAACAAATACCATTTTTATTGACTCCAGCAATATACAAAAAAGATGAAACTACATGAATACAATAAGAAACCAATCCATTTGGATTCTTAAATTCTGCATTAGAAACATTATATTTTCCACAGAATTAGCCACTAACAGTAACAGAAAATGGTAATATTTTGCCACAGTAAGAGTAGGTAGATTTTTAAAAATGGGATAAATTCTGTTATGAGTTCAATTGCTGACTATATTTAGGTCCTTTCATATATCTACACTAGTATTTGAATGGACACCAAACTCAATAGGTTTACTCATATATTATTTATTGGTCGCCTCCTTTATAGATTTTTGTCTTTATTTTTTTTTACTCTGTATAGGGTATTGTTCTCCATATTTTACTTTTGTAGCTCACAAAAGAATATTTTTCTCAATAAAATTTTGAAGCACCTAATATAAAAAAAAAATCCATCAACTTGTTATTAAATGTATGAAATAGAAGGACTGACCAAAGCAGTGAAACAGAATGTCAGAACAAATTGTGACTTTGCAATTTGAGCCTGAGAGCTCACCAGAGGTCTTCCTCAGGACCAATTCATCTTAAAATGCACACAGTCTTTCAAGTAATACCTCACAATGCTGATGCCTGTACTAGGAGCCAAGATCAAAAACTGTAAATCTTTTTGTCACCATGAATTGTAAGAAGTAATCAATCTCAATCCCTTGGGACAAGAACTTTGCAAAAAAAAAAAAAAATTGTGTTTCATCCATCCTGAAAGACTAGTAAATCATTTTCAAGTTAATGTCTTGTCTAATGTATATATATATTTCAAAATAGATATAATACAGATAGTACATAGTATATATTGGATATATTTTATAGTATCTATTTTGATGATATAATAAATAATAATTTGCTAGCACCCATATTTTTAGTATCCTTATTAACTCACAGTAAACATATTTAAAAAGCTAAAACGAAACTTTAAAGATATTTTTGTTGTATGCTAGTAATTATTCTATGTTTAATTTTCAAAGGTACTAAGTTTCAAGAAAAGATGCATGGGGGCGCCTGAGTGGCTCAGTGGGTTAAAGCCTCTGCCTTCAGCTCAGGTCATGATCTCAGGCTCAGGTCATGATCTCAGGGTCTTGGGATGGAGCCCCGCATCGGGCTCTCTGCTCAGCAGGGAGCCTGCTTCCTCCTCTCTCTGTGCCTGCCTCTCTGCCTACTTGTGATTTCTCTCTCTCTGTCAAATAAATAAATAAAATCTTTAAAAAAAAGAAAAGATGCATGAATTTCTTAAGTAGTTTATATTTTTTGTATTTTTTAAAGCCCTACTAGATTGTAACTGCTCATCCCATGTCAATTTTATATTACTAAAGTTGTTTCTGTGTGAATTAAATGACACTGTATTCTTTAAATTTTAAAGATGTAGTTCCTTACTGCATATCAAACAGTGAAATTGAGTGGAAAGTGCATTGGACCAAAAACTTCAGTGGGATTCTCACGTGTTAATGTTCACATCCTCTTTCTCAAGGGCAGTTCTGCTTGTACCTAATTCCTTTGTGGTCATTGCTGCATACCAGTATATCTGTGAATTTTTCTTGTAATACTTTGATAGAAAAACAAAAATAGAACTTGGCCATCTGAGTCAGTAATGATCTCTTCTGATATGCAATTTGCCTATAATATAATATAGAAACATCTTAGGAGAGATTTTGTTCTTGATAAGTCAAATTTTCTGCTTTTGACAACAACAAGAAACTTACTAGAAGCATTTTTATTAATGCAACCAGCTTAGATATTATTAGATGCTCAAATGCATACACTTCAGTTTATTTCTGTGAATATATATATATATTTTGACATGTAGACATAATCTTGGTTTTCAGATTTCTAACTTTTAGATGACTTTAAATAAGCAAAGCATTTCTATCATGCTCTTATCTCCACAGTAACCAAAACTGTCATATGTGTTTAGCTGAAGAGGTGAGGACAAAGGCTGTATTGGTATGACATGTTAAAAATTCACTGGGTTAAAAAAATCAATAAACATTGTGCTTTTTGCAAGTTCTGTAACTGAATTATATGTTGTAAGCAAACTAATCAAATGTTCAAAAACTGGCCTTTATAAATATATATATTGTATATATATATTGCATATATATGTGCAAAGAATTTTACGTGGAAGGGAAAACAAATTAACAAGTTTAGTTGTGGCTTACGTATAATATGTACTTATATGTGAATATAGCATGCATATATTAAAATGTAGACAGTGTAATCAAACTTAAAAATATAGACAATACCTTTGTTTACTATGCTAGTTTTGAATTAATTGAACCTGTAAGCTTGAGTTTCCTTTGAAATTTTAAAATTTTGAAACTTTCAAGAATTGATCTTGGAAATTATAGACGTCATCACAAGGCCATCCTGTCTTCTCCCTCCCTTTATTCAGTGTCACATTCTTCCTCTTTGTAAGATGTTTATTTTTTTCTATTCTATTCCATCTTTTGGCCCTTTGGACTTAGTGACAATTTTAGTAGTTACTTAAATATTTGTATATTATGTATGTGTTTGTAACTTTTAACTTCCTCATAAGAAATAGTCAATTACAAAAAGATTATTGTGTATTTTTAAGAAACTCAGATTCTGGAAAAGAGTAAAGGAGAACAGTTAAGAAGGACATTTTCATAGCAAATTCTGGGGAAAAAACATGTCTAGTGATTAAGACAATTGTTTTTTTTTGAATATCTAATTAATTGCCCTAAATTCTCTAATAATTGTTCATTTCTATAAATTTTAGGGAAAAATATCAACCTTCAAGCCAAATTTAAGTGAAGGTAAACTTTTAATTCTATTTTGAAACTTAACTGCTTGAGTTAAATATTTATAAAACATAAAAATACTATAAATTTGCAGACACCTGCATAGACTAAGATATTTATTGCTTTTTTCTTCATATTATCCTGAGATTATAATGATACACACTTTGTAAATGTACAGAATTTGCTATTAGATACCAAGCTTGTTTGCTTACTTTACATAAAAACTGTACTAAATTTCAGCTCTTTTAATGCTGGTCACTGCCAAAATTAAAGGGGGGAAATGGTTTTGACAAATTTTGGAGGGATGAAAAACAGTTGAGCAGTTTACATAGGTGTTTTTATTTAAAATTGTATTACACATGATAGACATATTGGGTATATTTGATATATGATTCTTGCATGACAAATTATTAAAGTAGAAGTGTTTTTAAGACATAGTTGACTGTTGGATAAATCTTTAAGGCGAATGCTCGAACATCTCCAGTAGTTAAATACCTGAGAAATAAGTTAGCTATCTGGTTTAAGTGTTTCAATTGCTCCCTCTGAACACCTTTTATTTAGAAAATCCTAAAATAATTTTTACATAAAATCTTTTCTTTATACTAGAGGAGCTTTATTGGTCCAGACTAGTGTTACTGATTGATAATGATACAAATAACTGAGTTGTTACCCTATTTCTACCACTGTGCCAGGAGGTTTCTCCCATGATCTCAGTTTTGTCCTCATAGCATAACTCTTGTTATTCCTGTTCCTGTAGCAGGAGACACTGAAAGCCAGAGATTTGAACAAACCATCCATAGTGATCTCTGCTGGTGGAAGGGCAACTTGAAGTCCAGTTGGTTAAACTTCAAATCCTTAACAATCTTGTCATACTGTTTCTCTGACTAAAAGTCCCTAACAAATTCATGGCTCTCTTTTGTTGGTGGTGTTGTTCAATGTTGGCCTGACACATAAGTAATGATGACACTAATATTCCTTCATAAATTGAAAAGGCTTTTCTGAGCTAGCACTTATTAAAAGCTCCTACATTTTAAAATAAAATGAGATTCTATATCCCTGACCTCTCAGCATCACTATATATGAAAAATTGGATAATATCTAAGCCATTATATATGTAGAGAGAGAAATTTCAGGCTTTCATAAATAATTTAATGAATTGGCTATAAAAACGTTTGTAAAAATTCTATAAAGTGCTTGATTTGGGGGAGCCATCCAAGAAATAATTTTTTATCTATTTCAGTGAATTTTGTTAACCCTTACTAGTGTCTTGATTATACAAATGTAAAATATTTGGATTGCATCTTCTCAATTCCTCTAAGAAGTTTTTCATTAAGGAATTCATCATTGCCTTTGCTTTGAAGAAGAGATAATACCAGGAATTTCTGTTTGAAGAATACACACTAAATATTTACTAAATATCTGAATTTTTTTATGAAAAGATGCTATCCATTTTTATATGTATCATATTCATTCAGAAAAAAATCCAAAAAATTATGGAAAAGTTTCCAGACAAGAAATTTGGAACTTTCTTTAATTGAACAGTAGCCATTCAATAGCACCATATACCGTTTTTCAATCTTACCTCTGATAAAATTCAAAACCAAATTTAATATTCAGTTATAATAATAACTTTTGCCATGATTGTTTGCATTATTTTCCTTTAAACATCAGAACCATATATTTAAATGACTCAGTTCTCTTCATGTCCAAGAATAAACTCATCATGTTCTCTAAATCTAGTTCACCTTCAATGTTCTTGGTCTTAGTAAATCAGAATACCTTCAATATATGTAGACACCGATCTGACACCACCTTGTTTTTTCACACTCCAAAGCAAAGCCTGCCAGTGTTACCTCCTGAATATCATTCACATCTTTCCACTTCACTCTCTCGAATTATCATCTTTTTTTTTAAAGATGCATCCATTTATTTGAGAGAGAGAGAGAGAGAGAGAGCACGAGCAGGGGGAAGGGCAGGAGAGGGAGAGAGAGACAGAGCCCTACACAGGGCTTAATCTCATGACCCCGAGACTGTGATCCAACCCAAAATAAAGAGTCTGACCTTAACAGACTGAGCCGCCCAGGCAGCCCTAAAACCATCATCTCTTGATTAATATGTACTTATCCTACTGTGGTATTCATATGCTGTCTCTTTTTATCCTTCAATTTCTTCTCCACACACAATTTATTTTTTTAACTAAAAAGAAGATCTGATCATGTCAAGCCCACTGTTAAAACTATTCAATGATTTATTGATTTGGAATATAGACCCAAATTAGTGATACGTCTCTTGAGTTTTGTACAATTTGGCCTCTTATTATTATTCCAGCTCCATTTTCTATCATTGTTCATAGTTTGTTCATACTCTGTTGACCTTGGCTTTTATTGCAGATTGTCATAGATATTATATTCCTTTTCTCTCAGAACCTTTATAAGTTTTTCTACCACTCTGGAATATACCCTCCCCTCACTCTTAATCTTTCAAAATTAAGCTAGTGTCATTTCCTAAAAACAAACCTTTCCTATCCAGCAGATCATGCCTGACTGACTTGTTAGAAAGAAAGCCATTGAGTCATGATGTTTAGAGACTTTCTAGAAGGAGGAAGTGGCCAGCAGTTGCTACCTTTTCCACAAACATAAGGATGTGAAGAATTAATAAATGATGATTTTTGAGAAAATTGAGATAGTAGGATTGAAGTGCAAAATAGAAATATTGAGGCATAGATAGCAAGAAAAGATTGCTCTTTGAGGAAATCCTAAGGCAGAAACTAGGGTGGATCATACAGTTCAGGAATATTTCCTTCAGATGAGTAGAACAACAACACATTTATAACGTCAGTGGAAATATGCAGAACACTAAATGTAGTCAAGAGACCCAGACTGCCTTACACATAGAAGAATGTATAAAACCCAGAAGTTCAATTAGATGAATAACAAATGCACAGGTGTTTGAATGTAAAAACCAGGCAGATAGTAGTTGAAGGTGACTCTAACATAGTTCTGGAATGGATGACAAGATTAATTGTTATAAAATGCAGTGTATCTTTTGCATGGAGCATTTATTTCATAACTTCTGAATTTGGTATGTTTTGAATTTTGAGAAAGGAGAAGAGGTGAAAGAATAATAAAGCATTTGAAGAAATACTTTCTACCACACAAACAACAGAGATACTCTTTGTTTTTCTGCTACCCAACCAGAACTAGAATGCTCACAATCTTTAGTCTTGAAGACACACACACACAACTGTCTATATGATAGAGTTATTCTCTTTGTTCTGAGCAGTGTATAAAGTAGAAGATGTTCTGTCAGCAGGAATCCAGGCCCTTTTCTGTCTCTTAAGGGCATCTGTTTTTTCTTTTTTCTTTTCTTTTTCCCATGTCTGAAAGAGCAAGCACATTTGAAAACCCCTCAAGGAAGTACCATTTTTCCAATTAGGTGCTACCACAGCCTTATTTGGAGGAACAGAAAAGGAAAAAAGAAAAAAAAAAGAAAAGAAAAAAATGCAGTTAATAGTATCCATAAAGTTTAAAAATAAACAAACACAAAATATTGATAAAAGTCAACTTGCAGCTTTTTCTTATATCCTAAAATACAATTAGTGGCTTAATCCAGAAACCCACATTATAGACAACATTTGCAAGCTCTGCGGAAGTTTTTTGACATTTTAAGTTAGATATATTTCACAGCATTCTTAGTAAATATACCACATACTCTTTCTCATCTTCCAAAAAAAAAAAGGGTAAAGCTGGTGGTAAGAGGTTTTATTCAGGGAGATAGGAAACCTTCAAATGCGAATATTCCTGAAATTCAATTATAGTCGGTATCATTACGTCCTGAGATCACATAAAGCGATGTTTTAGTTGAGTTCTAATGAATTTCAGAGTTAAGAAGAAGTTTGCCAGGTGGTTAAAGGGAGAAATGGTGCTATAGAGATGTAGACAGGTGTCACATTATAAAGGGCCTTCTGTGCTATACCAGGAAATTTGGAGTTTACATTGTAAGTGATAATGAATCACCAAGGAAGTTAAATAGAAGAGTGTTATATCAGATGTGAATTTTACCGTGCTAATTTGGAAAGCACAACAGAGAATATCAGAGAACAGAGAGAGGGAGACCTTTAGTAGACTTGCTTTAACTTGGTTAAAGATGATAAATAGCACAGTGAAGATACATCAATGAAGAAATATTTATGAAATTGATCAACCTTATGACTAGATGTGAAGGTTATGGATACATCAGAAGTTTCGTTGATCCCAAATTTTCTAAGACGACTGTATTTCAGGAAAAAAAGAATCAAGAATTGATGGTAGACTCGATTGTAGAAAATGTGTGGATATTGATGTCCCGTTCATTTCCTGAACAATTTTGCATACAAATTTTGCACTAGAGATATTTCCTGATGATTCCTTCTTTGTACATCCTCCTTGGTTTAATCATCAGTGCTTGATATGGAAAAGTAGAAGACAATGAGTAACATGTTGTCAAATTTGACCTATTGCAATTGATGTTCTCATTTCAAACCCCGGTTAAAATAATTAAGTACCTAAGTCTGTGCATTCATATGAATACCACCCCTGAGGCCCATCATATCCCTGAGGCCCGTTGTATCCCATGATTTGTAAATTTTACTTCTCAGCATATAACTTTTAAAGAATGTTTATGTTTATTTTAGAGTCATGCTGAACTAATCTAGTGTTCTAGCATGAGCAAAACTTACAAAGGAATGAAAAACTCTTGAGCACTATATCTGATTTCACACATTTCCATTTTACACCTGTCTGTTTCTTTTTGCATATCATTAGATGCTGATTTTTCTCCTACAACTCATTTTCAAATACATTTGCCATTTTCATGCAATTTGTATATGCACTATTATTAGATCTACATAATTTCACATTTTCTATTTTAGTTGAGGAATTCTTAATGGACTTTGGTTTAAAACAGAAAGATTTGACTAAAACAAATGAGTAAAACTATATGATGTCTGATTTTTCAAAACAGCAAATCTTCTTTGAGAACAAGTTACTTTAAGCAATAGCCAAGTTATAGAGGAAAAAAGGCCATTCAGAATGAAGGAAAGAAAATTGTTTCAGAGATACTGAAGAACATCATGAATGAAATGTCTTTGTTGGTGGTAGCAACAGACAGGAAACAAGCATGCAAGAGAAATATGACCCTTCCTGAAGAGTTTACATTAGCTAGGAAAGAAAGGAGACAGAACCACAAAGGAAGAACAGTCTCAAACAACAGGTCCAGTGACCTACCTGAGGGCTGGTGGTATATTTTACTTTTAATGGCAGCCAAAATTGGGTAGGCCAATCGCCTGATCAATGACAGACTCTTGTGCAAAAGGAAGTTAAGTGTCCTTTTCCAATACAAAAGATAGACCTGTTCAAGCAATACCTTGACAAGGGCACCCTGAAGTACAGTAATGCATTCAACCTTTGAAAATGTGTTGCTATAGGTTATATATAGTTTAACATGGTACCAAGAAGACATGCTGTTGTAAACTGATCTATTGTATGGTGGATGATAGAGTGAAAAAGCAATATGATTTAGAGAGGAGGTTACTCTAGGGGTCTTATTAGAGTATATAAAGGCTTAGGCAGCTAATACAAGACTAGAGAAAGATGAATTTCTACTGAGCTGCAATAGAATTTATGAGCGTGACTGGAAATCCTAACAACTATGTGTGCTTCACCTGCTAGGTAAAATGTTCATAGAAACTTCAAAGTTTAGAACTTCTATAATATTGGTACATCTACTATGAAGATCAGTAAAAGTTCAATATGCTTTAGTATATTAATTAAATTCTTTGATGAAAAATATACCTATTTAAATAAGTGGATTCATTCTTTTCTGAGAAACTGACCACCAAATTGTGGACTAAAATAAAAATATCTAACATAAAAATCTCATAGATATTCATAATAAATGGTATCAAAAACATAGTTTAGGTTCAACTCAAGCAGTGTGTTGGTAAGTGTCTAATAACTGGCTCTTTGGGGGGAAAAGATTTGTAGCATTCTCCCTGTTTTCATGGTTAAAGTACTCCAACCATGGCTGTTTTCAAACTAACAAATTTACATCATTGAACGCAGGCTTAAGAAGTGATACTGTGAGGATCTCACAACTGTGGTAGGAGCCAGTTCTAGTTCACCATAGAAGTTAGATTAAAATTATCATTTCAGGGACACCTGGGTGGCTCAGTTAAGTGTCTGCCTTGGGTTTGGGTCATGATCCCAGAGTCCTGGGATCGAGTCGTGCATTGGGCTCTTTGCTCTATGGGAGGCCTGCTTCTCCCTCTGCTTGACATTCCCCCTGCTTGTGCACTCTCTCTCTCTCTCTCTCTGACAAATATATAAATAAATAAAATCTTTGAAAAAAGCAAAGCAAAACAAACAAAATGTATCATTTCAAGGGATGCCTGGCTGACTTAGTCAAGAACATATGACTTTTGATCTCTAGGTTGGGAGTTCTTAATCTCGGGATCATAAGATTGAGCCCCAGGAAGGGTATACAGATTACTTAAAGAAAACCTATCATTTCAAGAAGGATGTCATATCATAATTTTCTGTTAAGAGATTTCCAAAGAATAGAGAATTTAAATTAAGAAGTTGATTGGAAATCTTGTTTCTACATGTACTGGTTAAGGGATTTTATCTATCTATCTATCTATCTATTTATTTATTTTAAGATTTTATTTATTTATTTGGCACAGAAAGAGAGAGAGTACACAAACAAGGGGAGCAGCAGAGGAAGAGGAAGAGAAAGAAGGAAGGCTTTCAGCAGAGAGCCTGATGCAAGACTCAATCCCAAGACCCTGTGATCATGACCTGGGCCAAAGGCAGATAGACGCTTAAACGACTGAGCCATCCAGGCACTTCTAGTTAAAGGATTTTAGAGACTGTGTCTTGAGTCTCGATTTCCTCTTCTCTAAAATGGATTATTGTAAAGAGTATATGAGATGATTCATGGAGAAACTATTTATAATTTACTATTCTAAATGTATTTTGTTGTTATTTTATAATTCTAAAACCTAAATGAGTTCTATTGCCAAAAAAATGAAAATTGACAATATATCACTAGCTGAAATCTAGATCTAATTTAAGTGTTGGCAGTTTTTAAGGTTAGAAGGTCACCAATCAAAACTGTAAGATGAATTCTCTTAATGGCACACAGTCAATTTGTACAGAGACTACAACTGAGGTTGAGGTTGTAGTCCTAGCCCTAAGCTAGTTCAATTTTCTCTTTCAGGTTCTTACATTACCAATTTAATGGAAAAGTTGTAGTTAAATTAACTAGAGAGTCTCTAAAAAAGGGTCAAGTGGAGCTTTCATGGAGATTAGAAATATTATTTGTTACAAAATAATTGTGCTATTGAAAATAAAACAAAAAAATATATACAATTATGAAAATGGGGTTGTCAGAAAGTAAGAAACTTGTTTAAGATCACTTAGTACAGGTAATTAGCAAACTACCTAACTGAAGTCATGGCTTCAGATACTGGCTAGGTGACTGGCTAGAAATTTTGATAAATTAATTCATTTGTGATATCAACCCATGAACATGTTATGTCCTTTAAGTCATCTCCTCTAACTATAATAATTCTCCAGTTAATTAGCACCAGGGTGAAATGGTCTTCAATAAAACCAAAAACTGCAAGGCCAGCAAATAAGCAAAGTTGGGCTGCAAAAATTTGCTTAGGTAAGTCCTTCATGAGGAAGACAAACAATAACAACACACACACAAACACACAAACACACACACATATACATGAGAAAGATAATACTTTACAGACATGAATTGTGACCATTCAATAGTCAATAGTCATAGAAACTTTACAGTTTTGACATGTGCAATAAAATGTTTACTATATGAGGGAAACTAGAGTTTGCCCCAAACTTCTGAAGTATTTTAGGTTTTCTTTCCTCCCTCTCTCTCTTTCTCTCTCTTTTCAACCTATATATGTTGATTTTTTTTTTTTTTCTATCTACAGGAGCACTGTTCAATCCTCTAGTCTCAGTTCTTTCTGCTGGCTAAGCAATCCAGGGGCAACTTTCAATTTACATTCTTATCACGGAATTTTTAAAGCTGATAATTCTAATAAGCACTTTACCAGTTCCCCTACGGATTTTTGCAACCACCTCAAGCTTTTCACATTTTCTATTCAAACTTTACATTGCCTGTCATTTCTTATAAATTTCTGAAACTTTCTTCTGTCTACCTATGTTTTATTAGGGGAAAGAGTGGAGTGAAAATGTTATTTCTCCTTCAAGTATGAGGTATTTGTTTTATATATTAGAGACATGCCTTTTTCTGAGAACTCTATCAAGTTGTTGTGACTCTTCAGGCAAAATACTTATTATTAGACTAAAGAATTATGGTAAGTTGTTCATATGTTTTTTAGTTTTAAAAAATTGTGCAAAACTGAAAGAAGCCCTTAAAATGCAAATGCCTCCACCATTTGACCAGGCAGTTTTGGTGAAAACTGTAATATTTGAATTCAAATAAAATTTGAAAATAATTTCAAAGAACCTCATTCAGAACCACTGTGGGTTTGCTACATATAGTGTTTCCTCTACCATAAAACCTTCCGTTTAACTGTGTATGCGTACATATTTTATTATCAGACCTATAAAAAAGGTCTTTTTGGCTTTCAATTGGCTTTCAAAGAACCTGGTGTCAATTTGTTTACCCTTTGCATCTTCAGGAAATGTTACAAAAGAAAATCAGGGAAGAGCTATGTTTGGTTACTAAATATCTGAAACCGTTTACATATGTTATTTAAGGCCTTAGTTCTCAAATTTAATTTGCATTAGAATCACCAAAAGTGTGTGTGTGTGTGTGTGTGTGCTTGTTTGTTAGTATATTTTTAAAAGATTTTATTTATTTATTTTAGAGATGGAGAACAAAATAGAGAGAAAGAGGAAGCAGGGAGTAGGGAGCAGAGGGGGGGAGAGAGAGAGAGAGAGAAAGAGAGGAACGAACAGACTCCCTGTGAAACCCGTGGCTGAGTTCAATCCCATGACCCTGAGATCATGACCTGAACCAAAATCAAGAGTAGACCACTTGACCAACTGAGCCACACAGCCATCCCAAGGATCACCAAAAGTGTTTTTTAAATGCATTTTGAGAGTCTTCTCACTCAGGAATTCTGATTCAGAATGTCTTGCAAGTGGGCAAATAGCCAGGTTTTGCAAAATCTGGCCTACAAAGTAGTAAATTCAATGAAGAAAAGATCTGTCACACTGGTTTACCAACTGTATTTTTTTCTACAAATGAATTGACGAGATAAAATAGTTGATTAAAACACCTCCTTTAGACAGATTCTTCAGGTATTTGTCTTCTAGATTTCATGTGATATTAGTGGTGATCTATTTTAAAAGACATTTAAACACACTTTTCTAAATTTTACTAGCATTGCATGTTTTACAGCACGAGTTTATGAGAGCTATTAATTGCATTTCTAATACAAGCTATGTACTTCAAACAAAATTTTAGCCTAATGCCTTGATTTTAAGGTTATGATTTGTATACAAATAAGGGATTTAAGACTCATCTGCACTAGGATCAAAGCCTGTAAGGGAGAGTGTGTTGTCAGCATCATACATAAATATATTAGACTTTCTCTTAGGGATAAAGCAACAAGAATATTTAATTATTGCAAATTTGTGGGGGGAGCAGTGTATAATATATTATTTATTGTGACATTTCATGCTAGATTAAGCAACATCATAGTAATGCCAATGCCATTTAGAAGCTAAAGAATTAAAATAGAACTCCCCAGAAGACAGAAAAATCATCATAAATCTTCTTTTATATCAAAACATTTCTTTGCTAAAAATTTGACTTTTCCTATACATATTTCTTTACAAAATAGCTAGCATGGACCATATGGCGCAATATAACATTTTGTTCTTTTGTAATATGAATGAAACAGATGCCTAAAATCTATTTTAGAAAGTAGCTATCCCTAAGAAACCTTTTTTCCAGAGTTTTCCATATTATAGGGAATTCTACTATAGCAAGGAGTAAATAGAATATTTAGAACTATCTTTACTATCTGATTGTTCTTAAGCTCTTGATGATAGCCTTTCAGTTAAATTCTTTATTCATCAGTAGGACCAAACATAATTACACTTATTTATGTTTATTAATTCAAGACTTTTCACTCAAAAAAGTGTGAATATTGTTAGGAGACAGAAGATCTTAGACCCACAGAAATAAAGAAATCATTTTCAGCATGTGTCCTGCAGGAATGTTAGCTAACAGGAATATTTTTATGTACTTATAATGATTTATACAACAGATGAGAGTTATTGAATTGGTCCCGTGCATCTTATATTATCATTGCTCTTCAGGGTTCTGCTTTGCCCCTAGTACCCAGATCCCACATGAGCAATGAGAGCAAAGAAGTCAGGGTGGGCTTTTAGGAATCAAGAAAATGTGTGTGGGGATTAGCAGCAACCCTGAAATGTGAAAAAAAAAGTTTCACAGGAGTATATTTGTATATTTTTTCTAATTAAGTAGAAATATATTATAAGCATTAATCATATGCATATATGAAATGCATAAATACATGAATTAGGGATAGATGTAGAGTCTTGAAAACTATCATTAACAATTCTGGAGTTAAATATTATATTGGGAATATGTCGTATATCATAGGCAGCCTCAGTATCTTGACTGTGCTAAGCTAATCTTAATGAGGATAGTGAAAACTAGGGTGAGTCTTTATTTTTGACTAAAACAGCTTTTCAATCGTGCTTTATTCAAATAAAGGCTATGGTTATAAAACTGTGATATGAATTTCAAGTTTGAGATTCAGCATAAGATGATTACATACTAACATACAGAAAAAAACATTTGCTTTTTATAGATCATTGAAGAGCTTATAAAAAGCATTCATCAAATGCATTAAAAGAAAACAGTACAGCCTTGAGTCTTACATTTCAAAGTCATAAGAAATTAAATTTGTATTTACTCATTCTTTATTAGCTATTGCATATTGAATAGAGTATTTAGACAAAATCAACATGTAAACTAACTAAATTTGCCTGTCAAACCTGTTTGGAAATCCTGCCTTTTATTTCATTCTTTTTCATTTACACAATTCTCCAATTTCTCACAGACTTGGAGACTGAAAAGTCCAAGATCAAGGTGTTAGCAAGGTGGATTTGATCTTGGACTTTCCAGGCCCCAGAACTGTGAGAAATAAATATTTGTTGTTGAACTCCTCCCGTCAATGGAATTTATTATGGCAGCGGGAGCTTACTAAGACAAGTACCAAGGAGCCAGAGCCTAAAGTATACTGTTCTGCCATATATTTTCATACGAGTGTGTTTTACTAAAAACATTCTTATAGGTAGGAAGGAAGAAGGCTTAAATATTTCCTACCCCTATCCCAGATGAGTTGTAAACTGTCTTTGCCAGTAAAACGTAACTTAAAAATAATTCCAACCAGGGGATTTTTAGGACAGTGAAACTATTACGGTAGATACATATCATTATGCATTTGTCAAAATTCATAGTATGTATAACACAGAGAATGAACCCTAATGTAAACTGTGGGCTTTAGTTAATAATAATGCATCAACATTGACTCACTGATTGTAACAAATGTACCACACTAAAGCAAGATATTAATGGGGGAAAGGTGTATAGGAACTCTCTATACTTTCAATTTTTCTGCAAATACAAACTACTTAAAAAATGAATTCCATTAATTAAAAAAAAAAAAGCCAGGCCAGTATTACTGGGTAAGTGTTATAGGTCAATTTTAGTTGAGGGTTTGACCCAGCAAAAAGTTAATGTGATAAGAACTTTTTTTATGGTTCTTTTACTGATATTATATATTAGTCTCTATCCTGCTTACGGTGTTCTATCCTGCTAAACGGTGACTGTTTAACAATAGTAGACCCCACAGACTCTCTAGCTATACTTTTTCTAATATTACGGCTATGTTTTATCTAGCTCCCTAATTTTTTAATCTTGCTTGTTTATTTTGAGAGAAAGAATGAAGAGAATTTGGAAACAAAGATTGCAAGGACTCTAGATAAGTACAATCAGTAATTGCACTGCCACTATTGTACCTTGACCTATTATGTGGATACTCACAGCTCCACATTGTCAAGATTGGCCTCATTCACATAGACTATCCATTCATCACATAATACTGATCATGTGCTGTGAATAAAACATGGGCTAAAGATCTGTCACTTATTGATGTGGGCTGCTATTCTTGAGTTACATATCTTTGGGAGATCACTTTGAGTCTTGAATGTCAAAGAATGGAAGCTTAAATTGGATGAAATGAGGACTTGTTTTTCTCCTTTCCTATGCATGAATTGCCTCTGTCATAGCATGACACATGCCACTTATTTTGCATTTGTGTTGGATAATTGCAAAAAAATTAATATCTTAGAACCCATTGCAGAAATATGACTACTGTTACCATAACAACTAATAACTATGATAATTATAATAATAAACTGTATTTTTGTAATTAAGCTCGACATCTACCAAACCAGTGGTTCTCAAACTTTGATGTCCTTCAGAATCACCTGGAGAGTTTTCAAACCCAGATTTCTGACATTCTGCATCCACAGGCTTTCTGGTTCCTAGATCAGGGCTGGGCTAATGGACGTGCATTTCTAACAAGCTCATAGGGGATGGGTCAATGCTGTTGGTCTTGGGACTAGTTTGAGAATCCCTATACTAAACCAAATCATTGATGACAAATCCTGCCAAAGCTTCAAGGAATTAAAAAGATTTTCACAATGGAAAGAGGGTTCCATTATGAAAGTTAGACATATGTCAAGGTTTCTTCTCAAGATCTTTTTAGAGGAAGGCAGCCTAAGAAAGAGTAACTATGTGTTATTGAATGTATCTACACTGGTACTTGATTTTCTCTCAAATCTTTGCTGCACTAAAATTAGAAATAATTCCTAATACACACTTTTTTGGCCTCCTGGATGCATCTACTTAGCCATCTCTAAGATGGATGTTATTTTCTGGGGTAAGATATTTCTCCCAATCATTAACCTCTAAAATATTTTTTTTTTACTTAGTCAAAATTTCTTCTGAGAAAAGAATGCATGAAAAGTGAAAGATGGAGCATTTGTGGCTTACTTTATTTTCCATAAGGAATATGTGGTACCATGATGAGTAAAATTGTAGGGGCTCTCAATATATTCCGCATGGGAGGAAAATAATTTATAACCTGAACTGCTTCTCTTCAATGGAACATGTAATGTGCTTAATGAGAAAAACAGTATCTTTTTTTTTTTTTTTCCAGATTTCCAGTTATAAATTGTCAGGAATGGATAAGAGCAAAGTATTTAAATACTGAAATAGAAAATCTTTGTATCTAGGTAAAGAGAACCATAAAACATTTTTGTTAATCACAATACTGTTTACTTTAAACAAAAAGAGGAAATTAAACTGTGGTAGAAAAAAGGATAACACTGGATGAAGTAAATAAAACGACTTTAGTTTCTTACTCAATTCATTAGAACTAATATTCATTGTTCACGTGTCATCTTATAATAAATGCTGTATTTGGGATTTTTTAAGTTTTTTTTTTAAGACAAGATAATATTACATTGTATATTAACTAGCTGTAATTAATAAAAACTTAACAAAATAAAGACAAGGAAAATATTCTGGGTGATTCTATGAACCACAGACGTAATGGCTTTGGTTTCACAGACTCTCTCTTGCTATAACATTGATGACAGATGCATAACTTTTGTTGTTATTTAATTAGTAAAATAATGTGAGTTATATACTCTTTACCCCAAGTACAGTATGAATATAAGTATTTTTAGACTTAATGATTAGAGGAATGGCAGACATAAGGTGAAGGTGAAATGCTATAATATGACTCTGAGAAAAGGTGTACGCATGATCAAGGAATTTTAGGCTGCAAGACAGTCAAAGCTAGGGATATTGGGGAATTTGAGTGGGTTTTACCTCCTGGATATCTGTCTGCTTTCAGTCCATCCTCTATTATTACATATTTTGTGTATTTGTTCCTGTTATTACAAAGGGAGCCTTGGCATTAAAGTGCTCATCAGTTATTGCTTGTTGTTTTAATATATTTCTGTATACAAGTGTTTCTATTTTTAAAAGTGTAGGCAATATTTAGGAGCTAATAAAAATTATGGTTGTCATGTCTTCAAATTAATTATTTAACATGTAGAAATTAATTCATGCTGAAGAATCATGTTTTCAAAGCCCAAGAAGAATGAGAAACATTAACTCTCTTATGTTTCTTCTCAAGTTGCATATTGATTACTAAAAACTATTCTATTGTGGCATATGCCATATGTCCTACCAATGTATATATAAACTGGTTACCTCTACCTGATGATCTAGCTTCTTTTCCTCTTCATTTCAGGTTAAGAGTTTTTGAAATTCAGCACGTTATTTGTGCTTTGCTGATACATACAGTATTTTGGTTCATTTACCATATTTACTCACACATCTGTCACCATCGTATAATTGCTGTACGTAGAATTTTGTATAGATTAATTTGAATTGAGTGACTTACAAAGCAAAAAAGAAAAGGGCAACAATTATGCAAGTAAATATGGCATATAATTCCCTTTCTGTTTAACCAGAATGGTGGCATTAAGTATCAAAACAAAAATTCATTTTATCTCTTTCTTGACATTTTCTGTTGTTATTATTTTATAGAAAACAGGGTAAAGAGAAAAAAAAAACCTGGGAAGTTTGTTTGTACCTCACTTGTCACTGATAACTCCAGTTTTTGTCTCCTTTGTTCTTTCCCTAAGGAATTGAAATTGGAGTTCAGTGCAAGTTTTTGTGTGTACATGTATATTTCACTTCCACATTTTAATTAAAAGGGTTATTTAATTATGTATTTTAATCTGCATTTATGAAACTTTTAGAATGTGTGTATAAATATACATGAACCACACAAGGATTGTAATAACAATTGGTGATATTTTTAAAGTTTTGTGATTTGCTAAAAAATCTCTCCTAAAAAAAAACAAAACAAAATCATTATAATTCCTGAATGCCAGAAGCAGACTTAATCATTTGTAATTAAAATAACACATCAGTCTTTTAAAATATTTCCATATTATAGCTTCCTTTCACTCTCACTTATGTTAATGTTTAATGGAATGATCATATATAATTATTTTGCATATTTGTATACATTTTAGAGATTTGTGACTAATTTATAAATCTTAGCTCATGCCTCTTTGTAAACCAGAAATTAGAAAGGAGAAAAAAGCATCACAATAGCCCAACCTAGAATAGTCTAAATTTATCTTTGAAGACTATGGAAGCACTCAAGGTCCCCCAAAGCACATGGTCTCAGAACACAATCATACATCTCTTAACAAGAAAACAGAACTAGGGGAGTGGCTGCTGATATTTGCCTCAATTAGCAACAACTCCTTACTTTTCTTAGCAGAATTATTCTGGTCCTTGTTCTTGCCAGTGGTCTTGAGACTGACATAGCTCCTCTGAAGTTCAACAATATGCAATTCTCATTGCTATGCATTCTCTCAGTCTGAGTTTCATTTTAGATTTTGCATATGAATCTAATTACGCTATAACCATGTGTGGTTGTTTCTCATTCAGCAGATTCGCCAGGTCTCAGACACTAACTCCTCTTCTGAACACTTTTACATGGTCTTCCCTACCACATTCAAATCCTGCCTTTATTTGAGTCTGTAATATCTGACAGAACCCTCTTTCAACCCTTTTCTCCCCTGTCCTTTGTCATCTAATTTCTGGTAAGAGTAAAATCTGCTTGGACATAGATTGTGTATTGAAAACACAAGAAAGAGAACTTATTATGTATTAAGGTGTAGAATACTGACAATAAGTTAACATAGCACTGGAGAGGTTTTTGTGAGAAATATATTTTGTTTATCTACAGAAGTTTTCAAATAAATTAGGCTCAGACTTCTTTTTTTAAGATTTTATTTATTTATTTGACAGAGAGAGAGATCACAAGTAGGCAGAGAGGCAGGCACAGAGAGGGGGGAAGCAGGCTCCCCGCTGAGCAGAGAGCCCAATGCAGGGCTCAATCCCAGGACCCTGAGATCATGACCTGAGCTGAAAGCAGAGGCTTTAACCCACAGAGCCATCCAGGTGCCCCTAGTCTCAGACTTTTAATATATGACAGATCAGAATCACAAAGTAGCATTCATAACTTTAACTATTTTGAAATTTAAAATATTTATTTCATATTATATTTGAAACCATATAGAGATCATAAACTCTACAAAACAAAAAATTATCTTTGGAAAGAACCTGAAAAATTATTTTGTCTCATCTCCCTTCCAATACTTGAATCTCCCTCTCTAATACCCTGACAAATGAAGAAAAAGATTATTTTAAAAATGTCTCATTTCTATAAAAAGGATTATACAAATTTTCCTAAATTTAAGGAAGGTTGAAAATATGTAAGTTTGGCAAATCTTAACAAATTAAATGCACTTTGGTTTTTTTTTAAGTTTCTATATTTATTTATTTGAGAGGGAGAGAGAGAAACTGAGAGAAAGCATGAGCTTTCTCATGGAGAAGAGGGGGAGGAGAGGGAGAAGAAGGCTCGCTGCTGAGCAGGGAACCCAATATGGAACTCGAACCCAGGACCCTGAGATCATGTCATGACCTGAGCCAAAGGCAGACACTTAACCGACTAAGCCACACAGGTGCCCCAAGTTCCTCCACTTTAAAATGAAATGATTGACTGCATTTATGGTGTGGACTCAGGATTAAGTATCACATATTACTTTTTTTATATTAATTAACATCTAAATGACCAATTTGTAGTGAACACTGAGATAATCACTAAAAACACAAAGATATAAGAAACAGTCCCTACACTCCCATTTGTAAACGTGAGAGATAGATAAATTATAAAAATAATTGTGTTCTAGGATAAATATTGGTAAATTAATCCCTATGGGTCAAATCTGACACCCTGCTTATTTTTATGTCTTCAGAAGTAAAAATGTTTTCTCCTGTTTTTACTTTTTTAAATGTGAAATTTAAAATGCACAATGATTTTGTCTTTCTGGAAAAACAGATACTCAATTTTGCCTCTAGATCCGTAAAGCCTGAAATCTGGCCCTCCTACAGAAAATGTTTGCTGAGCTCTGATCTAGAATGATGATCAAAGTTAGTGGATTATTAACAGGTTGCTTTGCAAGGGAGGTTAGATGGGGAAAATCAGAATGACCATATAGTGGATCAAATGATATAAATAAAGTATAGGGTTAACTAGGCAGAAATGAGAATATGTGTGGGGAGGTGTGGGCTATGTGTGTGTGTTGTGTTTTGTGTGTCATGTGTGTGTGCGGTGGAAGGAAAACAGAGAATGTTCAAATATTAGGGACAAGCATGGGCAAAGACATGAAATTGAAGATGAGGACAAATTCAAGAAGGCTGAAGTACATGTCCTTCTATGTCCTGCCCAGGGGATTTTATCCTGAGGCCAGTGTACTCCAGTAGTAGACAAAACAAAGATAGAACAGTTATGATCATATTTTTATTTTATAAGAGACACTCAGTAGGCAATAAAAAGATTGGTAGGAGACTATTATTGTAATCTAACTGAGAATTGTGAATGAGCAGATGGAAAGAGATAGAATGGATGGATGAGGGCATACATGAGGCTAGGATATAGGGAAACAATATATTTAGAAGGTTTGTTATTGCACCTTGTGAGATATGATTCAAAACGTCCAGCTGGTAAGAGTACGTGGAAAATGAGGGAAAAGAGGTCTTGAAGCTAGACAATGCTTTCAAGAATTTGGTCTATTAAGGGAAAAGAAGATACTAGCTAGGATTGAGTGATGTTTCCTTAACTATAAAATGGGGATTATATAACTATTTACTTAATAAGCTTATTGAGAAGATTACACTACTAAATAATTTAAAGTGGTTTGAACTGTGCCTAATAAGTGATAAGAGCTAAATTAATATTGGCTGTTATTACTTCATTGGACAAGCTGTAGAACCTGAATCTCAGCTTCCTGTTCTGTGAAACTAGGATAATAATGCCTATCTTTAGTGTTTTCAGGGAGATCTTTGTAAAGAACTTTCATATCACAAGATTCAGGTTCAGTTGGTATACTCAGTGATGTTTATTTTCATACTTCACTATTCTCTATACCTTCCTTCCAAATCTCTCTCTTTCTTTCTCCCTCTCTCCCTCTCCTTCTCTCTTTCATACACACACACACACACACACACACACACACACACACATTCCTGTCTAGCTAACCCCTATACATCATTCACATCAATGTACATGCTGAGAAGAAGGAGTCAATAGAAGTGTTAAAGACAAAGTAAAGCTGCAAATATATGATGGGGTGGTTGATGTGAAAAAGACTGAGAGGGAATGGAAGGTTTAATTCAAAATCTGAACCAACTGAACAGAAAGAGAAATGGTTACTGATGATAATTCTATAAGCACAATGAGTTAAGTTTTGCTGAGAATTTGGATGGGGTGTAGACAACAACTTTAAGATTGGCACCAAAATTTTGGAAGGACTATTGAGTGGGGAATAAAGAAATAAAAGTACTTTTGAGCTACCTGAGGGATCACCCAAGTTTGAAAATCATTGGCTTGGGGAAAGGGAAGGGGGGGAAAGAAAATCACTGACATATACTTAATTGCATGGTTTTCTTCAGCCATACTCTTTTTTCAGCCTAGCTGGACACATGAAGGGGTGAGGTTTCACAGATCAGGCTAGGAAAGAGGACAAGAAGGGACAGAGCTATGGTAAAGTCAAAGGCACCGTTGCTGTATAACATGACATACTCTTTTAGTTGTGAACAAAACGTAATGTCTGGGCATGGCTTCACTAAAATCAGGAGAAAATAGAGGGTCAATGAATTTGGAAATCTCCATGAAATTAAAGAACTTAGATATTGGCAGTGAATGAGTGAGAGATGTAGAAAGACTTGGTCCAAGAACTGGTAATTGACATTAAAGTTACCGTTGGAGGTATCAGATTTATTATGACTTGTAATACATTCTAGGTACAGCCATGGGAGTGAGATGCCAATGTCTTCAATGAGCTGTGGTAGAATGACAGTGTAGAGTCAGTAGAAGCCAGAGTATAGTGGCAGAGGAGAGGTGTGACCTGAAAACTGTTGACCAAGAGGCTTGCATTTTGGAGAAGACCCAAGAATTTCTGCAAAAATTACTGGTTTCAAGTTTGTAAAATTGAAATTTAGAGCAAGTCTCCCCACCCCAAATTGTGGGGAAGTTATAAATGGCTGAATTCTGTAGTTATTTTCAATTCTAAAAGTCTATGATAATTTATAGTAGTAATAATTGGAATTAGAGGTTTTATATCATGCACTGGAGGAAGAGATAAGAACAATGTAGAGTAGTAGTATCAGAACTTAGTGTACAGGAAACATCCCCAAAAAAGTGTGATCAAAATATAATTCCAGACCATGATTCTACACATACTTGTTCAGGTGCCTTTAAAAGGGCTATATAACATTTTAGTATTTTTTTTAAGTCATTCCTTATAGCAAATAATAAGCTTTATAAATAGATCTATAAAATACCAACTAAGTACTGAAATCTCTAATATTACTCTAATATTTCCATCTGTATGTATAAGGTCATAGTCGTCTCATACTATTTAACACTATAATCCTTCAGGAAAAAAAAATTCACTATGCTCCGATCATAGGGTACATTCTTAATTTGAGAGATAAAAACAGAACAAAGAAATTCTAAGCACCTCTATTAAATACTTAAGGTGATGCATTTCATTCTATTGAGATATACACATTTGAAAATGTGTATCTATATTATATGCATTATACATTATATTATATATATAAAGAGAAAGAGGGAGTATATATACGTTAAGATCTCAACTTAAAGGCATACAAAAATCAAATAAAGTAAGATGAAGGCATACATATTTCTTTCTGAGTCCCTGCTTTTTTTTCCGCAAAAGAGAATTTTTAAGCTAGTAAAACATTAAATATGGAATATAGCTAAAAACAGCTAGCTACTCTTTGAAGTCCATATTTAGCCAAGACCTAGAAAATATGTCAAATGACTTGCATAAATTGTTGTCCAAAACTACCCTAAATAGGGATCATTTCATTTACGTATGTATTTTCTTTTTTAATACAAGGAATGAGTGTGTGTGTGTTCCTCCTTCAAACAGGCTGCTAGAATTACATTTTTTCCCCTGTGGTCGGTGAAGGAACTCAGTTAGGAAAACCATTATGGATTGCCTCATTAGAGGATTCCTGAAATTGCTTACTTGTGACTACCCGCCTGGAAAGCAATCTCTTGCTCCTTTGCCAGAGCAGTGGAGAAGTGGGGGTTATTGAACCCTCTGTCATGTAAAGAGCTAGCAAATAAAGATAGGTTATGCTGAGAGAAATCACAAAACTCCATTGTGCAGATGAATTCTGATTTGCATATTGCCCCATAGACCCAGAGAATAGAATTGTTTTTTCCAATTATAGGTTGTATAGAAATATGGCTAGACTAACAATCAGTTTTTTCTTTGAATAGTGCTTTAATGTACAAGTTTAACTATTTCTCTGTGAATTGCATTATTTTCAATGAATCAAAAGAGAATGTCTTAGGAAATGATGTTTAGAATCATACCAGCACACATACATCAGAGCACTCAAAGATTACAATTTGAAGAGTATCTAATTCATTCACCACCTGGGATCAAAATCATTCTTTTGGAACCCTGGAGCCAGGTTATGTCCCTAAGCTTTCTTTGTATTTCCAGTGCCTATTGTAGTTCCTGACATCTGTAGGAAATCAGTAAATGTTTGTTTGTTTTCAAAAACAAAGATAGTGTATATCAATTTACTTATTAATTTTGTCAAATTTGCTAAATTTTAGCAGAATCAGAGTTATGAAGTTTTCCTAATATCTTGTTCAATTTACACAGAATTCCTCCTATTCTTTCAGTAGAAAGAAATAACCTTCAATAATTATTCTTTTATAACTGTTATATTCTTAAAGACTTTTCACTAACTTTTCACTAACGTTCTTTTGTCAGCTACAATCAGCATGTAATTTTATTTATTCTTAAATTTCACTTCTTATATTTTATTGTTTCTGCTACCTTGCCTTAACCTAGCTTAATATTTTAATTTTCACCTTGATTTTTTTTTTAGCTTGAGACCTGCAAACTAAGTACATAGCTCTAAAAACCAACATACCATATTAAAATATTGTGTCAAAGTTTGAGATTCTTTCTCAAAATTTCAATGTAATCATTCTTTCATTCATCCACTAAGTAAGTAAGGCCCATCATGTTTTAGAAACTGTTATACACATTTAGAAAATAGCTATGGAAAAAATTATTACCTTATTTATAATTGTTATCTGTACTTTGAATTCTATATTTCCATTAGGATTATTGACTGCCCAAATTATATGTTGTCACTCTGTTTTGGTTTTGTACCATATCTCTTATTTTATTTGCTTATTTTAATAAAACTTTATACTACAAATTTCTGATAAAGCCTAAAATTAAAGACCATTTTGAAGTCTAATTTCGATATTATCCTCTGAGAGTCTAAGCACTCTCCTTAATTTAGTATTATCTAAAAACAAAAATAAAATTGCTGAGCTATGATCCTTCAACACCTAAATTACTTGCTCATGTTAGCATGACCTATTTACAAGCTAAGTAGGATCTTCCTATCTTGCTGAGTCTGTCTCATTGTCTATAGTATTTTCTATCCACAAATAGAGATATTGTAGAGTGGAGATAATACAATATACTAGAATATAATGATTGTTTCTAACTACTCAATACTTTACATTTAGGGATTATGTACAAGTCTAGATTTTATATTTTATTTTTTCAGGCCCTGTTCTCAAGGAGTTACTCAAGTAATAGATGAAAACTCACACTAATTCTTACCATTGTCCATGCTATTCATACCACTTCTTCAATATTCTTATCCATCCTTGCCTGTAATTTTTATATTTTTTGCCATAGCCAAGAACTGAAAACCTTGGACTTCAAAATCAGGCACACTCAGCTTTCAGGAACAGCTCCTTAACTTTGTAGCATGGTAACCTTGGACAAGTTTGAAATTTTTCTGTGTCCTTATCAGTCATAAAAAGTATCTGTTCCACTCTCCTCAGAGGGTAATTGTGTAAATTACTTTGCACTGTGTTTGGTACACAATTGATGCCACTAAATGGTAAGAGGGATATTCATGGCTCTTATATTTTATGCCATTGAACATTTGACATTTTGTGGGTCATGTTCTTTCAATCCAGTAATAAAATGAAGTGGGATGAGGCAGCTCACTTTGATTTAAGGTAATGAGAAGACAATGTGTGATTGAATTAGATACATATAGAGAGAGGTTTGGTAGTTCCATGACTTGTCAGGCTGGACTTGATGTAAGTAAGCACATTACTTTGTTTTGCCAATTTAGTTCACATTCTGAAGCCTGATGAGGTGGGAGTAACTATGGAAAATAATAATTAGTTAGAAGAAAAAAAATCCAAAAGATAAGAATCAAATGAGAGAATTTATTTAGTAAACTAAATAAGCCATGTGATTTGTTGCAGCATTAAGGATTTTGGTTTCTTCCTTCCTCTCTTTAAAATTTTATTTATTTATTTATTTACTTACTTACTTAATTATTTGTCGTTTTGAGAGAGAGAGAGAGAGAGCACACAAGAGAAATCCAGGGGAGGGGTAGAGGGAGAGAGAGAATCTCAAGCAGGCTCCCCACCCTTTCCTACTGCGGACCCCGCCCAATATGGGGCTCTGTCTCAGGACCCCAATATCATGACCCTTTTGGAAACTCAGTAGCTCAACTGACTGAATCACCCGGTGTCCCCAATAGGGATTTTTATTTTTCTTTTCTTGGCTGGAGGAATTGAGAGACTTTCAACTACTTGAAGCATATTCCTTAAATTTAGCTTCCAATAGGTTTTAGAAGAGTAAGATAACTTTATTTTCTTTTTCCTTTGAGCTTATTTCCAATAAAATATATGGGTCATACCTGTATTAGGTATCAGCATTCTACCAGTGTTCCAAAGAGTAAATACATTTGGCACCGTATTTATCAGGTGATTACACTTTTACTAAAGCAATGAATTATTATTCAACTAAATTTCACTTTAGAAAGTACATTATTTCTCTCAAAAATAGTTGTTTCAAGGGGTAGATATTTTTGACAGTGTTGATAGTAAAATAAGTTAAATGTGAAGGAATTTGAAAATAAAGGTAGACATTCTAGATATCTACCATCTTTTTACTTGAATAAATTTTGTTTTTATTGGAAGTGTATATCCTATTACCTAAATGATATTTACACCTTCATATACCAAAGCATTCATATTTTTTGTCCATCAGACCCGTCCAGTCACTTCTTTTTTATGAAACTGCATTAGAAACAGCCTATAGTGAAATTTCTTAACTCTTAATATATTTGTATAAATCACATTTTGTTATTAATCACATATTCATTAGCTTTTAGCGTGATAACAAAATTTTTATGTTTTTGAATATAAAGAGAAAACATTGTCATTAAGAAAAATATACCAAAAAAAAAGAAAACTTATTACCTCATTGTGCAAATGATTATAAATTCTCATTGATACCCTACAATCATACTCAAAACTATATGTTAATGTCTCAATATGTCTTGGCATGTTTTTCTTTCAGTGCTTTCTCAATAGTAGGTAATAATAATAATAATAATAAAATGTAATTGGAATCAATACAAATAGATGACTTTGAATTCTTTTGCTTTTACTTTTTTTGCACAGTATTAGTCTTTGAGCATATTTCTAACCATGAAAATTTTATCAAAAATATAATTTTGATTACTGATATTTATTTTGTACTGTGAGTTTTAACAAAAATTAATCATCATTTTATTTTGGAACATTCAGTTGGTTTTCAGTTTCATTTTTATAGAATATATAATGCCACAGTGAACACCTTTGAATGAAAACGATCTTCTGCCCATTAGGACTGTTTGGTTTCCAACTCCTGGTGTTTGAAAGAAATCACATTTAAGACTTTACTATAAATATAAGTAAAGGACAAGTATTGGGTACACCCTTTGGCAATCAACCTAGTTAAAATATGTTTAATGATTCCCTTTTATAAGCAATTGTAGATACCAATCCTGTTCTACATTCAAGACAAAAGAATAATATTCTGAGAAATTTATATTTTAATTCTTATATGGGCAATGCATGTATACAAAAATAGTCATAAAGAACAGATTGATAGATATATCATTTTATTTCTCAATTAGTATAGTTGCATTTTAACACCTGCTGTTCACAAAGACAAATTTCAATAGATAATAAATATGTAGAAGGAATTTGAAATGAGTTTTGAGAACTATATTTTGGGGAGGGTAGGAGAAAAGTTCACACGACTTACTAATGAGTTGATTTTAGTTATGTGAAATTCTGGTTGAATGTAAATTAATTTATCACTTTCTCTACAAGTTGTAAACAAATTCTTTTGTTCTTTGTTTAAAATTTTTCTATGTAGTATTGAAGCTATTCAATGATTTCAGTGATTTCACAGAAAGTCAGCATATTTAATCATTTTAATATCTCCAGCCAATATGAGTATAGTCAATTAGTTCAATCAACAAGTTTATCCTCCACTATGCCATACATTTTGGGCCACTTGACTATCCCTGAAATTTTCACAATCTACTAAGACAAAAAAAGAATATGTATTAAAAGGCAATGTACTGATAACATTTGCATTCTAGGAATTTTTTAACCCAAATATTCAGTTGCCAGGAACATAAAGTAGGTTAAAATAATATAAGGTCAGACTCAAAGTCATCTTCTTACTATATAATGTAAAAGCATGGTAGTTTTATTTAATGTAAAACATTCTTATAAATCAAAATAATTATTTCATTTTATTACATTACTTTTGGAGAAATTCAACCTAATGCAATTCCATTAGGAGAACTGCTTACATGCAATATATTTTTAAGTTAAATAGTAAGGCTAGTACTTGCAATTATGAGACAGAGTACCTTAGAGTTAATGTATTTCTGTGACTTTTTCAGAAGCACTTCTCCTAAATTCATCAGTGGCAAAAGTAGAAAAGATGGCAGAGATGCGTAAGTTGTGTCTGAGTTTGAAGGTGTTATAGTATTATATCAATTGACATGCTTGTGTCTAAAGAAGGTGCCATTCCATTTTAGTTATAATTAGGAAAGATGTTAGCTACTCAAGGTTGTAAGAACCCAGAGATGAAACATGCCTCACTTCATTCTTTAGCCTCTTATTTTCTTCCAGAACATGTGATCTTTAGTATCTCCAGGTTTTAAGCTTCTGCTTGTAAAATTGGTAAGTTGATCTGGGCCTTCTTAGAGACTCTTCTA
Source organism: Nasua narica (assembly GCA_028533885.1). NCBI lineage: Eukaryota > Metazoa > Chordata > Mammalia > Carnivora > Procyonidae > Nasua > Nasua narica. The sequence continues at coordinate 161,875,841 of CM052799.1, read as the reverse complement.
AATCTTAAAATTGTATTCACCTACTTTACAAACACATACTGACTATAAAAAACCTGTATGAAAAGCCACCTTCATACACCACCAAGTTAGAGTCATAGTCTTTTTCTTTTTTTTTTTTTTAAGATTTTACTTATTTATTTAACAGAGAGAGAGATCACAGTTAGGCAGAGAGGCAGGCAGAGAGATAGGGGGAAGCAGGCTCCCCGCTGAGCAGAGAGACTGATGCGGGGCTCAATTCCAGGACCCTGAGATCATGACCTGAGCCAAAGACAGAGGCTTGAACCACTGAGCCACCCAGGCGCCCCTAGAGTCCTAGTCTTGCTGAGCCACTGAAAAATTATGCAACTTTGGGTTTCAGTCACCTTTAGTGATAGTCTCAGGATCTCTGAAATTTATTTCCTGTTATGATGATAACATAAGCATTTTGATTCCCTTAGGGAGGAGAAAAGAAGCTGTATGACTTTATGAAATGACATTGTATAACATTTTTAATCACTTCTTATTAATTTGCTTCCTGAGAGTCAATGTTTTTTAAACATTAGATATTCTTCTTTAATATAGATAAACACAAAACCATGATTTTCACATGTACTCAAATATTTCATAAATTTTGCTTTCCTTTGGTGTTTTCTTCCTTCAATTTTAATCTCCCTATCTTTAAAATAACTCTAATAATTTTCATTATTATTATTTAATAGTCACAATTTAAACAGTCACAATTTTCCATATTATATTGTCAACAAAATGAATAACATTATAAATAATCCTAATTAATAATGCTACTTAACATGATCATTAAGATTCATGGATCGATACATTTTTCACATTACAGCTCAAAATGGTAGACTTGCTTATAATTAATATTATTTTCAATATTGTTAACACAGATAAATATAACATTTAAAATTTCATTTATTTCCAGATTGTTGCTGATATTCAATAATATTAATATCCATAAGTGTTTCACATTCTTTGGTTGATTTTTATGTTAGGCAGCCTTATATATGAATATAACCTACCAAATGTCATTTTTCTCATCCTTATCTTGGCTAACACTGCTCACAAAGATAAATACAAAGTTGATTTTTATTCTCTCTTTATTAAAATTCTAGATTTATAAACTTGGCGCAAAAATCCTTCAAATATGGCAATGCTGCCTAAGCACCAGAAACGAACAACACACACATATAAAGCTTTTTTTACAAGGTAACTATCTTCAATACAGAGAGACACGGTGGTGGCAACAAGAAAATTACATGTGAATGAAATCCTGCAGATTAACTGGAATAAAGCAGGAGCTCCTGACAGTGGGAGTGAGACAAATATATGAAGAACTACATGGAGTTGGTATAAACCTTTAAATAGTGTAGAACTGATAGGATTGATTGAAAGGAATAATATATAAAGAAGTGAGGAAAAGAGAGAAGAGGCCAAATTGTACACAGAGTAAAGCTAAAGGACCATAAATTAGCTGAAAAAATATATATGCAGAGACATTTTGGATCTATTATGTATCCAAACTTATCCCCTGCTTCTCTTCAAACTTGGTGACTTCCCTCCAGCTACACTAACCTCCTGGCTTTTCCTTACACACACACACACACACACACACACACACACACACACACACAAAACACACACAATCCACGCCACACCACATCACACCATAGCACACATAAACACAATCATGTTCACATCCTTATACACATAGACACTCTTATCTCAAGGTTTTCACATTCACTGTCCTCTCTGGAATGCAATTCTCTGACATATCCCCATAGATCAGTTCCTCAACTCTTTCAAATGATATAAATAAAACTTACAAAATACTTAACATTGCAGTCCCCAATCTACATTCTTACAATTCATACCTTTCTTTCCTGCTAAATTTCTCATTGATGATGTATCATCCAACATACTGTATAGTTTGCAATTTTTTGTTTTGTATATTCTCTGTCTCCCAATTTTGTAAAATAAGTCCAGTGAGTGTTGGGCTTTTTGGCAGGCCAAATCCTGCTGGAGGACCACAACTAGAACAGTTCCTTAAACAATTTTATTTGTTAAATTGATTAATTAATATAAAACATTAGAGAAGAAAATATAGGCACTATCTGTATCCAGTACAGAGTTTTAGTCTAGAAAAGGAGACATTCTTGTCATATTTCTGCTGAATCTGAATTAGTAGATATAAGGATTTAGAACAATGCCTGGAGCAGAATAGTGCTGTTTGCTATCGGTCTTACTATCTCTATCATCAATGTCACCACTATGGTTATAATAACTATTATTAAATGAATACATATACTTTTTGTCTAGTCCTAGTAACAACCTGGGGGAAAAAAAGTAGTTTTTGGTATCATCATTTTGTTGATGAGTTGACTGAAATAGGGAATTTCAATAACTTGCCTTGGGAAACAGAGTTGGGATACTACAAAGTTAAAATGCAAATTTAGATCTGCCTGCATCTAGTGCTTGCAATTTTTCATTAACCTATGCTTGCTTCTCATTAAGTTTTGTTTCAAATATTGTTTAATTTGGTAATAAATGCTATATGCAGTACACACTCATGAATTTGTATTTAAGTCTATAGAAAAAAATTCTGTGAAATTTTAGAAGCTGTACCATGGATATGAAATTTAATCCAGCAAAGTTCTTAAATTACACCCTGTGAAATGAAACATTAGTATGTTGTCTGTAATGAGATTTAAGTAGATAAAACTCATGTAAAATATAATGACATAGTATGCGCATTTGTAAATCTCAAAGAGAATTAGATTCAATTAATATTTATTAAAATGCAATAAGAAATATTTTTCTTGCCTTGAGGAACTCAGATAATTTATCTATTTATTTGTTCCATCAACAGGCATTTATTGAATACTTAGATCAGGTGCATCCTACATTTTGGAAATAAGAAGACAACATAAAATAACTCCTGTCTCAAGGAATTCATAGCGGGAGGGACTGAAATGAAAAATGATTACATTGTGTTTTGACGAAGGCTATGATTGAAGTATGACCACAATTCAATGAGAGGACAGGTTGCATTCTTAGAAAAGATAACAATGAATTGAGTATTTTAAAAATCTTACTAGATGAAAGAGATCTCTTTTTTGAAATAATATAAAACTATAGTTACAGAAATATATTACAAAGTGCTTATAATATATGAAATTGTATTACAAATACATTCATCATCACAAGTGCCAATCAGATGCTAAACTTCCACAAATGTTTACCTGATTTTAATGATTGCAGTTGAGATCTGTGCACTGTAGGTTGTCATTACACTTTATTTTTACCCCAAGAGCATTTTCTCCTGGGTTATGGCTATTTGTACTTTTTATTTTCTCTAGTAGACTGTAAGTTAATTGAGGACAGATATCAGTTTCTTTTTCCATTTGTGCCTCTATCGTGTTTATCAGAGTGTTTAATCACAGAGAACTTTCAAAAATGAGTGAATTAGTGAATGAATGGGATGATGAACTTTGTTACTCAATGATTACAAAATAAATGTGTAATTAGAGGCTAGGACATTCATTTAATTAAGATTTACAGATGAGTTATGTATTCAACAAGGTCCATAAAGAGACATAAAAATACCCTATAATTGTTCTTTCATGGTATTATTTATGTCGTAGCAAGACCATGGTCAGTAGGACTTTTCTGAATGGTGGGTTCCTCCAATCTCTGCAAATCTTTCCTGTAGCATCATTTAACCACTGACTCTGACAGAAAGTTAAACATTTGCTCTGCTTTTCAGCTTTCCTTATTTGAAAAAGAATTAGCGTTTGAAGATAAGGATAAAAAGATTATTAGAATATTTTATGAAAGATTTTCAGTGCTTCTTCAGTAATATGTTTATATATCGCTTCTGGAAGCTAAATATTTAAATGACTTAAGCCTAATATATGTTTTGTCAATTTCATAGTTATAACACTTTCAGTAATAAAACTTGAAACTATGCCATGGGATGAATTGGTTTTTTAAATTGCCATATTGGCCCCAGAGAAGAAGCTCTATGATTCAAGGAAAAAGTGTCAAATCCTGGGGACAGGTGTCATAAAACAGAAATCTACATCATCCTAGTAACTCTTGGGGAAACTGTATGTGGAGAAATAGGATATGACATGTAAGAAAACATTTTAGACAATCAGCTGTTGCATTTATATTTTAGATATTGTATTTTGAGATGGCCTTACTGTAATAAGAGTTCCATGATAAATTATTTGATTTTAGATTCCAATCAACATATCCATTCTAAGATTAATATTTAATTTGCTCTTAATGTAGCTTTAAAATATGGTTTCATAGTTCAGAATCATAAAGCTTTGCCCCTTAGACATACAGGCAATAGATTCTGTAGTCTACATGAAGAATGATAAAGCAGCGGTTACCCTTCACTTCATTCATCTTGTTTATTCAAGATTGCATTCCATCTACACCACAAGTTGTGGCTACAAAGAATTGCTTAAGCATTTATATTTTGCAAACATGTTCACGGAATTTTTATTACCTTCATACCCCAGCGCTGTGACTAAGCAAATGTCATTCAGCAGTACATCACAGGCTGTTGTGCTGAATCAAAAGTATTTCTGATTTGGGGGTCCCAAGGCTTTTAAATATTTATTTGTATTTACAGATATGAGATAAATGTATCTTCTTTCCACCATGTCTATGAAATTCTGCTCAAGGATAGAGTGTGATTATTAATTATACATTGACCATTGTACTTTACAACGCAATGGTTCTTATCTGTCTTTCGTTAGGGCAAAGCAAAATTTGTTTGAAATCCTGAGCCTTTTTATGTGCTAGGCATTATGTAAAAGAAAAGAAAACAAAACAAAACACAAAAGTTGACTTTAACTATACGTAATCTTAGCAAATGTATCTAACTCCATTTTCACATATAATTTGTGTTCTTTTGACTCTTTATGAAGCTATTTTAATTATTTATGCTATTAACTTGGGTAGATGTTGTCGTGATTCTAAACAAATATTAAAATTGAAAAATTCAGTTGTACACGACAGTATGCCACTGTGTGTATAACATAGTCAAACTTGTGATTTTCCCTTTAAGTACTCAGTATGTACAGAGTTTGTGTGTGTATATGTGTGTGTGTGTGTAGATGTAGTACCACATATTGCTTCCTACCTTGTCACCAGTCACTTGATCATTTATTCTGCATGGGCTTCAGTTGTCTCATTCAGAAAGCAAGAAAATTAGACTAATTGCTCAAGTCCCCTCTACCTCATGAATAACAGAGGATCATAGGGGGAGGGAGGGAAAAATAAAATAAGATGAAATCATAGAGGAAGACAAACCATAAGAGCTTCTTAACTATAGGGAAGAAACCTCATGAGTGTTGCTGAAGGGGAGGCAGGTGGGGGGACGGGGTAACTGGGCCACGGGCTTTAAGGAAGGCACTTGTGTAATGAGCACTAGGTGTTAAAACACAACTGATAGATCACTAAACTCTCTGAAACTATTAGTACACTATACGTTAATCAATTGAATTTAAATAAAATAAAAAATAGTAATCACATTATTCTACCATTGTATGTTGATTCTCTTGGACTTTTGTATAAAAAGAGATAAACCAGTCTTTAACATCTTATAGTTTTTCATTAGACCTATTAAATAAAGGTCCTTTTTTAAAATAATGGTCTTTTAAAGCATTACAAGTATTTCATGAAAGATAACATTGGCTCATAAGGACCTCAATGATTTCTTTATAGAAAAGCTAGATCGTCCTAGTGAAATAATTCATGGAGGTTTAAAGTGTTCCTTTTATTATGTCAAATGCACTTGTATGAATTATCAATGGCAGGAGAAGCATCACTGATATTCATACAAATTTGGGAATAATTAATTTGAATGAGGTTTCCCTGAGTGTTAAATAGTTTTTAGTTATAAAGTTGGAGAATATTTGAAAGCATGACTCCAAAACCTGACTGTAAAGTCTTTTTCAGATATAAAATCTTTCTTTAAATGTGGAATATATTTTATTATTTTCTAAATATAATTCCTTCATGGCACTTAAAGGACTACTATAGTAGTCCTTTAGCAGTTCTTTGTTTCCTTTTAGAAGTTATAAAAATATTGGTCTAAATATTATATTTATATTAACATAAATGTAGAAAACAGATGATCAGTTCTTAAAATTCTCATATGTTCATAAGAATAAATATACTTTATTTAGAATAAATATTTAGAAATAATATTTAGAAATTACTTAGAAATAGTATTTAGAAATTATTTAGAAATAATATTTAGAATAAAGAATTAATATTCTTTATTCCTTAGGGCTAAGGAAATTTTAGATCTAGTTAACTAATCCAGATGTCTCATTTTACAGATTATGGAAAAAGGAAAGAAAATGGATAAAAGTAGATGCCCATGGTTTCTCAGCTAATTGGGAGTGGCGTTGGTACTAGATTTTTTGTCCCAGTCCAATAATCTCTCTAGCATACCAAGCTGCTTGCTTTCAGTGCAAATTGGTTCCAGTGGATTAATTTTCAAATGAATACTTGCTTATGGATGGGAAGTAAACGGCCTGGGATATCAGAATAAGGTCAGGAAATAGGTAAACAGAGTAAGTCTGAAAAGTTGTTCCTATCAAAATAAATGAGCTGCTTGCCTGCTTCCTATGGGAAGATCTAAAGGATTAACCTTTCTGTTCCAATGAAACCAAAGCATCAAATCAGTGAAGGAAAACCTATCAACCAAAGGCTAACTCTTGTTCTATGCGGGCTGCATCATGTAGGAGACAAAGTAAAAGCATCTGGAATAAATTTTTTTTAATGTCATATGTAATCGTAACATAATTTGCCTGTCTCACAAATACATTTCTGTAAGTAAATGAAAATAAAGATGTCGCCAAATCTACTTGCTGGAACCCAGAGAAAAATTAGTTTATTTGATTTTATTTATTATAATCTTACATATAAATATATGCACATACACACTAATAAACATACAAAGTTATAATCTCAAATTACAGAAAATCTTGTTGAACAATAGATTTAGATCTGTTCAGGCCAATAATTAATTTAGAATTTACACTGAAAATGCAGATTAAACAAGTAATAAATAGAATAATACAATCACAAATAAAAATGTAGAGTGGATGACTCATTTGGACCAAACTTGAAAGTGTATTTCCATGAAATTTGATATTTCGGTGCTCTAAAATCTTGCAGTTTCAGGGTGCCTGGGTGGCTCAGTGTGTTAAAGCCTCTGCCTTCTGACCCCAGTGTCCTGGGGTCGAGCCCCACATTGGGCTCTCTGCTTGGCGGGGAGCCTGCTTTCCCCTCTCTCTCTGCCTGCCTCTCTGCCTACTTGTGATCTCTCTCTCTCTGTCAAATAAATAAATAAAAATATTAAAAAAAAATCTTGCAGTTTCATAGAAGTATAATAATAAAATTTCTGACTAGATTTACTAGTACCTTCATATAATAAAATCATGTTATATTTTATATATATATTTTTTATAGTTCTAGCATTTTTTTAGATAATGTGTAATAGTAAATGATTAGTTGAAACTTATGCCTAAAAAAAATAAAAGAAAGTAGAATGAGTATGAACTTAATTCAAACAACTAGATTTGAATTCAGCTGTATTATTTGGGCAAGTTTCCTAATCTCCTTAATTCTTGGTTAAACATAATTAACTGGAATAGTTTTGAAGATTCAATGAGATAAAATACAAGCAGGAAGTCTAGTTTAATTTTTTTGTTTCGTTTTCTTTTCTTTTCTTTTTCTTTTTTTTTTGAAATCAACTCTAGACTCTTCTCAACATATTTTCTCTGGCTATAAATCTTGATGCACAAAGACAGATAAATATTCAAAAATTGCAATGAAGCCTAGGGTAAACACATTTCTTAAGAGTAAACACATACTTTTTTTTTACACATCTGGAGAAAAATAGATCATGGCCTTTTAATTTACATTTACATTTTATTTATATTTAACATAAGGCACTCAACCCAAAATAGACATTTAAATTGGATAATTAAAATTTCATTGTCTCATTCAGAAAATGTGAACACTTTCATATTTTATGAATTTTTCAAAGTTGGCACCATTTAACAAAATCCGGTGGACAAAAGAAATTACATAATGTTCAAGTTATTTATGATTGACCCTACTTATACTTATTTCAGGAAAAGAAAGCTATGTCAATGAGCATTTGATGAATATTTATAGATAGCATTTTACAAGTGCTTCAGAAAATATTCCCTGTTAATCCTACTTGGAAGTAACAGGTTGTCCCTGAAAACCCACAAGATTTTGTTGCACGTCTTTCCTACACCTCACTTTCTCCCTTGCAAAATAAGGACTACAGACACATCTTACACTCCCTTCTGGTCTAGAAACTCATTGTTTCATTCTTCCTTGAAATTCTCAGAGTGCCTAGCACAGCGACTTTTACACTATTCTCTCTCAATAAAAAAACATATTAGTAAATGAATGAGTTACCAATTCAGTGTTTGCTATTCTGTGCACAAGGATGATGTCTTTAAAATGACATTTTATTTAAATTACTATCCAACAATGTTATTCTAAAAATCTTTAAATCCATTTTGTATTTAGGAACACATTAACAGCGGTCAATAATTTAGCTATTAATGTGAAGTGTCATTTCACCAGGGATCCATCCTGTGAAATGGATGATATGGAAACATTTATTTAAAAGAGTTTTAAAGTACTTATGTGCAGTCCAAAGCACTCAATTTCTAAGCTAAATGCTTCACTAGTTCACTCTCTGACAAGTCTATATGACTTTGGGTTTAAATTAGAGAGAAATGCTTCCTCACATTCCAACTTGAAATATCATTTATATTCTGTACTGCTTTCTCACGTGGTTCTATCGCTCAAATAATACAGTACTTTACCAGCACGTGGCAGTTTGAAAAAAAGCTCTTATAGCATTATTTTATTTGATTCCTATAACAATACCACTATTGTTAGGGAAAGGGTTTTTGTTTGTTTGTTTGTTTTAAAGCCCATTTTATAGATTAGAAATCCAAAATTTGAGTTCAGGGTTTCTCTCTCTCTCTTTTTTAAAATAGTGACCATTTGGGGAATATAATAAAATGTTTACCAAGAAAATTGCCTAAAGACAATGACAGTATGGTCCCTACTATAATTTTATGAAAAGGAAGACCCCCATTCCTATACATACATACACAAATAGGCAGACTTACCAACACACACACATACACAAATATTCTTAAATTTTGATTAAAAGAAACTAAACCTGAGTCGACATATCTTTAAAGTTTAAAGTGTCCTGGTGTTTCCCAGATTACAAAAATGTCAATATTAAAAACAATCCCCCACAGGCAATCTTTATTTCTTTACTATAAAATAATTTTATTAGTATATATTAGTAGATAATTGTTTAAAGACATAAAATTCTCCAAATTTTTGTTGTGTACTCTTGAGTGATAAGAGGTGATAAAATAAATACATATAATAAGGGGTGCTGGGGGCACCTGGGTGGCTCAGTTGTTAAGCAACTGCCTTCGACTCAGGTCATGATCCTGGAGTCCCTGGATCGAGTCCCACATCGGGCTCCCCCCTCAGCAGGGAGTCTGCTTCTCCATCTGACCTCTGCCTTTCATTCTCTCTCTCTCTCTCTCAAATAAATAATTAAATAAAATCTTAAAAAAATAAGGGGTGCCGGGGTGGGTCTGTCCCTTAAGCATCTGATTTCAGCTTAGGTCATGGTCTAGGGTTCCTGGGATTGAGCCCTGCATCAGGCTCCAAGCTCATCAAGATGTCTGCTTCTCCCTCTACTCTTCCCCTGACTCATGCTGTCTCTCTCTCTCTCTCTCTCCCCCTTTCTCTTCTCTCTCTCTCAAATTAAATAAAATCTTAAAAAAACACATATAGGGGCGCCTGGGTGACTCATTGGGTTAAAGCCTCTGCCTTTGGCTCAGGTCATGATCTCAGGGTCCTGGGATGGAGCCCTGCATTGGGCTCTCTGCTCAGCGGGGAGCCTGCTTCCTCCTCTCTCTCTGCCTGTCTCTCTGCCTACTTGTGATCTCTCTCTCTGTCAAATAAATAAACAAAATATTAAAAAATAATAATAATAAAATGAAATAAAAAACACATATAATAAATTAAGAGAGTATTCCTTTAAAAAATAATTTCACTCCCCTTTTTAAGTTCTTTAATATGAATTTCATATATTAATATTACTTTTTGTGTCCATTTCCCTTTAGTGTAATAAAAGCACTTCTTAATTAACATGATTCTATAAGTTATATTCTACTTGATAATGGATCATCTTCAATTCATATATTTTATATAGTTGTCATAAACATATATTTTTCCTGCTGTACATGTTAACATTCTCTATCATTACCATATTAATAATTTTATGGTCAATTTCTTAGATTTTGACCTGAAGTAATAAGCTCCAGAATATTTTACCCAAAATTTTCATGAAAAATAACATGTAACATCTCAGTTTTAAGATGTTAAGATGTTAACAAGACAGTATGAAAAATGATTATATGTGATTCAAAACAATGTGGAATATATTTAATTTTTTGTCTTGACTTACCAAAAAAAAAACTTTAATTATAATTTTAAAAGTTATAGGAGGATAGAAGGTGTACAAGTACTTGGATTTAAAATATGGTAAATTGATTTCAAGTGTAGAACAACTCTGGAATATATGAAAGGAAATAGGCACGATATTTGCATAGATTAAGTGCTCTGAAAATTTGGTTATTAGTCTCTTACCCATTTCACTGTAATATTCACTACATGTACAAAATTCACTACATGTAAAAACAATCATAAAAATTAAATGAAAGATGGAAATATTTCATTTGATAAGAAATTGTCACATGGAGTAAGTGATAGCAAACATTTTTTAAAAAAGAACCAAGAAAAAATGAATTAAATGGAAATAATCATCCAAATTAAAACTAAGCTTACAGTCTTAATTTTTAAAAATACAGGAGAAATAATTAGCCCTTTTAGTTTTCAGAGTCCTCCTAAGAAAACAGATGACACAATGAGATTATAACTGAATAAAAAAAGGAGTTAATTAATGGTCAATGGACTAACAAAAGTAGGAAGCTATTACTACTCCTAGGTTTGAAGAGACAAGGGAGCATTTTCAAAAGGAACTAAATGTTTGATATAGAAACCAGATATAGAATCAAAAAACAAGAGTCAAATTACCCAGCATATTCAAACGGCAGTCAAAACACTTTGCCCACAAAATGTATGTCCCCATTCAATTTAGACATAAAAAAGCTCACCAACAATACATACCTGTTAATTCAACAAATATTTCTCAAGCACCCTCTAGGAACCACGTTGAAATGGTAAACCACTGCATACAATAACCCTTGTCCTTGCATTTATGCAACTTGCAGTTCAGCAAGAGATATTAATCATTAAGCAAATATTAACGCATATAAACCTCTAATCGTAAATTATGATATGTGCTGAGAAAAACGATTGCATGATATAGTTTCTACCCCCATAAGATTCTTTATTGACTGAAAGGTGCCATCTCTTTTGATGGTTGCACTGGTCAGTGTAAATCAAGGCAGATTACAGGATCCAGATGAAGAATCGAAACCATTCACTGTGCACATACACTCTGCTGTGGTCAACAGAGCGGTAGTCTAAATAATATCCTAAAGGATTTAATGAAATTCCAATATATGCTTCCCAAAAAGTAGTTTTTCTGTGAGGCTACTCTACCTCATTAAGTTAGTTTAGCTAAAAAAAAGACAAAGTTTAAAAATTAAAGCCACAACAAAACATAAAAATGCAGATTTAAAATTCCCTTTGAATTCAAAAGTAAAGAGTATTTAAGGAAATATTCCTAAGTAACTCAGTACACGTCTCTAATTTCACTAATTATTATTTTGTCACATTTATTACCTTCATCTTTCATAGCATGAGTAATTAAGTGACAAAAACAGGTTTTATATTGTGATCAAACAATATTCTGTTACATCCACCCTACTGATGTCTTCAAAGAAAGTGCTGTCACAGTTTTTGCAGTAAAGAACTTGTAAGTTGATAAGTAGAAAAATGTCTCAGTTTAAAGAACATAAGCCTAAGGCCTGGATGGACTTGATAGCATGGGTAAAGATATGCAAAGAAAGACTTCCAACAGAAATTAATTTAACACAATTCTTACTGTCTGTGGCATATGGATGCTCTTTTTTAGTATGTCCATTGTAACTCTTACTTAATATCACAGGATCCTGTAGATGCAACTGGAAGCTTCACAAAGGGTCTTCTCAGCAGAAGGGGAATTCTATTAATGACTGAGTTCTCTTTTAAGTGCTGGACAGCAGCCAGCAGAAATACAAAACCCATAAGCCTCAAACAATTACGTGACTGGATTTTACACAGAAATAAAATAGTGTGCATGTGTGTGCGTGTGTGTGCATGTGTGTGTGTGTGTTTGTGTGTTTGAAAGATATACTGGTCAATCTCTAAGGATATTCTGCCTCATGATAGCAAAAATAGAATAGATAAAATATCCAAACTAACCCAAGCAAGACCAATATCATCTAAAAATATGTGAAAAATAATGACCGTCACAGACAAAAATAATAAAATGACATCAAATGACCTTTCTGTGCTCGATGGTGCAGAACTCTGAGTCCATACCTAACTAATTTTGACTCTTAGTGAGATTGGAAGCTGCTTTTAAGGGAGCATTTTGGATCACTCTGTAAGTGCCTCTGAAGTACATCTCTGCTGATATTGGCTGACTTTCTGATTGTAAGCATTTTTTTAACAAAAAGTCAGCATTGTTTGGAATCAGCAGACACCATTTTGAACCATCCATTATCTAGACAGCTTGAAGACTGGTTGAAACAATTGATATTTGAGGTTGATAGTCTATTTGGCAGCCATTCCTAGACATTGTCTTAGCTCTGAACCTATCCTTACTTGAGTCACTATAAAATTAGATTTCTAGACCACACAATAATATAGACGGTATTATGTAATACTTGGCTATTATGTTTCATATGGGAGTAAATGGCCATAAAAATATATTCATGGATCTTCTATATACCTACTTGAGACATTGCACAAAATATTATTCCATTTTCCTTATCTGAATATTCACACAATGAATTATTTTGAAGTTGTAATGCTAAGAAGGCATTACAATATTGCCTCCTGGTAAATGGTATGTCTACCTTTATTTATAAGATAGGTGTTTTTTCATCGTGTTTCCCTTTTTCTTGGACTTCCAGGATGCACAGATAGTTTTGTGCTTAAAATTGCTCTAGGTTTTTTTTCCCTTGTGTTTTAACATTTTGTAATTTATTTATTTATTTATTTATTTATTTATTTATTTATTTATTTTTAAAGATTTTATTTATTTATTTGACACAGAGAGAGAGATCACAAGTAGGCAGAGGGGCAGGCAGAGAGAGAGGAGGAAGCAGGCTCCCTGCTGAGCAGAGAGCCCGATGCGGGGCTCGATCCCAGGACCCTGAGATCATGACCTGAGCTGAAGGCAGAAGCTTAACCACTGAGCCACCCAGGCGCCCCTAACATTTTGTAATTTAGACTACTTTATTGGGAAAAAGAGCTGAAAATCCATTTTAAAATTTACTAGGGCATATATATATATATGTACATATATATAATATGTGTATATCATATATATATGTACATATATATAATAAAGGACTAAACTGATGTAAAATTTAAATATATTCACCTGGCTAATAATATTGAATGTAACTTAAGTTTCTACTATGGTTAACAACAAAAGTTGCTTATGGGTTTGGGTTTTTTTTTTTTAATTTGGTTATTTTTACACAGAATATATTTTCAAAACTTAGATAAAGTATTATCTAACTCTTTTGAACCTTTATTGATGAGATGTTTTATCAATTACTCAAATATGAATAAATTTTACTTTGATTTCTACTATTAATTTTATCATTACACCTCTATGAAGTCCAAGAAATAGTCAATTTTAAAAGTCAACTTTATGCAGACAAAAGACAAAGTTAATGTACACAAAGTAGTATAAAAATTTGGATTCAAGAATGCTAGATTTTTCAATAAAAAAAAAAAACCCTGAGTTTTTCTCACAAGATCACATTGGTTTTAGATCTTCCTTTTTATCATAAACAGGACTCAGGTTAACAGGCTGTTTAATGATATAGATGTTTTCACTTTAAAAACAGCTGATGCTATAGTGTAGGGGCAAATTGGAGCAATTGATTCCTATAAAATTTTGAACAATTATTATTTCCAGACACATACCAATTAAAATGCACTGCTGCAATCAGGCTTGTTTTTAACATTATTTCTAATCATTTTCAAATCTCTTATCAGATTTTTTAAAACAAAAGATCTATTACGAGTCTACATTTTAACATTTATATGTTAATATGAAAAGAAAGAATTAAAATATTAGTAATGTATCTCACTTTATCCCACTTTCTCTAGTTTAACATTAGGTCTTAACCTACATAAAAATGAGCATCAGATGATTATGTTTTTATACTGGCAACTTACAATATACATGAAAATATCAACCATTATTTTATTTTTAAGTACCTAGATAAATAGGATAGTTGAGAACTCAGTTATAAATATTATAAATTGAAATATAATGCAAGCTTAGCATTTATTTTTATTAATGAGCACTACTGGTTTATAGATTATGATAAAACCAAAAGTTGCCTTTTTAACTTATTTTTATTTTACTGATATGTTTTATTTACTGATATGTTTACTGATATACTGATAATGTTTCAAATTCTTCATATAGACTGGATACTTGAATTGCTTTTGGGCGTATCTTTGGGGAAGGTCTAGATGTGAGAGAATTCTTCCTGGCATTTAAAATACAATCCCTAAGTATTTTTCCAATTTATTTTCCCTGGCTCTCTTTATGTTTTCTATGGTTAAGGAAAAGTGGGCTACCATTTTATTCTGAAAGACCTTATCATCTCTTCTTTTGAACTTCTAAAATGCTTCTTATATTTCTTGTGGCATTTATTTTCTGCTCTGTATCTTGTGGCCACATATATGTTGTACTGTCTCTACTACTAAACAATGTTCTTCTTTGGCAAAGACTGGACCTTCTGTATTCATTATACCCTGAAAAGCCAAGCTCCATGCCTTGCACATAACAGGGGCTTCAAACATATGCATGTATTATTTTGTTTTATATGTGTCCTCTGCCTGTGGGAAGAACATCTTTGCATAATGGAAAGTCCTGGTACAAAACAGCAATAAGCCTGGGCTCTATCTGCAACACAGTAATCTAAAGGTTTTATTCATTCCTTTAACAGATATATATTGATCCCTTGTGGTTGCCTATATACTACTTGAGTCAGAAAGTAGATAATTAGGAAAGGTCATATTGACGTTCATCTTGCCATCTTTTTCCAATATGTAGGTAAAAGATCAAATTGTATTTTCCTCACATTCCTCTTTGGCTTTCACTTTAGGACCAGAGGAGTGGTTTTGAAAGTGTGTTTCCTATAGTGATGTAGAAGATATTGAAAGGAGAAAGGTTTGGAAGCCAAGTGGAGAGCAAGCTCTATGAATCTACCTTTTTCTTCTTTAACCAGAGAACACTAACATTCTTCTTTTATTTTTTTAATAATTGGAATCCTGAAAAAAAAAAAGGAAATAAACTTCATTTGTAGAATAAAGAAAAGAAACAAAAATACATTTGAAAACCATGATAAAGAGAACCATAGCACCAAAAGGATGGCAGTCTTGGAAAGGTGAATTATACTGCATTGCTATCTTGTATTTCTTTTGTGATGAATCACTGTCAGTATTCAAATGGAACATTTTTTTCCCTTTGCAATTGTTCCAAACAATTTAAAGGAAATTGTATCATTTAACTGATAGAAAATTGGACATGATTATATAAGGTACAATGTTCCTGTAGACCAAATAATTTAGGACAGATGCAGGGTGGAATTTCTTTAAAGTGTATTCAGTCGTTTTCTGGTATAAGAATATCCAAGTAAAATCCACTTAAACAATAGTATTGCTGGCTGGTTCTGTGGCCCCTGTTTTCCGAGATTCTCTGTATTTTCCTCTCTCTGGAGCAAGATGGCTGTAACAGCCCTCAAGCATCTTGTTCTCTTGTGACATTGTCCAAAACCAATAAAGAAACAAAATCTGTCCCTCACATCTCTCTTTCCTTTTGACAAGGAGCAAATTTTCCCCAGAAGCACTCAGCATGCTTTCCTCAGGTATAAGGTGACTTCCATGCTCTATAAACTAGAGAGACTAGAAATTGGAGTGTATAGCATTTTAGCTCTTATCAAGGGAGATGGGCCCTGCCAGCAAGGAGAGGGTAGAGATATGCCTCCCTAAGTACGAAATAGCAACTGAGAAATGGTGTTGAGGAAGAACGCTTAAAAACAAACAAACAAAAACAAAAGAAAACCAGATTCTTATCTATATTAAATTAGGGTGACCCCCCAACCAGATGCCAAAATAAACTATATTTAAAACAGTTACTTTGAATTAGACAGCATCATTTTAATTTATGATTTTCTTTCTCTTAGAATGTTAACATTGCAAATGGTTAATTGTGTAGCACTTGTTTTATTGCTGATTCATTTTCAGTTTATTCATATTTGATTGTCATTCACTACTTTGCCTTTTGAAGAAAGATTAAAAAGCAAGTCTGTTTGAACTCTGCATGTATTTTTGATTGTTGATACCATTTATGCATCGTGTGAATTAAGACGTGCTTGTATTTTTTCCTTCTTTGATGCTTGTTTTCATGTCCACCAAACATGGTTCTTTGTTACTGCATTGTTTAATCTTTTTATTTCCATTTTATATCTGCCAGAGAAAAAAGATTAACATGGTTTAAAGAAATTTACTTAACCAAAAGAAAAGTCATTTTTAGACTTCACGTGAGAAAACATTGGATACTGTGGAAAATATTTTCATTTCTTTTACTTCAACTCTTATCATGTATCGACATTTTAAACTACAGAAAACCAGTTTGTAGCATTACTGCCTCAGAAATTAGCATTTATATTTTTCCACTTAATTTTCATACTAAACTTTACATTTTTCAAAGTCCAGGGTTTTCCAACTAACTTGGGTTCTCTCTAAGTAGATGCCATTTTTAAAAGAGTGAAAAATTAAAGGTTCCGAAAGATCACATTATCCCCTTAGTTTGTTACCAAAAAGCAAGAACCACTCTGAAGATAGAACTTAACTTTTTAAAATACACCAATTTTCAGCTTACATAAATTAATAATTGATTTCGCACTCAGACGCACTTATTGATCTATAATTAAAAGACCTCCAAAAGCTATTTTTAAGCTGCTTGCATTCTATAATGTAACTGAATTTTTTGAATGCAGGAAAATCTTCATTTTTTGAAGAAGGTTTGAAAGGACAAGGGCACACCCTCCAATCCATGGTTTTGTGTAGATGCCCTTAGATTTACATTGTGAGATTCTGTATTTTATTTTATCATTATAATCTTTTTCATGTAAAAAGCATCTTGGTAACAGTACAGAGGATGTTGGGTAAAGTTCAATTAATTTTAACTATAACATTTTGAATTGCTCTTATTTTCACATATATACCACTACCCCAGCACCAGCCCCATTCTCCTGAAAGGTAGATAAGGAAAATATCTATTATGCAGGTGCCTTAATGTTTTCCGTGTACTTTGTTTACGTTCATGATATGTGTTGTATTAAAGAAAAAGGTGGCTACCCATAAGGAACTGTCCTCACAAAACAAGAGAATTGGTAGGAGAGGGAGAGGAGCTCAGGTTGGTGGAAAGGAGAGAGCACAAAGCTGTCTGGTAGTTTCTGGAGACACAAAGCACTAAAGCAGTCCTCTAGAGAGGAAGGAACACACTTTTCCTCGCTGCAGTGAATATGATGAGCTCTGTCTTTGGCGATTGAGAAAAAGAAAGATCTGGGAATGGAAAATAGAACGAATTCATTTCTGCCTGTAATTTCACTTTCAATTTATTTTGTTTAATGTATCAACTAATAAGCTTTTCTTTTTAAAGAAATTTTAGGTTAACAGTAAAATTGAGCAGAAAGTACAGAGAATTCCCATATACTCCCTGGGCCATTCATTTTCAAGTTTTATTAGAGAAGCATTTGCTCTTGTTTTGGCTTGAGAGGTCCAGACTTCAGCCACCACAGTTTCGCACTTAAAAAGGCTTGTTCCCTCCCCCAGGCAACCAAACAACCTGTAACATTACACTTTGTCGGATAATCTCTATGAGATGTCAGACACAAGTCAGCAAGTATAGCAAAGTAAAGCAGAGATCATATTAAAGGGAAAGTAAAGCGGAGATCATATTAAAGGGAAAGGTGTTGAAGGATACCTTTAAATAATTTGAAGTGATTCCCTTTGGATTTCCTTTCCTATAACTGCTTCTAACATGTGCTTTTATCAATATTTTTACTGAACTTTTTATTGATACTTTATTTAGAAAAAAGTTAGCTATAATAAGTCTATGGCTCTGAGTACTAAGTCATGTTGAACTCAGATGAAAAGAGTTATAACTTTCTGTTCCCCAAATCTTGCTTGCGCCTGTTCCTTTGCCTCTATCCCTAATTGCCACAACAACCCATGTTCAAGTTCTTAATGTCTTTGGGTTGGCTGGATTTGCAAAAAAACTTTCATTTTTCAATACTGACCTACTCTAATCCATTCTATTTAATAGTGTCAATGTATCTTCCTAAATCACAAATTTTATACAGCCAATTCTGTACTTTGAAAGAGAGCATTAAACTTCCATTGGCTATCTTCCTGTCCTCTAATGCTAATCAATGTCAAAAACTTGTCCTGAACTATTGGACTCAGATAAAATTAATTTAGTAAATAAATAGCAAAGCTGGACACTATGGTGTAGAGGAGGATACTGACTACCCAGGCATCTGGAGTTTCCACTGTTTCCTTGGAAATTATTTGAAGGAAAGTGCTCTGATTCCGCAGTACCTTGACCTAGTTATTTAGATAGAAACATCAGCAGAACAGGCGGGAAGGGCAATTAATCAGGTTACCACTGTCTGATAAAATGATCCCCTAAGACCAGTCAATTCCCTTTGTTCTAATTCTGTGCTCTCAGGAGAAACATCTAATCTATAATTTTGTCTCCTCAGAGAACCTAACTACCCATGAGGGTATGCCCTTGCAGATGACTTGTCCCAGTTGTCAAGCCCCAGAATATCCCTCCGATATAATTTGGAACATTGGCATTCGAGCTTATGAATCAGCCTCATGTGATTTTAACTCTAGTGACTTGCTCCCTTAAGGCCAGAACACCTGGAGCACTCTGACGAATCCACATTTCTAAATCTACACCAAGACCATGGCAGTTCCATTAAACTGTATTTCTTGAGGCACATCCTGAAAAAGTAGCCTAAGTTACCCGCAAATGTCATTTAAAAATCGACTTGGATTGACACAGTTTTTAAACATTTGGTTGATTTATTCAGTGATGGGCCTTTATCAAAATTGTGTTAGGCATTATTCTATGCTGACTTCAGCAAAATAAATCATTCTGCAGCAAAGATTAGCCCAGGATAGTTTTTTAATAAATCGTTTCGACACCTGGACTTAAAAGATACAAAACACTAATATTATTTATCAGTACCTTCTGTGATAAAATTATTTCAGAAAGATCCTAACAGTAAATTCTGACATCAAAAATTATTTTGTGAGGCGCCTGGGTGGCTCAGTTGTTAAGCCTCTGCCTTTGGCACAGGTCATGATCCCTGCATCCTGGGATCTAGCCTGTCATTGGGCTTTCTGCTCAGTGGGAAGCCTGCTTCTTCCTCTCCTACTCCCCCTGCTTGTTTTCTCTCTCTCTCTGTCAAATAAATAAATAAAATCTTAAAAAAATAAAATTAAAAAAATTATTTCGTATTAGTGTTAATCTAAAATACTACCTATAATTATAGAAAAATAAAGGCTTCAGAAGCATTAACACTGAACATTAGTGTCTTCGGTGCCTGTTGCTTGTTGCACATTTTTATTAACCAGCATCATATCAGGTAAATCTTGTGTATTGTGAAATCAATATGACCACAGTGCTGAAAAATGGTCTCAGTATTAACCTGACAGGTGTAGTTCAACAGGTTTTTGTGTTTAGAAGCCTTGGTTAGATTTTCAGCTTTGACCTGGGGTCCTTATTTTGCCATGTCCTACTTGGTTTCCTCAGCTGTGAAAGGAGAATATCGTACCCACATCATAAGCCTGCTTGGAGAATTAAATTATTTAATGCATTTGGAGAGCTTAGAATGTTGAACATAGGGGCGCCTGGGTGGCTCAGTGGGTTAAAACCTCTACTTTCAGTTCAGGTCATGATCTCAGAGTCCTGGGATCAAGCCCCACATCGAGCTCTCTGCTCAGCAGGGATCCTGCTTCCCCTCTCCCTGCCTGCCTTTCTACCTGCTTATGATCTCTCTCTCTCTGTCAAATAAATAAATAAAATCTGTAAAAAAAAATAAAAAGAAAAAAAAAGTATGTTGGACATAACAACTCTAGCTCCTATGATTATATATTCTCAAATGCTGGTTTATTGCAGCAGATACAGAAATCAGGATTTTTTGCTCCACTCCTCTGTGACATTGCTGAGACCTCAGAGTTAAGCCCATTTCTCGGGTCTTGTGAATTTGAAGCAAGTTCTGGGCAGAGGAACGTGAAAAGAGTTCCCCATTATTCTAAGAGTTTGTGAATGTCAGACTCTCTCAAAGTGGCTCTTCTCATATGCGTTAATTGCAAGGTGAGTGAGAGCGATTGTTATTGTCCCTGACTCACATTTGGTTGGTCTGAACAAATCTACCTCTGTCAGGGGATGCATTTCTAATATTTTGGTGACCCTCTGCCAAGAATTCTCTATTGACTCAGAGTCCGCTGAAGAACCAGGATAAAATGTGGAGATCCATTACTTTTCAGCTCCACTGGATTCACATTGTCTTGGTGTCTGTGTGGGGTTTTTCTGTTTGTTTTTGGTTTTGTTTGTTTTTGTTTTGTTTCAATAGGAAGGGATTCTAATTCTTTACAAATTTTCAAAATGTGTATTAATAGGTCCTATAAGTAAGATAAAAAATATATTTTCTACATTTCAACCTCCTCCCACCTCGACCCCTGAATTACAAACATGTTATTTGGCTGGTATATGTAAACAGTTTTCTTTTAAAATGATTCAATAAGATATTTTACAGGATAGCTCATAAGTAGATTTAAAAAAAAACAGGAGTTTAATCTTATTTTTCTCATTTTTAGCTCTCCTTGGTTCTTTAACACTTCTTGGCTACTAGACTCTTCATTTCTATTCCTGCCAAAGGAAATAGTGAGATTCACAAATTGCAATAAATTTTGTGTCACTCTTACCTCAAATTTTTAAATATACTATTTCCAGAGGCCTAATGTTATTGAGGTATAATATTTGACACAAATTTAAATCTTACTTTAATTTTGGTACATCATGCATTGCCTTTCTCTACTTTGGTGATCAATATGTAATTCTTCCAAAATGGAGTACAAGCAATGAAGTATAAGATTTTATTTTCCCCTAATAATGAGCATATTCTGAATATGAAGCTCTGAAAAGAATATTGGTGAGTAATGAGACCTAGTTACTAAAGCTTTTTAGATTTATAAATGACTATAAATGACTATGACATACTAAAAATCTATACCTTTCCACATGTGTATAAAATTTAGATGGATTTGAAATGTGATTATATTCTTTTTTAAAACTGATTTTTTTCATAGCTATTCTGATACAAAATGACCACTTCAGATCAAGCTCCTAAAACTTCCTTTTTTCTCCCTCCATCTTGAACTTTTTGCTTGGAGACATTTAATGAAAAGGACAAAAAGAAAAAAAAAATCCATCTGTATGTCTCTTTGGAAATTCAGGTTTCTTGAAGATCAGGGACAGCACTCAATAGATCCCTCAACGTTTAAACTTTCTGAATATGACATGATTTGTAATATAGAAGTAAAGGCACATCAAAGTTGGCAATTCAAAAATGTGACCTGTCTATTGTATTTAACTTTCAGGTAAGTTCATGAGTTTCTCCCTGCTGTGTCTCTATCCTGTCCCATTTTAGGCAGATGGAAGGATAATGGCAGTGATTTTTCACTATGTTTTAACATCATAGTTTATAGAAAGATGCCATTAGCTTGGTCATTTGAAAAACAAAATGTTATATCTAGATATCAGAAGTTTAAACTCTGTATTCAAAGGAAATACAAAGTTATATTTGGTGTTGTAATGCAGAAAAATTTTTAATCCTGGGGCGCCTGGGTGGCTCAGTGGGTTAAAGCCTCTGCCTTTGGCTCAGGTCATGATCTCAGGGTCCTGAGATCGAGCCCCACATTGGGCTCTCTGCTCAGTGGGGAGCCTGCTTCCTCCTCTCTCTCTGCCTGCCTCTCTGCCTACTTATCATCTCTCACTCTGTCAAATAAATAAAAATTAAAAAAAAGATCTTTAAAAAAAAAAGAAAAAAGAAAAATTTTTAATCCTAAAATACTTAACATTGGTTGATTAAATGTATTATAACAATATTCTGTTTCTTTTACTGACCTGTGCTCTGATGCCAATAAATGATTAAAATTGGCTTTTAAGACATACTAAGTTTTTCTGTGTATTCATTATACAATATTAACAAGCAAATCACTGTCAGATAAGAGACAGAACACGCTTTTGCTTAAATATTATTTCAAACAGTTAGAGATCTCTGATTTCAGATATAATAATTGTTACTAATTGTCACCACCACTCATCATCTAGGTACACAGTAAAGTTGGGAAGTAAATATTTATGAATGAATTAATGACCAATGAAATAAAGTTGGGAAGTAAATATTTTGAATGAAATAGTGAATGAATAGTGAATGAAATAATGACCAATGAAATAAAGTTGGGAAGTAAATATTTTGAATGAAATAGTGAATGAATATTGAATATTGAATGAAATAGTAAAAATGTCAAATTACATATGATACATATAACTAAGAAACTTTTAGTTAATAATAACTCCACTAACTCCAGCTTTGTGTCTATCAAGTTCAAAGTCATGTCACCAATTTTTTATGAGTTATATGCACCTTTATAAAAAAGAGTTATTGGATATTTTGTGTTGTACACAGCTGGAAAGAAAGGTAAAAATATTGTTATGCTTAAATTTTAGCTTTGTCCTAACACATATCCATGTAGATTCTAGACATATATTGCTTTTCTTTGTTACTTTGTACCCTTTCCGTACAATGAGAAAACTACCTTTTTTTTTAATTGGCAGTTATAATTATAGCTATATATGTTAATAATATAAGGAAAACCTCAAGAGATCACATGAACACAGGAACTCGGTGTAACATATACAGGCTACACCTTTTTTTTTTATTTCCTGGAGGTTTCTGACTTCAGGATTACTTAAAGACTATTACAGGAAGAACATAAAATGGAGTCTTCTCAGAAAGCAAGGAATTGCTAGAATGCGTGTTTATTTGCAAAAGCAAGGAACACAATTACCTAAGGGAGAGTATATTTGATCTTCCACTCAACTATCTTACATCCTTGTAGCTAAATCTTTTTTCTGTATGAACAGATATAATTCTAAATACTGTGTGCTTGTCAGATCCATGAAGTGACTTGGAGAAGGCCTTATTTTCAAAATTATCTTGTCAATTTCATTGTGACAGTAACAGAGGCAGGTAGCAGCAGTTTTCTTCTGATTATGTTAAAATCTCATCTATTATTTAGTTTAAAGCTGACAGCATGTATTAAGACTTAATGAAGGCTTTCAGTAATTTCAGACTAAATTTATCTTCCCCAATTTTATACGTTTTTGTCACTTAAGGGTTATAATTTGATCAAAGGTTAATTTCAGGAGGAGTTTTTCCAAATTATTTCAACATTAAATAAGTAGAGCATGAATTTTTTGGAAATATATCCATGTGAAACTATCTTTAGCAGAAATGGAATTATACAACAATCGTTTAAAAAGAGCTTTGACTTTTTTTTTAGTAGAAGAATGAAGGAGTTATCATTTCTGTCCACATTCTTGTCTAGCAGTCAGTCTAGCATGTTCTTTACACCCTTACATCAGTCATACTAATTCCTAAAAGGTGAAAATATTGGACTTTAATGATCTACAGAATGGTATCAGATTAATTGCAAAGATAAATATAAGAAGACAAATATTTAGGTGAAATATGTTAAGGACCAAACATTTTGCTAATAAAAATAATACTGAAGTTAGTTCTTTAGTTTTCTTTTTACCAAAATTGCATTTCTTTTCTATAGCTCCCCTTTTCCAACAGTTTTCTCTCATTGGATGGTATCAGCTGATAGAGAATGTTTTCAGCCACTCTTGGAAAATGTGAATTCCTAGAGCTCAGAAGAAAGAGAGATTGCTTTTACTTTCTTCTCACATTCTCTCTTGGAACTCACTTAACATTTTGATCCAGCAGAGAATTGGTCTCCTGTAGCCAACACTGTGAATAACTGCCAACTTCAGTGCTTTTTTTAGAATTCTCTAAATGTTAGGTAGAAAACAATGTCACAGTACATGTGTTGGGGTTAAAAACCCTCCTAGCCAGATGCACAACCTGAATTCTTGAAACAACTGCCCTGTGTTGCCAATAAGATATATAGTCTCCTTTTTATATAGAAGTGTGGCAAGCCAGAATGAGTGGGTTGAAACAAACCTGAATTTTAGCAACAAATGGTGGAGAATTGGGATGTTTATCAAGTATTTTTTGAGTGATACAATTTCTCATTTAGTGTGTACTTGCTATAAATTAACATAACAATCTAATAGTTTACAATTTTGGTATGTTGTACTTATTAAAGTTATTTTTATATCAAATTATCACCTAGTTAAATATTAGAAAATAGTTTAGAAATGTTACTTATATTGATTCTAAGAAATGTATTGTGTCTTATTATATCCAATACCTTCAGGTACTGGAAATTTCAATGTGGTAGTTATTGAAAACTTGTCAGAATTCTACCCTGTAATTTACACATTTACTTCAGATTTTTAGTAACCAAAAAATGTGATGCAAATCCTTGAGCAGTGGTAGATATATTAGGGAAGTTGAGCAGAACTATAGGACATGAAAAGTCAAGGGCTGATTTTTTTCAGAGGAGTCAGAAAGTTTTCAGGCTTAATGTTCCAGGAGTTTGCAGTAAAATGTCAAGTGTAAGAGGTCAGTGTGTGCCATGGATATACTAGAGGTTACCCAGTTTCTTTTAAACATGGATAAAATTTTTGATATGAGAGTGGGAGGAATCAAAAAGCAATCTTTACAGATATCTACTTAGCATATACTGCAAGGAGATGTAATACAATTATTTGTGGAAGTGGGTTAAAGTAGTCTAATAAATGTTACCTTGGCAATATGTGTCTATTAGAAATGTGAATGAACTGGAATCAGGCAGGATGTCACTCGTCAATGTGAACAAGTACAGAAAAGTAACAAAAAATATTATTCCTATGGTGGGCAGGCATGTTATTCAAGAAGAGCATCTAAAGGGACCCAAAAGTTAAATTCAAATAATATAAATGGTTAGAGATAAGTTTATTCATAGAGCATCAAATACAATCTGGAGGCTATTACTTGGGAAACAGGTAAGAATGGAGAGTACTCTAGAAAATTTGTAAGAAGAAAGATGAAGAAAGAATGCAACTTCAGTTAAGGAAAGATAGCAGATGGTCTGTGATTCAAGGCCAAGCTGAAGTTTATCATGAAAGAGAAGATATGGTATACTACACAACATCACCAATGAAAACTACAGAGACCTGAACAGAAATCCCACCCTTTCAATTAAGCTAAAATGGATGATAACATCTAACTCCAAGAGTTAACATAGTCTGTTTATTCACAAATGTATTATAGGTGCCTAGAACTGTGTCCAACATATAGAAGGTGCTCAATAACTGCTATTAGTATGGACAAATATAGATACTCCAATTAGTTTCTTGGTGTGTTGGGTCTGAGGTAAGTGAGGATGATGAGTCATAAAGAACATTTTTGGAAGGGAAGGTGGTGTTAGAGGGAAGCAGAATAGATATTCAGCTGGACCACTCACTCCTCAGAACTAGAAAGTGATTTAACTCAGATTTCCATTAGATGATAATGTCTATTTATATTCAAAATGCCTATTTGAATTACACCCAGGATAAAATAGAAGGATTTATTGAATCGGTTTAGATTTCAGAGTCTCAGAAAAATGAGTCCTATCATTTATTTAATACTGCCTTTAAAAACTCACAAACTTTTTATGGATATGAAATATGTTTGCATTTTCACAGTCCAATAACAATGCAACAATACATATATCATGAGATGGTGATGCAGAAATTCATACGAAACGTTAGCAAGCAAGGACCCCTTGATGTGGAATAATTGTGTCCTAGAAATAAAGGTAAAAAGGCATGATGTTTGGATAACTTTCAAAAATTTAAGAACACTTAAGTCTATAGGCTGAAATATAAGTGGCCTTCATGATTCAATAGGAAGGGGAAACGAAATAAGAATAGAGAAAGGAGGTACATGGAATGTTATTAGAGCCTAATGTAGGGAAGGTGCTGTGAGGGTTTGGACTTCAAGTCTAAACAGAAAAAAAGAAAAAGAAAAAGAAATGAATTGGTACTCTTTCTTCTGGAAATGTTCGCAGTGACAAGGTAATGATTTTTGAGAAAGTAAGAGATATTTTAGCAATGAATTGTAGATATGAAAAAAAATTTCCTAAGATTATAATTTTAAAAATTATCCATGATATAATTAAGGTATTTCTAGATTTCAGATGAAGAAACAATTGGTGTGGCCCAAACAGGAAAATCATTTGGTGTGAGAGCCAAAAGAGTCAAACATAAAGACGCGAGTCAGTTTCTTCATTTCTGGCTTCCTCTCTTATCTCTCAAAATGATCCTGCATATCATAAGTGCTTGAAAAAGATGAATGTTTAACAAGTTGTCAGACACAATTATATTGAAACAATATCCATTGTTTTGTGATACATTAAAAACAACTTTAAAATACATGAAAATTCCACAGGTGTATGCTGCAAATTTATCATTTTATTCATGGTATTTTTACGTGATATTCAGTGATTACCTCTATTATGTAGGGAAGAGGCTAAAGCAGCTCTAACAAAGACATTTTAAAATATGGTGATTTAAATACCATAGTTTTTTTTTTAAGAGATGGAGAGAGAATGAACGAGAGAGTGGGGCAGAAGGAGAGGAAGAGGAGGAAGACAGAGAATCTTAAGCAGACTCCGGCCCAGGGCAGAGCCCATTGCAGGGCTTCACACAGGGCTAGACCTCAGAACTCTGAGATTGTGACCTGAGCCAAAATCACAAGTCAGATGGTTAACCAACTGACCCACCTAGGTGCCCCTAACTAACATAGATTTTTATGTCTCTTTCATGAAACAACTAGGCTGTTGGAGTGTCTGTTTCATATCATTACTCAGAGATTCAGGATTCGTCTTTTTTGTCCCTCTATTATATTATAGGATGCTGAGTTTTTCTACACATTATCCCAGTTCAGTGAATCATTTATTACAAGATGTGGAAAAGAGCTTGGAAGAATATCAGTTCAAAGTGTAAAGTCCCGCACTCAAAACTGATGCACTTTACTTTTACTCAATTCTATCAATAAAAACTTAATTACACTTAACTTCAAGGGAAGCTGGCAGCCATCTGCCCTGCTACAGATATATTACTAAGGAGGGATGGAAACCAAATTTAGGTGGACCATAAGCAATCTGTGCCAAATACCCAAAATAAAAGGCAGAACATGACATGTCAACCTACTCAAATGATCAAGGCATTTAAAATTTTTAAAGTTACATTTCCAGAAGAGTATTCATCATCTGGTAAATGGAAGAACATGAAAATTCCCATAGTTCATTTAAGGAAAATTATACCTCAATTTACTCTTCCTAGTTACATTTTTAGTGTCTTTTATGCTTTTACTAAGAAAGTCTATTTGATAGCTGACAGAGACAAAATGTAACTAATTGGCTTTAGAAATATAAAACATTATTTTTGTTTCTGTAATATCTGTATTTTAAGACTAATACCAGTTTGTACATAAAAGAAGAAACTTCCGGGGCGCCTGGGTGGCTCAGTTGGTTGAGCGGCTGCCTTCGGCTCAGGTCATGATCCCGGAGTTCCGGGATCGAGTCCCATATCGGACTCCCGGCTCTGCGGGAAGTCTGCTTCTCCCTCTGACCTTCTCCCCTCTCGTTCTCAGTCTCTCTCTCTCTCTAATAAATAAATAAAAAATCTTAAAAAAAATTAAAAAAAAAAAAAAGAAGAAACTTCCAATCCTAATACACCAGATCATTTTATTCTCCCTACACTATTGGTAATGTAGCCATCTAAGGAAATTTAAATTAGAATTTAGCCTTCAGTCTCTATCTAGGTAAGTGTAGTAAGAGGATTCCCTAATGGTCTATACAGAACTTGAAGGAAGATTGAAGTACAAAAAGAATAAAGTATAAAAAGTATAAAGTATAAAAAACCAGACTTTTTTTGTTTCCTCTGATAACATATTTTAATGGAATGATTTATTTTTAATAATATATTTTTACACCATAGCCTTCCACTACTACTCAAAAGTTCTTTTTAACTATATTTAACCATATTTACCATATTCTTTCTATTTCTCAATTTTTTTGCCTATTCTGTCCATTTCACTGATTGCTAAACCATTTTCTTTTTAAAGTACATTAATATTTTTCTTAACTATCCTTACTTGCTCTGGGGGAAATGTATAAAATTAGATTTTTATACACACAGAGAGATGTGTTAATAGATAGATATAGATGAGCTGTAGATGCAGATTTATAGACCTAGGCATAGATGTAGTTATATATAATTCTATGCTGTGTTTCTGTATTTTATTTATTATGACATTGCCACTGACATTTACAGAACCTGGGCCATATTAGAAAATGCAATATACATTTATTGAAATGATAAATTCAAATGTGATAGATTTTAAATAATAAACCTTAGCAATTATGTTTAAAATGTTTATTGTTCTTTTAATCTGGCTTGGATAATTTAGAGCCATCATGTTATCTATGTTGTGGGAGATAATTATAATTTTTAAAGCCAACTATCATCCCATGTGTTTTACATGTATCTTATTTGTGGTTACAAAAATTCCAGAAGGTAGATAATATTACTACTACCCTCTCTTTTTTAATAGATGGAGAAATTAAATTTCAGAAAGGTTGACTAAATTGTAAGTGCTACTGATCTAACAAATGGTGGAATATTGGTTTCAAAGTTTGGGCCCTTCTATCACCATATGTGTATTCCCTTTGTAAAAGGAATTACTGCTAACTCTGCATTTGCATACTGAACCACCAATTTCTTATACAATAATGGTGGCAATTATGTCAATATTGTTTTTCTATCACAGTTTTGTACTTAATACACTATTTTATGTATTTGAAATAGAATTTTACCAATAACCTGAAAAGTTAACTTGAGTAACTACACATTTAGTTTATTGGATATATATATTATCATTTACTACAGGGAAGGTTACATTTCTACTGAAAATGAATATTATTCTTTAAAAATTCTGCCATTTCAAATGCAACTTCAATAAATGACTGTATTAATTATTTTACTGAGCACCGTGAGAGATAATGAAGGAGGTAACAATCATGGCAGAAATGCTTTAATATTAAATATTTACCACATAACTCATCCTTATTGGACATGGCTGTCGATAAAATATGTCCTTACTCTTGACAAGTAGCTCCTGTGTTTTGCTTGTAGATTAGCTCAAAGCCCTGCTCTGTATTCTTTATCTTCATCACTGCACCGGTCCTTTAATTAGGGAGGTAAATCTTCTGCATAGTGATTAGGAAATCACAGTAAGACCGTGTTACAAAGAGATGTTTCTGGAAACTACTCAAAATAGCTCTCTGCTTTGGAGACTCTTCCAAGTATGATATCAAGGAAACATGTTCATATTTCAAAAGCAAGTGATAGTTGACCCTCTGTTTATCAGGTTTACCAAAATTTCAATCCTCAATCCTAAACTGTCTAGAACTAGAAGAAGTCTTGAACGATGGTTGGCAAAGAATGGCAACCTCTTTATTTCATCTGTGAAACAGGTGATGAAGCACTTTTGTGTTGGAATTGAAACTGATTGTAGAATCTAAGAGTATATTAATCTTATGCAAATAATTTTGTTACTATCACATGCTAATAAAATTAGAAAATATACCTCAGAAAATTGAGAAACTGATCCATTTTCATAAAGATTTCAAACACTTTAAATTATAATATTTTATAAGAACCGCTGATTTCAGCGTCAAAATTCATGATTTCCAAATTCAAAAATATAACTGACCAAGGTGAATATGACTTGATGCTACCCACAAGTCTATAGAACTCAAGAGACAGGTCATTCATAGTTTTATCACAATGGATAAACTGTTTTTATTAATATATCAAATGTAATATTCAAAGTTATTACTATTCAGAGAAACAAGGTATAAAAATATTGTTGCCATGAGAAATAAGTTTAGGACATAAAAATTTAATAAAATTGGCAAGGAAAGCTGATAAGCTTCTAGAACACTAAGCATTGTTGTTTTCTTTCTCATCATTTTATGCATCACAGAGGGCTGATTTTTTTTAAGTCTCTTTTTTATGATTTGAATGAGCTTCTAGTGATAGTAAAAATAAGGAAAGGTAGATCATATTGTGGGTGCACAAATATTAGCCTAATTTTTGTTAAAACATATCAATGTAAAAAACAAAACAAAACATCTCGATGTGGTTTATGATGAAAACATTAATAGATGGAAAAATTAAACAGGTTGAAATCAGCATCACCATATTTTAAAGTGTTTAAAATACTTTTGTATGACAAAATTTTATATGGGAAAGGGGTGTAAATAAGTATATTTTCACCAGCATAGAATGATTTCAATTTGATTCTAGCTTTTTTAACTAATGACTGAAGTATTTATTGGTGAATAATTTTATCTTGTTAGTTTCCAGAGATAATTTTAGATCTTTAAATTTGTTGATACTAACTCCTGGGACAGTTTGTTTAAAGGCTTCTATTTCACATAGTTTTTTCTCTGAGTCAATTTTAGAGCACATACATTGTCTCCCCTACTAGGCAGTAAAGAGTAGTTCTTAAGTACAAAGACTGTGAACCCAAACCTCATGTATAGAAATCTTAGCCTCTACCACTTAGACAAACTCTGTAACCTTTCTACACCCCCAGGTTTCTCCTGTGAAAGATAAAAATCATAATAATCTGTGCCTCATTGGATTGTGTGGATGAAAGGAATTAATATAGATTAAGTTCTTGGAACAGAACCTGGCAAATGGTAGGCACTTAGAATATTCTTTCTAGGCCAGAAGAGCTAATTCATGAGTTGCTTTAGTTTGCTTTCCTGATGTCTTTTTCATTATGTTGGGTCCTCTAACCACAATCTAATGTAAAATATGAAAAGGAAAAGGAGACCACATGGGAGGCATAGCAAAATCTTTGCAGATGAAGGTCAGTCTCGGCATACAGGATATGTATATTTTTGCAGGATTCTACTCTGTCCTAGATGGTCTTTTAATTCACTCTCTCATTTACCTTTCCCAGGAAATACATCACCAGTTTTTCACATGGGTACAGTGAAAGAGGGACAGTTTTGTTGGTGTCCTGAACAGACATGAGCCCTTTCCTTCCACTTCTATTTGTAATGGTGAGGATTCCTCGAAAGCTTAGCTCAATTAGGTTCTCATACTTACTCACTACAGTTTCAGATTCTGCTTCTTCGAAGGGAATGATAAACAATATACCATTTGTCCCTGTTTTCAAGCTTATGAACATCCCTCAATGCTCTTCTCCCCTCTCTCCTATCCTTTTTCCCAAACCTGAGTATTTATGCCTTGTTAGAACATCATTTGCCTGTGTCATGGGACTTGAGAAGGAAAGCAAAAGTAAGTATCCAATCAAGCATTTTAACCCAAAAGCCTAGAGAATACTTTAAAAACAAACAGCTTTTTAAAATAATTTAAGAAGAGTTAATCAGAGAATTAAACTTGTTTCGTGAGAAAACTCTGCTGATATTCTGCCAAATTGTTCTGTTCCTTCAAGCGGGAATGCTGTTTAAACACCTGGATTCCAACATGTTTTCTTCATACAACCACTTATTCTAAGTAACATCTTCACATCAGTCTCCACTGATTGGGGTATCTGAGTCAGAGTGTCACATGTCTTCTTCATCTTTCCTTTAGGTCAGACTTTAAACCATCTTGCTTGTAGACTCTATGGGCAATCCAATATCTTAAAATATGGAGAAACATATTTTATTTTCTTGTTTCAACTACATAAGCAAGGCCAGCATTCCTTAGAACTAAAATTCCTATTTGTCAATTAAATGCAGAGGAGGAAATTTCTAATTTGAAATTTAACCTTGTTTTACAATTCATTTTGTCAGGAATGAATTTTTGTCAGGAATTCATTTTGTTCCCAAAAGAATAAGGGCAGAGGGTAGTGGGACAGAGGTAGTGCTAGTCCCATAATTTGGGGGCACATGCAGAGTTCTCTGATACTTTTGGTAAAGGCCACGTTTAATAATGGATTTTAATTAAATTGTATGAGAAGTATTAGTCTTATGTATAGTTTTTCAATCAAGGGAATAAAAATATGAAGTATCATTTGTTTCTAGCTCTGCCCCCAGTTCTCAGTCATTTGCCAAGTAAAGGTTGCAGAAATTATGTTGAATGGAGGTTGCTTGTGAATTACCACTTCTGTTAAAGAATTGGAAACTGAAAGTGGCAAAGGACCAAGAACTAGGTAAAATCAATAACTTTCAGGGGTGCCTGGGTGGCTCATTTGCCTTCAACTCAGGTCATGATTCCAAGGTCCTGGGATGGGACAGCAGGTCAGGCTCTCTGCTCCTAGGGATCCTGCTCCTCCCTTTGCCTGCCACTTTGTCTGCTTGTGTTCTCTCTCTCTCTCCTCAAATGAATAAATAAAAACCTTTTTTAAAAAAATCAATAACTTTCAGAAGCCAATAAAGACCATTATACAAGCAGTCACAAAACCTGAGTTCAAATCAAGCAAAGGATCCCAACTTAGGCCCTCAAACATTTTATCTAACTTCTCCTGGCTACAGTTCCCTTATTTATAAGATGTTAAATATAATCCCTTCCTTGCATTCCCTGAATACTGTTGCAAAGATTAAGTGAAATTTTACTAATGAAGTAATTAAAACTTCTTAAGTGATAATGATATGGTTTTGAAATATAGGTGAGGTTTGGAGCTGATAACCAAGAAAGAATTCTTGAGACATCTTTGGTGCAAAATGGTGGTTTATTGAAGCACTGGACAGGACCTGTGGGCAGAAAGAGCTGCTGCACAGCGTTGTGGGGAGGGGAGGCTGTTCTTGAGGAGTGGCTGATTATATACTCAGGAGTTGGGGAAAGTAAAGAAAAGGGATGTTTCAAAAGAAGTTCATATGCTAAAAAGGACTTACCAATACCCACAAGATATCAGCAGTCTTGCCATTGTTAAGTTAATGTTGTTTTTCCCTCTAGCAAGGTATTAACATTTAGTGGAGATCCCCAGAAAAATGTCTCACATGTCCCACCAGGACTGGGGGATGGGGAGAGGTTGCAGGGTGTCTGCTTGTGCTTTGTCCTCAGCTTGCCTTCTGCACCCTCATCAACAGAATATAATATTCAAAGTTATTATTATACATGCTGTAGCTGTGTTAGGATCAGAGAAACAGAACCAATATGCGCGCGCACACACACACACACACTCTCTCTCTCTCTCTCTCTCTCTGAGGACAAGGGAGAAGGGGAGGCATTGCCAAAGATTAGAGATTGCTTGATAGGTGGTCTGAGCCAGATTTCTTACATAGGAATCTAGGACTGTGGCCTCCAGCACCTGGGGCACCCAGGTGTTTTTCACCCCAGGAGTTCCCGGCCAGTCCTTGTAGATCTCCCTAGATCCCGCGAGATCAGCTTTCTTTTGGAAAGAGTGGGTGGAAAAGAATAGAGAGCAGAGAGAAGTTTTGGTTTAAGGAACTGGAACAGGGGATTGTAGAAATTTGGTGAATCCAAATTGTCCTTGGTCAGCTGGCAGGGTAGAGACCCAGCAAAGAGCTGCAGTTCCAGCCCAAAGGATTTGCTGACGGAAATCCTTCTGGATCTGAGGAGGTCAGTCTTTGTTCTGTTAAATTCTTAAACTGTTTTTCTATGGGGCCCATCCATTCTTGAGGGCAATCTGCTTCACTCAAAGTTCACCAATTTAAATGTTAATCCCCTCCAAAAAACACCTTCACAGAAACAGAGTAATATCGGATCAAGCATCTGGGCACTGTGGCCCCACATGTTGGCACAAACAACTGTGACATTTCACTGAGTGATTAAAATGCTCCCATGAATACTTCCAATACGTACTTCATATACATCTTTGAAGCATGCACCTTCAAAATTTAAATATGATTCATATATTAGTTATGGACTAGCATTTATAATGTGAGTGTGTGCGTGTGAGAGAGAGGAGAGGGATCTACTTGGAGGGTTGTGCAGACTTAAGGGTTGAATTTACGTAAAGCACTTGTGACAATGCTGGCAAAATTCTTAGGACTCTATATATGTTACGTAGCCTACAGGTGCGACACTTGTAAATGTGTCTCCTTTCTGGCCAAGGGAACTCCTATCTGTTGATAATCTACTTAGTGAACTGCAGACTCAGAGTCCTGGGAGAGCAGGGAGAGATTTTCCAAGTGTTGCTCCAAGCCACGTGACATTAACACATGGCTGACACACAGCCATGAAACTCTCAGATCTACCCCAATAGTAGAAATTACAGTTCTGGTTAATTCTGATTAAATGCATAGAACATTCTCCCCCCCCACCAGTTTGTTTTTCAGATATTCATCTGGTATAATACAAGGGTAAGGCAAATGTTCAGAGTCTTTTACTGACCTAGGAAGTACAGAATTTGTAAATGGAGACAATTCAGGCTCTTAGGCCTTTCCAAATGAGGTGTGCCTCAGTTATCTAATTTGAATAAGATGAAACACATATGTGCCTGGCCATTGGCCTTCTTCTGGCTAGTGTGGACCCGGCCTTATATCTATCTTCTTCAGCTCTGTGACTTTACTAATTGGCATATTGTGTTGTATTAAATTTTATATTGGTCATTAAGATAATCAATTATCCGAAACAATCTTGAATTATAAATAATCATTGTAAAGAGAAGAAATTTTGGAAAGACTTATCTTTTTTCTGTATTGAGTATCCACATAGGAGCTACATTTGTACATTTGTCTAATCTGAATATATTCTTAGAATGTAGTCATTTTTTATCATATGTGAAGAGTAAGTATAAATTTGGTAAAGGATCATGGACTTTATGTAATAATACACTGGATTCTAAGGACTAAATCTATAAAACAGACCTGCCTTGTTATTTATAAACATTTTTGAAGCAAAATAATATACTTATGTAATCACCTAAGTGATTTTTTTTTAAGTGATTTTTTAAGAAAAAAATTAACTTCTAAAATTAATGGAGCTTTATATCTATAAAAGAAATTTTAAGAGCCAGGCACTATTTTTTATTGTTCGATTTTTCTAAATGGATAATTATTATTATTTCATTACTTTAATTAAAATCAATCGAGAGAGTTTATTATTTTGCAGAGCTGGAAATATTAAAAATATGCAGATTGGAATGTCTGTTATATTAATTGTACTCAAGGTACTTAAAAAGAAAAATAATAACACATAACTGAATTGCTGCCTGTCATCCAAATAGGACAAAATAATGAATCATTGAAGGAATATTGTCTGCAAGTTATCTATATTTCAATCTAATTGAAATTAGATTAATTTCCTACCTTAAATGATTCACCAGTCTGTGGAGATGTCTATTTTTTTCCAAAAAGAGATTTGCCTTAATAGGCCTGATAAACTGAAAAAGAAATTGCATCTATTGGATAAAGTTGTATAAGTATGTTGACATACAAAGTTTTGAGAACTGTTGGAAGGACAGGGTCTCTTAGTAAATCTTTATATAATGGGGAAGAGAAAAGTAGCACAATCTGAACTTTTATCATAGCCTTATAATTAATTTTCCCACTATTAATTTATCTCTATATGCTAAAGAATTTACTCCATCTCTTTTTAAATTATACACACTAAGGAGAAATGATTTCTCCACTTAAAAACAATATTTAAAAAAAAAGAAAGGGGTTGCAAGTGAGAGTGTAGAAATGTCAAATTGAAGAGGCTAAATGAACTTGCCCATTTTGTTCTTATTCACTCCTTCCTTTAAAACTTTTCCATGTCACATACACATTATCTATTTGTAGTCCAAGGTCAATAATTTGCCAGTGCACTGCACAGATAGCAGAGAGAAGCAAATTCTGCAAACCACTCAATTTGTTAAAATCTGTTCCTTCATTTCTAATAATCAATTGCCATACACAGAGTATACTATTATTCTTAATGCTTGGCCTGCAAAATAATTTAAATCCACAGAAGGAGCAGAATCTTCTTTGAAACTTTGTATCCTTGAAAAATTCAGTATGCTAGTTTTATCTATCTATCTACCTACCTATCTATCTTTAAATATGTCAGTTTTAAAATCTTAAGAGCTTAGATATGCCTTTGTTATAGCAAAGATTTTAGGAGCACATACCTACCCACTCAACCATATTTTGGGCAGTCACAACAATTCTGACAGATCATCTTTTCCTCTCTATTGTAGTATTTGACATAACTATATAGAAA
The DNA here is from genome assembly GCA_028533885.1 of Nasua narica. Lineage (NCBI taxonomy): Eukaryota > Metazoa > Chordata > Mammalia > Carnivora > Procyonidae > Nasua > Nasua narica. The sequence goes on along the minus strand of CM052799.1, from coordinate 161,839,033 downwards.
ACCTCTTTAATAACATTCTATTTTAAGCTCACATGGTTTGCTGTATGTTACATTGGACAGCAGATTAGAAGTTTGATTAGTTAAGACTTTTGCCTGAAGGCATAACCATTAGGGAGGAGTTTCTCAAACCTCAAGAGGCAAGAATACCACACTGTCAAAAAACCATCTGTTTCTTTTCTCTTAATAGCTAAAAAAACATTAAAATTTTGCTTCCCAATGGTTAACTGGTCTCATCCTTTTTTTTTTTGATCTAGCAGTATTGGTTATTTATAGAGAATGCTCTATTAATAGTTCTTTGTTTGGACACCTGGCTTGTCAACATCCTTACATATCCAAGAAAGGGAGACATTTAAGCAGGAGAAGACAAATATAAGAAAAAGAAATGATGTACTAAAATATTTAGAAGTTTGGGGCGCCTGGGTGGCTCAGTGGGTTAAAGCCTCTGCCTTCGGCTCAGGTCATGATCTCAGGGTCCTGGGATCGAGCCCTGCATCGGGGTCCCTGCTCAGTGGGGAGCCTGCTTCCCCCTCTCTCTCTGCCTACTTGTGATCTCTCTCTCTCTGTCAAATAAATAAATAAAATCTTTAAAAAAAAATAAAAAATAAAATAAATAAAATTCTTAGAAGTGTAAGTAAATACTGTGAACTCGAACTAAAGGTCATTTAGAATATGTATAGCACCTTTTATAGATTTTGGACAAGTAGAATAGACCCTGTGTTTTCATGAGACTTACATTTAGGATGAACAAAATACAAGAAAATAAAGGAACAAGATGATCTACAATATTAAGTGTTATGACGATGAGAAAACAGTGGATTGATATAGAATGATTTAGGTCAACTTTTTCTGAAGCATGTATTTTTTTCTAACAATTCTTTTAATGATCTCTTCTGAGTTATCTAGACCTTGTACTGGACTTACTCCTTACCTTCTGCAAGGAGGATAAAACAACTCTGAAGCATGTGTACAATAGGTCAGAGATTATAACCCCTGAATAATGTAACAGGAGCTCCATCTGGCTCTGTCCCCATAAATTACTCCAGTGGATGTTAGTAGCAAAGTATTAAGTTTCCTAGCTATTTTAAGGATTTATTTATTTTTAAAATATAGTTGGAAAATGTACTTTAACATAAGAGTTGGAAATACTAAGTTATGGAACCTCAGTATGAGTGTTCTAATAAGGCTTTAATGTCTTCCTTAATTATATGACAATTTAAAGTGAGAGCTCTAGATGCTATGGTTAGTTTAGAATCACTTCACGGGCATGGGGACCTCTTATATTTTAGTTATAACTCTTGCCCATGTCTTTGAAGATTTTTCTGCAGTATAAGTGGTAGTTAAGGCAAAAGTGTTAAATATAGTCCAAAGGTCTGTTTTAAAATCTATTAACCAAATGTAAAATACTTATAAAGATGTTGAAAATTTTGAGATTTTTCAAACCAACTCTAGTTATGTGTTAAGCAACACAAAACACTTCTGGCTTGTATAAAGGAATTGAGCCTTGTTATTAATGATTTTATTTTTAAATCTCTAAGTCATTCCCTATGTCCATAGTGTCTCTGAAAATATGAGTGTGGTAATAATGGAACAAGATGCTTTGAACAATAAAGTTTTGTTGGATTAACTGGCAATGGGATTTGGCACTTCATTTCATCTTCACAATAGGTTGGAAGAATTGACGAGAAAATGAAATAAAAAATGGGAACTTATCCATTTCGGGTAAGAAACAACCCAGGGAATTTAATTATTACAGAAACAAGTTTAATAAGGGAAGAGGCCTATATTTTATTGAAGTAAAACTTTCATTTTCCTAATATCTTGAGACTACTCTGAAGTCTGATGAATTGTAAAGCTAGAGAAGCAGGGTATTGGGGAGGCAGGAGATGGAGTAAGGAGAGGAAGCGTTGGACATGGCCAAGGGGAAATCAGTAGGTAATAGTGTATTGTTATTATTGAAGCTATTAAACACTTCCAGTTTGCCTAGCCTTATGCCATGATTTTTATAAGCATTTATCACTTATTCCTTTGGCTTCATATATAGGGCATGAAGTATTTTACCTATTTCACAGTGGAATGGATGGTGGTTGGCAGGGGAACCTCCCACCTAGAGGACAAGCATCAGAAGTTTCACATAAGGAGAGCGAAACTAAGGGAACTAAGCCACTTTGAGTACCAATAGTATGTCAGACTGTATTAACTGGGTCCATATAATTTTATTACCTAAAGTATTGACAAGAATTTTTCAAAGGTGTTATTTTACAGGTGAGAGACATATTAGATTCAAAGAGGTGAAATAATTCAGGTCACATAGCAAGATGGTACTGAAGCAGGGATTCAAATCCAGATTTGCCTGTTCCCCAAATCCATGTAGTTTCATGACACCTCTGTGTATCCCACACCCCATTGCTTCTCCCTTGCTTTAATCTTTGATGTCATTTATCTAAAATGCTGATTTTCCAACTTATAATTCACTCTAAAGCACAGACTTGTCAGGGCTCTCTATATAGTAGATCTGTCCTAATTACCTAGCTAAGTGGCACTAAATTAGGCAGTAATTTACTAAAGCGTATTTTATTGTCAACTTTGACTGCTAAACTTTGGAGAGGAATAAAAAAGATATTTTTAACTTTACTTCAAATGCCCCAACTTCTGAGCAAATTCCAATTAAATGTAGAATGTAAACAAGTGTTGTCTAGTTGACTTGGGATCTTGTTATTTTTCATTTGCTAAATTATTTTTGGTGTGAAGGAGATATAATTTTAGAGAATATTTATATACTTTATAATTTTTAAAATACTACATAAGGAACAGAATTTCCAAAGATAATCATAATACTCATTAATGGTTTTTACCCATTCCTCCATTATAAAGGTAACTTTCCTGTAAACTACATAAGTTGTTTTATCAACCTCATTGTATCCATTACCAAGACCATCTTTAAAAATCTAAAGAAAAGACAGTATAATGAGGTGGTCATTAGAATGAATTGAGTGGATTCATATCCTGATTTCTACTTTGTTATCATAGGCAAGTTATCGTTTTCTTCACTTAAGTACCTCACATTTATATAATTCAGCCTCATCAGTAAAATGGGCAGAATAATACTTCCAATAACATAGGCTTATAGTGATGATAAAATAATCTAGAGTATTGTACAAAATGTAGAGGTGTGTACCCAACCCATAAATATTATGAAGGGTTTGTTCTTTCTTCTTCTGTACATAACAATCATCTTTGAGTAGAATGATCTATAAACTCCTATTCATATTACATAGTGTATACTACTTCTTGTGTGGAATCTCATGACCTAGTAATTTGGTCTTTGAAGAGGATAATGACATAGGCAATTTACTACAGGTTTTTCATTTGAATATCCTCAATTATGTGAGGAACAAGCTATAGAATAGCAACATTTTTGGACAGAAAAATGCAAAAATTTGAAAAAATCTATAAACTTTAATATCTTGTATTGATTTAAATTACTTTTAATTTTTCTCAAAATATTCATATCAATAGTGCTATCCTTTACTTTTGATAAGGATACACTTTTGTCATAAGGCATAAATTTCGTATGATTTCTCTCTCAGGAGTTGGAGTCTGAACTGGAGTTATCTTTCATCTTCTGAGCTAAGGTCTATATTTGCATGCCAGAGGAGGTAGCAAAATAGAAATAAATGTAACCATGGTTTTAATTATTTTAGTTTTTATATATATTTACTTGCAAATTTTAGATCTGACATATACCTCAATCTTTTGAATGGTCTTTATTCCTATGGCATATACAAAAATTACATATAGTGAGTACGTTGCATCTTTTGTGTTTAACATAGAATCAATTTAGAATGAGTATTATATGTGCAATCAAAATAAATCACCAATGATCTATGAAAGTGCTCCCATATTGACAGATAAGTGATTCTTCTTTTATTCATATTGCTTAAGCCTCTTTTGTGAATTTCACAGGAGTGAATAGATTCTTTTATTTCTCCCCAAATTTGTTTATTTTAATTTTTCAGTGTTACAAGATTGATTGTTCATGCACCACACCCAGTGCTCCATGCAGTACGTGCCCTTCTCGATACCCACCACCAGGCTCACCCACCGCCCCCACCCCCTCCCCTCCAAAACCCTCAGTTTGTTGCTCAGAGTCCACAGTCTCTCCTGGTTCATCACCCCCTCCGATTTCCCCCCATTTGCCCTTCCCTTCCTTCTCAAGATGCCCTCCATGATTTTCTTTAAGGAGTGAATAGATTCTTATTTAAATGAATAACTTTCTTAGTTGGATACAATCTACTAACAGCATGACTATTAAGATGGTGAATAAAAAGACTGGAATGATTTCATTAACAAGTCAGAAAAGGCATTTTGATTTGTTTCCAACTTGGAAAGCTTTTGTGATTTCCACCCATAAACACAGGAGGTTGGGGGTGAGAAGGTTTTGCTCTACAATAATAAAGAGAATTACCACTGAGATGTTAGGGGGAAAAAAAGATTTAATATCCCCTAGCACAATGTCAATTTCTTTCAAGCATATTTAAATCCTTGTGCTAGGATTTCTGTCAGCACAAGATACCAATCAAAGTGAGACTTTCTACTTTCAGGTATTCAAAAGAACTTCATTTTTTTTTCCTTTCCTACTCTTAAAATATAAATACCCTGATGAACACTCTATTGATGTTATTAGTGTTCTTTGTGTGTTGGGGAGAAAGTTGCACTTCAAAAGAAGTCAGAATGAATTGAAAATACAAAACAATAAGCTCAATGGGACAGTATATGCTGTTCTCTTTCTGACTGGGTGATTTCAAAAGGAAAGTGTGCATGATGATTTAGCTCACTAGCATACGTGTTAGAAAAACCTTCATTTTTATAAGTGTTTATTAAAATTCAAAACATTTCTTTTATTCTTAGTACACACCAAATATTCCCTGTGTTGATTTACAGAGTCTCTAGCTTTTCTGTAAATATGGGAAATTCTTTGTAGTACCACTGGTACCAGGAATACCATAACACTACCTTCAGACTGGGAAAAATAGAAGTCAGTCAGTTAAAAGTTTGCACTTCTATGTTTAATGAAACACTGGAAATATATTGTGGTTTCAGTCATATATCTGGGACTCTGAATATTCCATAATAGTTTTGGGGAATTTGTCAGGGACTCTCAAAAATAATGGAACAATTAAAGACATTTCTTAGCTTCTCTTAAGTTGATTGTTCTAACAAGCAATCTCCCTGATTTTCTACTAGTGATTGTGAATAATAATTTTATATTTGAAAAGCGTATCACATGATATGTGACCCCAGTAAGGCGAACTGCAACTGTGTGGAGTTTATGTAAAGATCTATATAAACATGTGTGTGGTGTCTGGCTTGGTACTTTTCAGAGATTTTAGTGTATTTTTACTGATGATTCATGATGAAAGAAATAGTCTCATCTTAGTTTAATACTCATGGGGTTGTTATTACAAAAAGGGTCTGATAAACCAAAGTACATTTGTAATCCTTATATTCTATAGCTTTTTGGTGTATAAAAGATGCATACTGTGAATGAAACAATAATGGAAGTGAAATATTTAATTATTTAAAATTTAGATATTTAAGCAGTTAACGTTTATTTAAAAATATCTATTAAGATGACTTAAATTAAGTATGCCCTCATAAGCTTTTTCTTTCTTATAAGCTTTTAAAAGTATTTTATGGATATATAAATATTTAAGGAAATTATAATTATTAAATCATTTCCTTGAGCTCCCTCTTAGAATCTGAACATAAACATATTCAGTATTAACCAACAGCCACTTATGAAATTGCCCTTTCTATGTTCCCTTAAACATGTTTGGCTTGAATACTATATAATATAGTATTTTCTTTTATTGGGCAGTGCTGTTGAGGTTTTATACACACACACACACACACACACACACACACACATATAGACTATGTTGTATATGTTATATTTTATATTATTATATGACATATTATATTTTATATTGTATTATAAAATTTACCATTTAACCATTTCAGAGTACAACTCAGTGCCATCAGCTTATGCTCAGTATTGACACAAATATAGCCCTTTCCCTAAATTGAAGGCCTTCTGTTTAATTTATAGCCTAATTTCTTAGATTTATATAAACCTTCAAGAGAAAGTATTTTATACAGAAAAGGTATCAATACCCATGCCTAGAAAGCTATCCTTTTCCTTAATCACATTATACAAACTTCCACATTTTTTCATTAAGTTTCACTTATGACGTGTAATCAGTATATTATATTCATGCTGACAAGGATTTTCTATTTTAGGGAGTCTGATTTGTGACCAATAACTATCCTTCCCTTTAACCCTCACTTTTGCATTCAAATCAAAAGTCTATTTCTCATATAATACCTTGAAAACCACATTCTTATCTCTTGTCTGTCACTGATCTTATCAGCATAAGGACAATGAGTTTAATTTCAGATCTTAAAAATGCAACTGTTATAAATTTTTCTGGCATTTTTTATCCTTAATTCATTATTGGCCTCATAGATACCCTCAAACAATTCTTAAAAATTCAAATTTAATCTAAGTTATAGTTGTACATGTCCCATAGTCGTATCATATGATGGACTTCATATTTCTGACTCTTGTGTTTACAGAAACGGGCATTCATTGTCCTTCCTGTAACTTGCCAATTCAGCATAGCAATGATCACATATGGACTTGAATACTCGCAAATCCCTGTCACTACAGTAACATGTAAGGATTAAAAATAAATTTTTAAAATATTTTTAGCAATCCAGAATAATAGATTATAATTTATATTTTGCAAAATGAGATTAATAACTTCTATGTATTTCTATTCCCTTCTAATTCACAATAAGATACACTTTGCTACCCAGTAAATAGTTAGTGAGAAACTGTTATGTGTAGAGCACCATCACAGGTTTAGGGACACAAACGAGGATCAGACATATCAGGTCACCAGGTACCATATTCAGGTGTATAAATTCCTAAATGTCATAAATTTTAAAACTTAAAGTTATTATCCCATATTTTGAGGATAAATTACTATGCACTATGAAGAAAACACATTCTGACTCTATAACCCTTTGGATTTGCCACGCTATATAAATTCATGTTTGAAAATCGGCCAAAGCATTGTTAGCTTTCTTTTCTTAAAGGTTCACTACTCATGTTCAGACATAGGCTTCAAACTATTCCTTATAGAACACTAGCAGGTGATTAATAACTGGAAAAAAATTCACCATATCCTAGAAATAAATCAAACACATCAACATCCTGCATGTGTGGTAGGCCACAGTTATTTGAGAAACTCTTGTGTAGCAATAGCATCTATATATTTCATTGAGACCCTGGAATTCAAACTGATATCAGCAAAATAAAAATTAATTGCTTATAAACTACCCTCTTGTCAACATAATTATATTTTACTAACATGAAAAGTAACCATTTATTGCATTAAATAAAACCTACAAATTAAAAAGCTCTCTGATTCATTTCGCCTTCCTTCTCTAAGAGTCATGTTAAGTAGAAGAAATAAAAGGTTTTACCCCAGGAGGCATGTTTAACTCTGTGCCTATGGGTATTTCATTGCAAATTTTGTGATGTTTATGGAAAAAAGATGATGAGGATGTGGTATTACAAAACTTCATAATGTACTCTTTCAGAATTCAAAGGCTCTGCTAGCATCAGGAACAGCATTTTACATTCAGTATAGTTCATACCAAAAGTTAATAATGACCTTCAAAACTTACTCTTATTTATTGCTGTAAGTTAAGAATAGAGTAGCAGAGAACAAAATGATGACATCAGGGTCACAGCAGGTAACTTAGGCATATTTAAAGTAAAACTCATTCTCTTTTCAATGAACATGTGATTTATATTTTTTATTGCAGATTATTTACATGATCTAGATATTAAACTGTTACCTTCAGAATATAATTTCTTGAAAATATTCTTTTATCTGTAAGAATCAGAGAAAGAATACCATTTTAATTTTTGTTTGTGCAATTTACATTTTAAAGGTATATATTTTTATAGGCAATTATGGAAGGGCAATAATAGGAAATGGAAACACTTTGACCAATAATGGGGAATACTTACATTAATTCTTATTGGAAGTCTGTTATAATCTTATTTACATAAACATATTTGATTTCCATGTTGCAAATGGGTTGTTTTAGTAGCTTGGGAGAAAAGATTGTTAATTAATCTAGTTTAGGCATAAGTGCTTAAGTAAATGAAATCTACATTTTATTTTTACTGTTAAATAGTTGGAGAATTTTAACTATTGTTGAGGAAAAACTATGTTTTCCCAATTTTCTATTTTGTAGTATTCTCTCTTTTGTAGCATTTGACTACAAAATAGCAATTTTTTAAGACTAATTTATTTATTTGAGAGAAAGAGAGCATGTGTGTGTGTGCACATGTATGCAAGTAAGCATGTTTGCATGCATGGTGGGGAGGGGAAAGGGAGAGGGAGAGAGAGAATCTAAAGTGGACTTCCCACTGACCCGGAGCCTGACAGTGGGCTCAATCTCATGACCCTAAGATTATGGCTTGAGCCAAAATTAAGAGTTAGATGGGCAGTCAACCAACTGAGTCAACCAGGCACCCCACAGATTCTTTCTAATAGGTTCTATTAAAAAAGGTTTCCAACAGGTTTGATTTTTCCGTAGATGTATAATAGTATGACAGATTCTAATGCATTTTAACGTTATTTTATGATAGAAAACTCTAAATAGGCAACTATTTAGAGAACTATGTCTGAATCTAGGTAGCCTTACTGAACCCTAAAAGAATAGAAGCTAACAAATGCCAGTCTCAAATATTAATCTCTGTGGCATGTATCCATCCAAAAGAAAGTGAGAAATAATGTAAAGAATAATCCCTAAATTTTTCCTATGAGAATATAACCCAAATAATTCAATAAAAAAAATCACAGTGGAGCATCCCTTCTACATTATTGAATGGATCCTCCTTGAGGACATTATTGAATGGGTAAATCTGGTTACAGATTTATCAAGCTGAAAATTCCTTCTAAATATCAAACATTTATGGCCTTAATTTTTTTCCATTTCCACCAACTCTTATATTAATTTCTCATTAGCATAATATTTGTACGCAATGCTACCACGAACCTTGGGCTTTTAAAAATACTCTGCCCTTTTAGTTTGCCTGGGCTATGTTTGAACAAGTCCTTTCCCCTTGTATATGCAAAACTGGAAATTTTCAGAGGGATCTGTAGTGTGCGTGTGTGTGTGTGTGTGTGTGTGTGTGTGTGTGTGTATACAATGAATTACCAGGAAACCATGTATTTAATGTCTAACAGAAACTCCCTGACTGATGGCACCTTATTCTTTTTTTTTTCCGTTATCAATGCTGAAATCTAATCTACTCATTCTTCCCTTCCTTGGTTAGTACAAGATTTTGCTACTTTTGCCTCTCTAAACTGCATATGCCCTTTTGCACTAGATATTACATTCCCTTTAATTCCACCTGTTCTTTCTTTGCATCAATTTTAGTAAGATATTCCCGAGAATCTCAACAATAAAACAATTTTAAAAAATACTTCACATACCAGTAATGAAGTAATTATAGAAAGTTATCTAAAAGTAATAAAGAAATACTATTTAGTCATATGATAAAGAATCCTTCTTTCTTCTTTTAAAGTCATTTAAAGGTCACACATGGAAAAGAATCTACTAAGCCTAAGGGCCGCTCAGTTTCTCCCTTATTCAAATTTATATTGACTGTCAGATGAGGAATGAAAAATCCACAAACAAGTTAAATTAGTTTTCTAAATATCTAAGTATTTTTATTCTATAAGTTACAAAACAAGATAGGGATCATTTTTATTTATATTAAATATTATAAATTTCTCATATCTTTAGTATAGGGTGCTGAAACATCTTCAGACACACTAATTGTAGTAGCCATGACTGGACTTTTGAAATGCTTAATAGTCTGCTTTTAGTTTGTTTTTGTTTTATTGCTTTTGCTTTTTACTTTTGGTATGTTTTAGATGTAGCCCTTTCTGAGGATGGATGAAATGATATAGATGATTTTATTATTTCTATTTTTTTGCTTCAGTATTACCAAGGGAAGATGGAGGCTATGTTTGTACTTCATACATGCAAGATACAGTAAAAAGAAAATAATTACAGTGGACCTAAGTTTAATAATAAATTATTTTTCTATGCATCACTATTAAATTTACTAAATTCAGAATAATATGTCTATTTATATCCTTCTATGAGTATATCTTAAGACTTGTGCAGTTACTGCTCAGTGGCCATATATATTCAACAAATTAAAGACTTCAGTTTTAGTATTGTAAGTAAAACTAACAATTTTAAGAAAGAAGGATATAAACCTTGTCTTACATCACTTCCTACATTGTTTTTATAACTTAAAATTAAAGACTGAAGACAATTTGTGTTTATAGCAATGTAAAATAAGGTTCTGCTTTACTAGTGCTACTAGACTAATGGAAAATAGAATTCCTAAAATAAGAGAATCATTTATTTATATTACATTGTATTTCTTTATTTTTTCTTAAAGGTTTTGTTTATTTTTTGAGGAAGAGAGAGAGTGAGCAGGGTGAGGGGCAGAGAGAGAGGGAGAAAAAGACTTCCTGCTGAGCAGTGAGCTCTATGTGGGGATCAATCCCAGGATCTGGGATCATGACCTGAGCTGAAGGCTGATGCTTAACAGACTGAACCACCCAGTGCCCCTACACTGTATCTTTTTAGATTGAGATTTTAATAGCTTGGTTACTAGATTGATTCTGGAAATCTATGGTAGGGATGTCACAACTTTTAGTTTAATAGATTCTTAAGTTTAACATACATTTCTGTTTTAAAATATGCTACTTAAATCCTTTTGTAATCTGTAACATCAATTAATACATCAGCCTTAGTAATTAAGAGAAAAAATGTTGAAAAAAATGACCCACTAAAAATTTAGCTTTTTTTTAAGAGGAAATATTCTAAATATAGAGGAAAGAAACAAATAATATTGAACCAAACTAATGAGATTTTGTTTACAAGAATGACCCCATGTTTTCTGAGAGTCAATATGTGATCAAACAAATTCCATGAGATTTTTATATTCATTATTAAATCCTATATAATACAAATTGTTATTCTAAATCATAATTATGGAATACTTGAAAGTGTATTCTGTATCATCTAATAGACTTGATTATATTCATCAGAAAACTTTGTAATACTTTAGCTTCTTAAAGTTTTTTTTTGCTTTTTGTAAACCACTTCTAATATTTTCTTTTCCTTTTTTTTTTTTAGAGAGGGAGAGTAAGCACTGGTGGTAGGGGTTGGGAAGAGTGGGAAGAGGAAAGGGCAGAGAGAGAATCTTTTTTTTTTTAAAAAAAAGATTTTATTTATTTTTTTGACAGAGAGAGAGATCATAGGCAGAGAGGCAGGCAGAGAGAGAGGGGGAAGCAGGCTCCCTGCTGAGCAGAGAGCCCAATGTGGGGCTCAATCCCAGGACCCTGAGATCATGATCTGAGCCAAAGGCAGAAGCTTTAACCCACTGAGCTACTCAGGCACCCCTAGAGAGAGAATCTTAAGCAGGCTCAAAGACCAGCACAGAGCCTGATTTTGGGTCTTGATCTTAGGACTCTGAGATAATGACCTGAGCTGAAACCAAGAGTCAGACTTAACAGACTGAGCCACCAAGGTGCCCCAATATTTTCTTATTCAATGTACACAAAAATCATTTGAGTAGGCGGGCACCTGGGTGGCTCAGGGGGTTAAAGCCTCTGCCTTCGGATCAGGTCATGATCTCAGAGTCCTGGGATCGAGCCCCGGGTTCATTGGGCTCTCTGCTCAGCAGGGAGCCTGCTTCCCCCTCTTTCTCTGCCTGCCTCTCTGCCTACTTGTGATCTCTCTCTCTCTCTGTCAAATAAATAAATAAAATCTTTAAAAAAATTATTTGAGTAGGTATTGGCATTCCTAGTATACATTTTCAGAAACTGAACTCAAATGTACTATACTATTTGCCTAAGGTCATACTAAAGACTTAAACCCTCTAACTTGAAATTTGAAGTTGTATCTCCCCAGTGTCTGGTAGTATGAGTTACAATATATGTGCTAAGAGACATTTTAGGGGGAAAATCAGTTTAAAGCCTCAAAAAAGGTTAAATGTTTTTAACTTAAAGAAAATTCAATTAATCGTAGTACTTCTTTCACTCAGTTTTCCACTTAATGAAAAGTCTCCTGTGTTTAAATGACCCATTCTTGTTTCTGATATGTAGCTTAGCAAATCAAACATTTCTGTGCACTTGTGATGAGCACCAAGTATTGTATGGGAGTGTTGAAACACTATGTTGTACACCTGAAACTAATATTACATTGTATGTTAACTAACTGGAATTTAAATAAAAAACTTAGAAAAATTGAATATTCTGAGGCATTTTTACAATAAATACTTTGCAAGAGTGATTGCTATTCAGGGTTCTTAAATCACTAATATGTGATTTGTCTTTACCTAGGAAAAATATCAACTCTTGCCAACTCTTTTTGAAAGAAAAATAGCATAGTAAAAATATCCTTGAATTCAGATAGATTCAGGAAAAAAAATAAGAAAAGCCTTGTAGAGACATTTTTGCTAGGAGGGTATGGATTTAATTTATTTTTATTTAAGATGCATTTTTAGGTGTTTATAAGGAATATATAATTGTACTTATTCTGAATTTTTCTCAGAATACTTAGACTACCATTTGCCATTTTAAGTCAAAGCCTTAAAACATGTACTGAATATAACCTGAAACTTGCAGAATGTGCTGTATAGATATTAAATATGCTTGATGACTGATATTTTACTCATTATCAAAGCAAACATTAAAGGCCCGTGCCTTATATTAAACAGAGTAGTAAAAATATAGAGAATATGGACCAACCATACCTGAAGTTTATGACAGCTGAGATATAAACCTGAGTCTGAATGGATATTTTAGGGTTGTTGGATTTTGAATTTTTTAAAATAATAAGTCAAAATAGAAAAAAATATAATAAAAATGTCAAAGGAGTTGGTTACTTAATTTGAATTTGTTTCCATAGAATTATTGCTTCTATTCATGGGGAATTAATTTGCTTCATATTTTTTTTCCAATAAAATCATAGCTATAAAAACTAAGTATGACATCATGAAAGCATACATGGCATATATAACTTTTGAAGTTACATATCAAACATTTTAGAAAGTTTAAATTGTGTGGAAAGCGTATACGTCTTCCCCTTTGCTTCATCTGTTCTTGGCAATATACCAATTGTGGCCACACATTCGCCGATCTAATCACTTGAGGTTTTCATCTGCATAATTCCATTATAGTCTTCTGTAAAAGATACCATGCACCTCTGGATGGGGAAAGAAGATTACTCTTTGAGCCATAGTTCAACATTTAATCATTATTCATTAATTCTAATTTTAGGAGAATTTTATTAAAGACAACAAATCTTAATTGTCTTATATTTTAATAAATAACAATGTGCTCCTACATGTTTACTTTAAAAACAAATATTAAAATCCAGGAGCATTATTTAACTTATTAAAAACGTCATATAGAGATACATTTCAATTTTTTTCCTCTCCTCTTACCACATAATTAAGCAAAAATTTTCTCCTAGTGAATGGATCGTTTTCAGGTAGAAACATTTCATTCAGAATGGAATTACCTCCATATTATTTTTACTAATCTAGCTAAGATGAAGTTCATCATTGAAAAATTGAACATTATATTTGCATTAATAGGTACTATCAATAAGGAATTATATCTGGGAATTAACATAAAGAAGTAGCAAACCAAAGATTCTTGCATTTTGCCAAATAAGAAAGCCATAAGTTAAATGCAAGACAGATTTGATTGGAAAGGAGAGGAAAGCCAAAAATGGTAGCATATGGGTTCTTTTTTATTCTGGTACATGACTAATTATATTTCTAAAGCTACATAAGTTAGGAAAAAGTAACCATTCAAGGAGAACTTTGAAGACGGATTGGTTAGAATGGAAGCCATTATTTTTTACCCTCAGCTACCCAGGCAAAACAATTCTATCCAATAAAAAAATCAAAACCAATTGTTTAATATTAGTTTTGCTGTTTTATTAGATATACTAAAATGTATTTTTGTAAACAATATTAGTAACATTCACAAATACAATCTTTTAATATTTCATATACATTAGCATCTAATAAAATAGCACAGAATAAATTAGTTTAGATTTATTTCAAGAAACTTTGTTTTTCTAAATAAATTTTTGTGGTTACCAACTAAAATTGAAAAGGCCTCTTCCATGTATATATAATTCCCTTTTATCCCCAGCATGTTCAGTTTTGTCCTGTTGTTCTGACACAGGTATCAGTTTCATCCTTCCAAAAGTACCCAGTTTCAATAATAAAAATACTCTATAGGTACATATCAGTGTTTATTGAGTTTCATGTTTCTTTTTTCAGGTACTGCACATTTTTCACTATAATTTTATTGGGTTTATCTATGCAGGAACATTGTCTCATGTTAAAATTAGAACTTCTTTGCCACTGAAACGAGCACAGGTGTTAAGTTGCCAATTAAAAGTGAAGTAAACTGTCAAATGAAAAATTTTAATTACACTTTCTTCATTTTGACTTTGTCTTTCCATTCTACTGCAGTACCAACAACATCAGTTTTGGGCATGCTGTTCTAAATGATTCAGCCTCAGAGTTCCCTGAGGAATCTGTGTTGCTTACCTGTCGTCAAGACTGTGGTCATTGCTTTGCTTGTCTTCTGGTTGCTGCTGTGATAAAATTAAACATTTAGATTTCCTGTCAGCCCTAAGATTTCTACTTCTGGCAGGTATAAAAGAAATATCACCTGAGCATACCCTTGTGTGAGGTATGATTTCTCCTAACTGATAGATTATAGAAGTTCCATTTTTTTTTATGGAAACTGTCATTTAGAGACTTATGATCAGTCTTATTTTATGAAGAAATAAATTCTCACACGTAACAATACAGGAACAAGACAGAAATGTTTATTATCTAGAAATGCCAACAGTTGGAGATTTTAGTGTTTTTGGGAATAAGAGTATTTGTAAATACACGACAAGATCAAATTTTGTTTTGTTTTTATAAACTTGGTAGATGTGGGGAAATTGGACTTAATTCTAAATTAAAGTTTACTCAATTATGTAATTTCATTTTGTAACAACATAAAACAAGAAACAAATTAGTTAGGCTTACTTTTAAATTGAAAGATTAACTTAACTCCCATTTCCCTAATTTTAAATTGCAGGAAGAAAATCTCAAACTTCACCCTTCTTAAAATTTCATAGTCAATATGTTTGTTTTATACTATGGTTCTCATGCTATACATCATTTTATTGTTCTATGTAAATTCATACAAAAATAGTTTCCATCTTAGCAACATATTCAGAAGTTACCCAAAACATGATTGCAAAGACCTAAGAAACATTTATGATACATATATAACATATATAAGAAACATATATTTTATATATAAGATTCAAAAATTTTATATAAGATTCAAAAATTCAAATGGATTTTTGTAATACATTTCAGAAAGGATAGTCCTTAGTATATAGTGCTCACTCCATAATTGCTTGTATTCAACATCTCAGGCGTAAAGTTTATCTCTGGGTGACCTTGAATTTTATGTACTTAAAAGGTATGAAACTAAATACAAGCATTAGACAGGGCTGTACAACATAGACAAGAAATTGAAGGGACACATTAAGCCATCATTTCCATTGAGGACTGTATTGACATACTGAATTATTTTAATCTTAATTAAAAATAATTGTGCTGCATGTGTGCTTTCTTAGCCTTTAATTAACATAAGCTCTTCAAAACCAAAGTGGCAGCATAATAATGCATTCATAATTTATAGTATAAATGGTGGCCCTAGGGAAAATGCATTGCTATAATTCCCTTGTAGGTCTCTGCTGATGTCACACTGCTGATGAGAACGCCACTCAAAATAGCGGATAAACAGAGAAAAAGGAAGCCTTAGACATGACTTATATTTTTAAACATATTATATTTTCTTGTTTTACCATCATGCATGCCAATTAGTAGTTGATAGCATCTTGTTTTCTATCTCGTGTGTGTGTGTGTGTGTGTGTGTGTGTGTGTGTGTAAATTTTTTGTGTGTATGTGTGTGGTGTAGAGTGTCACGTTTCCCAGTCAGGTAAATCTGCAGATGACAGTAAGTGACTTTAAGCAAAACAAGCTTTAATTATAATTCCGACTAAGTAGCCTGAAAGTAGTAAAAGAGAAATGGATGATGGCTGTGGTAGAGCAGACAGTGACAGGCTCCTCAGAGATACAACTGATGTTAATTTTCTGCTCTTCCTTGAATATCTTTATTCAGACTGTGGTTGATGGTCTGCATTTTTGTAAGGGATCAGTGGGGCAGATAATTTAAAATAACAGACAGCCCCTTAAATCATTTACACATGACCTTGGAAAGATTTATAAAACTTGGACAGGGAATAGATTCACATTCTTGGTTGTTTCTTTATTTGCTTAAAGTGCACTGTAAGTTATAATTCAAGGAATTGTGGGAATTCAAGGTAAAAAGGGGAAAGTCCCAGAAGGAATTCAAAGTAAAAAAGGGAAAGTCCCAGAATTATCAGTTTGGATCATGGGTATGTGGATTGGCATCATATCATTCTGCTTGTTTCTCCAACTCTAACTAAAAATCTAGTGTCTGCTTGTTCTTTATTAGTACGCTGATTCATCCTATCCTGAGACCAGTACACGATTACAGGCCAGGAACTCCTGGGTTTCCTCCTTTAAATAACATGGCAAATATTAGTCAGAATATATCCCACGTGAAGTATTTCATACAAACTATACATTCTTTTCAATAAGACTTCAGATTTTCGGGGTGCCTGGGTGGCTCAGTGGGTTAAAGCCTCCACCTTCGGCTCAGGTCATGATCTTGGGGTCCTGGGATCGGATTGAGCCCCACACCAGGCTCTCTGCTCAGCAGGGAGCCTGCTTCCCCCTCTCTGTCTGCCTGCCTCTCTGACTACTTGTGATCTCTCTCTCTGTGTGTCAAATAAATAAATAAAATCTTTAAAGAAAGAAAAAAGAATTTAGATTTTCTTTTTGGTCCCTAACAAATAAGCACTCTCAATAAAATTCTGAAATCCATAGTATGCTTCAACTAACAGTACAGCAGTATTTTAGAGCTGTTGCTTGCAAGCCATGATGAAATAGTTTTATCTCTTGCAGTGGGTTTTAGTTTTCTGTTTTAGTTTAAATAAAATGCTGGCTAATGATCACTAACTTAAAAAATTGTTAACATTTTTCCCATTCATTCTCCCAGGAAATAAAAAGATTATTGATTTCATTTTGAATACATGCTTATTTTAACATATCACATTCCCCTACTAGGGAAGTAAAAATTATTCATTTTATACATACATATATATATACACACACACACATATATTTATACACATATATTTATTATGTAAAATAATACACATACATAATACATTATATGTATATGCATGTTATAATACAATAATACATAAAATATATATAAAATATACACACATATATACATACAAATACACATATATGAAGTTTAAGGATTTTCTTTTTTTGTGAAATGCTAGTAATTACATATAGTTTATGTAAACTTTCCTGTGTCATCCAGTCACTTCATTAATTAGAAAATTTGTATAAAAATTATTCTCTAAGACTTTCAATTTGGCAATTAATAGAGTCCATAAATAATAGTGTGTTTGTTAAATAGAGACTAGTCATCAGAAATTGTTTCATTATTATTAGTCCAATTATGTAATTATTATTAACATTATGAAACTTAGGAATAGTTAACCGATTCCCTTCCCGGTATTATTTTCTTTTAAATGTGTTTGCATACTGTGAATCATAACTGATGTACATTTTGCTGAAGAACAGATTAATTTTGGATTGCATATATTTTGGAAGTGATATTTATTTGAAAAAATATTGAAAAGAATCAGAATAAAGCTTAGAAGGCATCCCATATGAGAGCCACTCTTTCTGAACCATCTAAAATACAGAACATTTCATTTCCTAACTACTGATCTATTAATAAAGAGCTTAATATTCTGCCTAATTGTCCAGTCCCTGATCGAACACTTCTGGGCTTGGAAATTCTCTCTAAAGCTGAACATAAATCTACTCTTCAGTAGCCCAGAGACAGTTATCCCAGTTGTATACCTTTATAACCAAAGCGGAATATACTGCCTAATACTACCTTAGAAAAATCCTTCAAATTCTTGAAGGGTGCTTTCATCTTCTAAATTCTCTTTTTTAAGATAATTATCACCAGACCCTTCAACATTCTTCTTTCTTAACTTTAAATATAAAGATTTATGTTTCAATGATGCTAATGGATTAAGATTCTCTGTAACCTCTCTATTACTGCTATCAGCATTTGAATCCTCCAGTTTTCATAAACTCTAGGTAATCATAAGTTTCCTTTTAGAATTTTCCTGAGTGGATTGACTTTCATATCACTTTCTTTCTTGCTGTGGAATTTTCCAAGAAAATTAGATAACCATGTCTTTTTTTTTTTAAAGATTTTATTTATTTGACAGAGAGAAATCACAAGTAGGCAGAGAGGCAGGCAGAGAGAGAGGGGGAAGCAGGCTCCCTGCTGAGTAGAGAGCCTGGTGCGGGGCTCCATCCCAGGACCCTGAGATCATAACCTGAGCTGAAGGCAGAGGCTTTAACCCACTGAACCACCCAGGCGTCCCCACCATGTCTTTTTTGTCAAGGACTGGCTAAATAATAAAACAGAGACCTCTTTAGACTTATATTTATGCAATCAATAATTCAGTTTTGGAATTTTGAAATTGCTGCGGAATTGTTTTCTTTTACTACCTTTCAACTCTTATTTCTTCATCTTATTTACAAAAATATCAATGAGAATTAATAAGAGTATTTCTAAAAATACGGATATTTTAGTTTGGTTTATAGGATTCTTTTTAAGTGTATTAGTGTAAATCCAAACAAAAGGTGAAACAATCAGTTTGGAGTATGCCATTTCTTGAATAATGTAATCAAATGCCAAGTAATTACTGGTTATTTTCACAATGTCTAAAATCCACTATTTTTGTATTTTAAAAACAGAAAAAAGAAGAGTTACTTTAAGTATCACTTGCCATAAATTTTGTTTCTCGATTTCTGAAAGCCTGTAAGTAACCACATCAGTAGTTTTTGTATTACCTATGATGCAATTTATCTGAACTAGAAAAGTAAAAAGTATTCAAAGTATCTGGGGGCTCCCATGTTTCTGAAACTTAATTTATCCTTTAAATAATGTTCCCTATTATTTCCACCTTAAGATTCTCTCTGAGAAAATCAAAGTAGGAATTAAGCAATGTGTCTTTCTTTCTCTTACCTTTTAATCCTACACCTCTTATGAAATCTAGAGAACCCCCAATTCTTCACTTATTCATCAAACACCATTTTTTTAAGTTCAAGGCATTAAAAAAATAATACCTAAGGATGCCTACTATATACACTAATCTTTTGTACTGAATATTCTTTTGAAATTACACATTGTTTAAGCATATTTAAAAATAATGGCAGGCTTTTTTGTTGTCTTTAGAATTAAACTTCATTTTTTTAGACTCTTCTGTATTATTTGGTGGTGGTGGTGATGGTGCTGATTATTCAGTTTGTGTGGGTCAAAGCCAAGCCCGAGAAGACCCATTTATATGGGTCTTTATATCTAGCATATAAAAAAAATTATATCCATATTTATGGATATAAATACCCATATATGGGTATTTATTATTTTATTATACAAGTCAAAAATAGTTAATGTCCCCAGAACATCTATTTTGACTATCAGGACAAAAATATGACCATAATTAAGAAATCATTTATGAACCTGTACATCTGGTAAAGGGAAGGGAATTTTATCAGAATGACTAGCATGTGCAAAAGCATGAAGAACTCCACCTTACCACTGTGTGAAGTATGAGGAAGAATTGGTAGAAAATGAGGCTAAATTATTTGGTTCTATTCTCTTTCCCCACTTGTTTTGGAAAGTAATAGAGAGTTCTAAGTATTTTAAGATTTTATGCCTACATATTGAAAGAATAAATTTTCAGATAAAAGTTAATATATAAAAATATATGTTAAGGTATTTTTTTTTATGTTAAGGTATTTTAATTGTTGAATTTATTCAAAAAGCAAAAGTAGTATGTTTAAAAGCTATTACAATTTTTAAAATCTTTGTAATCCTCATCTTTTTATAATTACTGAAGTTGGAATACATAACTTGAAAAACATTGATATATTTTATCAAAGAACAAATAGAATTTCCTAGAAATCTAACATTTTTTACATTAAACTCTATTTCTCTTAGGGGACAGAAAGAAGGACGAAGATTAGGGAAGAGATGGGAGAATAGCTAAGATAATTGGCCTTTGAGTAATACCTTCAAATTTAAGAAAAACAACCACTTATATGCATATATAGGTGCACAGATATACATTCCATCCTCATTTTTCATTTTCTGTATTTGTGGAAACTATTACCAAAATTTATTTGTAACCCCAAAATTGATATCCACAGCACTTATGGTAGTAAATGGACATGCAGAGTGGTGAGAAAATTGAGCCCAACTAGGGCTTGTTCTCAGCGAATTGCAAACACTCTAAGATGACACTTTGCCTTTTGTTTCTGTTCTCAAATGAATATCTTTCTCTATTTAGTGCCATGTTTTTTGCATTTTTGTGTTTAGTTGATGATTTCACTGTCAAATATCTAGTGTCTTTAAAGGCAAAAAGGTTGTGATATGCCTTATGGAGACAATGGTCAAGTATGAGTTATAGTGCTGTTGGCTTTAAATTTAATGTGAATGAATCAATAAAATGGCACAACCAAAAAAAAAAAAGGAAGAAGAAATTTGTAACCATACATGAAGCCATTCAGCAAAGTGCTAAAGTAACAGCTGTCATATATGATGAAGCATGATAAAATGGAAATATGACTAAATTTATGGATTAATAATATTGTAACTTATTAAAAAAAAACAGTGGATTCTCACCATTCTGAAAGATGTGGTAATGTCTCATTGTGGTGTTGATTTGCATTCCCCTGATGATTATCGATGTTGAGCATCTGTTCATGTGTCTGTTGGCCATCTGCATGTCATTAGAAAAATGTCTATTCAGAGGATGTCTGGTTGGCTCAGTTGGTAAGGCACATAATTCTTGACCTAGGGGTCATGAGTTCAATCCCTTCATTGGATGTAGAACTTCTTAAAAAACAAACAAACAAACAAAATAAATAAAAATGTCTATATAGTTCCTCTGACCATTTTTTAATTGGAATTTTTTTTTTGGTTTGATGTTGAATTACATAAGTTCTTTATGTATTTTGGATATTAACCCCTTATTAGGTATATAATTTGCAAATACCTTCTCCCATCCACTAGGTGACCTTTTTGTTTTGTTGGTGGATATAGATATATACACATTTATTATATTTGTTGTCCATATATGTAATTGAATATATTTTACTCAGTTTTATTGTTTTGAGAGTTCATCATATCACTTTAAAAAAGTAATGTTAGTAACTGAGATTTTTATATTTCACATGTTAAGAATTTAGTGGTTTTCATGTATATTAGATTCAAGAAAACAGATTTTGTTGATTTTAAAATGTTATTTTACACAGTATGAAACCGTTTCTTATCACTTTTCCTTACTCAGAATTTGAACTAATTATGATAGAAGTTGAAACACAGTCCGTATTTTAAGTTTACTTAAGGCCTTCTTCCAGAGATAGTACAAATTGATAGTTTAAATACTCAAATAAAAGAATAGACAAAAGCATTTTTTAAAGCATCCATTTACATTGCTGGAGCGATGAGAGTTATCAGCAAAGGGAACTGTCACCCCATGGATATCGAATTTGATCCATACTCTATGCTTGTGTTTGGATAACAATGACCTTCCCAGGGAGAGTAGTTACATAATTAAATTAAGAGTAACTGATTGATAATTTCACATTTTTGTTAAAATAAGTCTCCTGGGACACCTGGGTGGCTCAGTCTGTTAAACATCTGCCCTCAGCTCAGGTCATGATTCCGGGTTCTAGAGTGAGTCCCACATTGGGCTCCCTGGTCAGCGGAGAGCCTGCTTCTCCCTCTGCCGGCGGCTCCCCCCCACCCCACTTGTGCTCTTCCTCTCTCTCTGACAAATAAATAAATAAAATCTTAAAAAAAAAGCTATTCTAATAGCAACAATGTTGAGGTATGTATACAGGTACCAATTGCAAGCTCATAGTATCTGCAGTAGTATATTTTGAATATAATCAGAACTCCTACAATTATACATTTTAGTTGTCTCACAAATTTTGTAATATTCTTGTTGCTTCTTTCTAGAACAAGAGCACTTAAAAAAATCGCAATGACAACAACAAAACATACTGTTGTTCTCATAAGGATGCAGTAGGATGGGCAGAGTTTCAAAATAATCACAACAAATGGTGGAATATTCTCACAGGAAATTTGAATTCTTCTTTAGTGAATTTCACAATGTGACAGTGCTTTGTTTTGCAAGACCCATGAATTTTGGTCTGTGTCGAAGAGGTCAAGTATTTAAAGATCTCCTACTAATTAAGCAGTACTAAAATTTCTTTGTAGATGTGCTGTTTTGAGACACAAATTATCTGAACTTTATTTTTTTGTTTGTTTTTTTTTGTTTTTTGAATTATCTGAACTTTAAAATCTGGCATTCTCATTGGCAGTCTTGGCAATAAAAATTCATCAGTCTGAATGTGAAAATCAACATTGATTTTAGTTAAATATGAGAATACTTCTAATAAATTGATGTATTTCTTTGGTCTGGACTCACATAGTGTTTTCAGATACCTTTGTGAAAAGAAAATAAGGTGTTCCCATAATTCTTTCATGATGGTAATGGTAGCAGAGACATGATTGGTAGATTATTTTTAAAATTTCATTATTTTACAGATTTGTCTAGCAAGTGTAAAATTAAAATGACTTTTCTTGACATCAAGGAAGTCCTTCCTGGTGTTTATAAAATATGTCATTTAAATTAAAGTCTACATGGGGAGCTGGTCAAAATCTTTCAGATAACCAGATGGAGTTCAAGCTTTCAAAAAACTGATATAATGAGTAAAATGCCACTTAGTAGTCCCATTAGGTTTCATCAACATTATTTAGGAATATTATGATAGGGAGACTTATTTAGCCTCAAGATTCCACTTTTAATATATTGGTCAGTACGCATATTTATTAATCAGTGCTGATATAATGATATTGGGGACATTTAAATATTGCCTCCCTGAATCATTCTACTTCTATATGTTTTCTAATTCAGTTTGTCCTAAATTCTATGAAAAGTTGGAGGAACAAAAAGGTTAACTTTTTTTTTTAGAGAGAGGAAAAATGTGTAATGTTTAGGCTTCAGGAATCTTAAAAGTTCTTTTTCTAAGAAAATCATATAGCCAAAATATTATAAATTACCATTTCTATGATGCAACATTTTCCATCTCTGAAACTGAGATGGGTTTAACGATAGATGATGTACTGTATTTTAATTGATGAAGTTTCTTCTATAATGATACAAAAAATCATAATGTGTCTTAAAATTGGCATATCGGTTTTGAAGAAATAAATTCCATTTCTGGCATATTTTTTATATGTTAGAGAAATGTTATTTTTGAATAAACATGAAGAGTTCCTGTTGTCAGGATATGTTTGTCATCTGATCATTTAAATTTCTCAAAGTCTTGTTTCTTCAAGAGGAGTTTGGCAGTTAAGCCCTTGGTGAGTTAAAATAAAGAATAGATGATCCCTCCTGATGATTCCAGTTCTATTTAGTCTTATGAATACTTAAGAATATATTTCATAGCAGTTGCAATGTAGCTTTACAATTGCTTTATAAATGATGTTTTGTAATAACACATTTTTGGCTCTCTGAGATCCCGTCTCTTCTTTAAGAGATGTGAGAAAAAATTAAGTAGAATTGTAATGATGCTTTACATTCTATGTGAATGGCTATCTGATGCAGATTAAATCACTTTTACCTATGTCTCCATCCCCAAGAGAGTGGGAAACTAATATTTTTCAAAGAAGCTAACCAAGTTTTCCTTGAGATGATAAAAGTGCTATGGATATAGCACATACTCAATAAATATTTTGGGGTGAGAGAGCAAAAAATCATAGAAGCAGTAGAGCTCTATGATTTTGTATATTTTTTCAAGTTATTAGAAGAGAATAAAAGATACCATATGCTTATATATATTTAGCTTTATATCTACATTATTTTGTATTTAGAGATAAACACACACATATATACATATACCCCATGTTTAGTTACCTTGGTTTTTAGTTATCTTGGCTTTGGTACCAATGAGACCATGTTCTTGTGTTTGATAATTAATTAATGGTTAAAAAAAGTATATTACGTGAGGATGCCGTAAATGAGTTAAGAGGGAAGCCAAATTAAAACATGTTTCCTTTTCCTTAAACTGAAAAAAATATCTATTTGTAAGGTGGTATAAGGTAGTAAGAATGACATAAAATTGGCAAAAGATTGATAAATTCTTATAAAAAAGCATACATTTTTAAAAAATATTTATTTATTTGACAGAGAGAAAGAGAGAACACAAGCAGAAGGAGTGGCAGGCAGAGGGAGAAGGGGAGCCTGATGCAGAGCCCCATCCCAGGACTCGGATGGAGACAGTAAATCAACCGAGCCACCCAAGCACCCCCCTCCAAAAAAAAAAAGCATACATTTAAGCACTGAAAGATACAGAAGTCTTAAAAAGAGAGAATGAGAGAAAGTCACTTAAGGCTTTAGGACTTAATAAAGTGACCATCAGAATTAAACTTTGTTGAGAGTGGTTTCAAGTAAAGTATGCACATGGAGTAAGTAATTAAGTAGATACATTGAATGACAAGAAATATTGTTAAGATATGACATAGTACACCTAAGCAGTTTATTTGTTCTTCAGAAACCCTTAATCCACCTTCTTTCCTTGTAACCACTATTTCTTGCCACCTCAGTGAATGAAGTTCAGAGTGTTGTGGATTTCAGGTCTTGCAAAGGAAAACAAAATTGCTCAATTAGACTCTTGAGAAAGGCTTCATTTGTCATTGTGAATTACTTCGGTCATTGGCCACTATTAAGGAGGTAAAAGGGAAGGGGACAAGGTATCATGCTCTGTGAACAGGTCAGATTAAACTAGCCAGATGGGTTCATGGTGTCATACATATTGTAGAAAAAGAAAAAGAAAAAAAAGCTTTGATAGCTGATAACTTAATTATCTGCCACTATCAGTTTGGAAGGGCTTTTAAACATGTCCAAAATGTCTACCAGATTTTCAGCAGGAATGACAGCAGATTTTTAAGTAAGGATAAAAATGCAGCAGCCTTTCTAGAATAAAACTCTGACAGACTATGATGAATTACCTTATTATAGTTGCTCGCATGACAAATGTACTTGATCAGTGTTTCTTCCTGGGAATAGTTGAGCTTATCCAGAGGCAAAAGTTGAAAGGAAATGAGAGCTAACTAGTAATCCTAAATGTAATACATCAGCATTTCTATGAAAGTATTCAAGAAAACCTTATCAATTACTGTTTATGTCAACAGAAAGTACTTCCTCTATTCCCTCATGATATAACCTCTTTTTGAGAATTTGAGTGACTTTTTAGTCTTAGAAAGATAATAGACCACAAGAAGTTTTCTGTTTTTTTTTTCCCAAATACGTTTATTTTTTCAGTGTTACAAGATTGATTATTCATGCACCACACCCAGTGCTCCATGCAATATGTGCCCTTCTCAATACCCACCACCAGGCTCACCCAACCCCCCACCGCCTCCCCTCCAAAACCCTCAGTTTGTTGCTCAGAGTCCACCGTCTCTCCTGGTTCATTCTGTTTTGTTTTTTTTTTTATTATTTGTTTGTTTCTTTTTTTGTTTTCTTTTACAAGTTCTATAAGTCATCCCACTTCAGACATGTTCCCAATCCAAGTTTAAGATGATACAGTAGCCACACATATTTAACTATACCCCTAATGCAAACATTTTTATTGATTCAAACATTTTGATATGGAAAAAATGGGCAATTGGGAAAAACAGTGGCATTAAGAAAACTGAATACATTGTTAAAAATATTATGTAAATCACTGAGTAATAAATTTCTTGAGTTTATTTAAAGGAACAATCTTTTCAAATATTTCTTTCAGGAAACCAAAGACATTTCCAAAATAGCATTAATTTTTATGATGTTATTTAAGGACAGGTTGTACATATGTCTATTGGGTTTTATAATTTTACATAAAAAATCATGTAAAGCTAAGTTTTTTTTGTCAGTACTTAGAATTAATAGTAAAAGTTTAGGTTTCGTTGTATGTATATTTCTTTTCTTTGTTTCACATCCTAGATCATGCTGGCATCCTTCTTTCTTTGAAGAAATTGTATTTCTTGAGTAGTTTATTTTCACTTTGCTGTTATACAATGTAGTGTAGAGTAGAGATCTGATCTCTCTCTCTGTCAAATAAATAAATAAAATCTTAATGTATTACTACAATGTAGTAATAGTCAAACACAGGATTGCAGATTGCCAACATCCTTGTATATTTCTTTTCACATCTATTTGGATAATTGATCAGATCAAGTGATAATTACCTAAGTAGATCCTTAATGTTCTACCACTTCTGCTTTCAGAAAAAGTATGATGTATCCAGATACAGGGGACAGGGCGATTTAGCTAACAAACTGTCACAGTTACCTAGTCCGTATACGTTCTCACTGAGGCTTAGTTTTTGCAATATACTGTACATAAGTAACACATGAATGCCTGCATTCTGCAGTCAATAAATACATCATATTTCCTTTATTTTTCTACTTTTTTTAGAGTATACTATGTTCATGGAGAATGTATTACATGTGAATGAGAACTGGGCAGAAATTTTCACAAACTTCTGTGTGTGACCCATTAGTGAATCACCTTAGCAGTTGACATGTTTATGGCAAATATTAAAAAATAGAGAGTGAATTCTACACAAATATGCGGACGATTAATACTCTACCAAACTTTCATTTTCATTAAATGTGTGCATGCATGTATTCATATAGGCAAATATGTGCATAGGGTCACATCACACAGTGCATTTATTTACTGTGGGTTGCAAAGACTGTAAAAGATCCTGGTATAGACTAGAAGAAGAAATGGTTAATACAGTAGTGGCAAGTAAACTGAACCTGCATGTCCCAAGGTAAAAGCCTAAGAAGACGGTTCATCCTTGCTTATTAGAACTACGTGAGGTGTTTTTTGAACATACAGATGAATAATCTTTAATCAGAAGAATTAAATCCCAAACAGCTGGTGTGTGGGATATGCATGTGTTTTATTTTTGTTTTTAGAGCTCTCCAGGTGATCAGGATATTTAGACAAGTTATAGAACCTCTGTCATAGAGTAGTAATCATGATGATTTCATTTTCAAATTTTCTTTTTGCTTTCATTTGGTGATTTTTGAGTTTTGATATTATAGCATTTGAGAATATTTAGATATCAACAACTGCAAATTAATATATTTAAAGGATACTTGGAGCAGTATAAAAGTTGTTTAGGGGACTTTTGCATATTACACATATATTACATTCTCTTCTTATATAAAATTTTGTTTACTAATGAGAAGAATATCATAGAGAGAAGTAGTACAGTTAATTGATCAAGAGTGTAAGTATTAGGGGTGCCTAGGCGGCTCAGTGGGTTAAAGCCTCTGCCTTCAGCTTGGGTCATGGTCTCAGGGTCCTGTCATGATCTCAGGGTCCTGGGATCGAGCCCCGCATCAGGCTCTCTGCTCAGCAGGGAGCCTGCTTCCCCCTCTCTCTCTGCCTGCCTCTCTGCCTACTTGTGATCTCTCTCTCTGTCAAATAAATAAATAAAATCTTAAAAAAAAAAGAGTGTAAGTATTGGAAACATTAAGAGTGCAATAAATTATTTTCCATCCTTTTTCAGTCAATTATATGTTAGCTTTCATCAAACAATAATTTAAAATCTTCGGTATTCTTAGAGATACCTGGCTGGCTCAGTCAGAGGAGCATCCAACTCTTGATCTTGAGGTAATGAGTTTGAGCCCCAAGTTGGGTGTAGAGATCACTTAAAAAAATTAATAAGTAATAAATAAAAGACTGAAACAAACACACAAATCTTTGATGCTTTTATTTATCCCTCTGTACTGTGTGTGTGTGTGTGTTTGTGCATGTGTTTTAAGATCATAATTTCCTCCTTTTTTCACTCAAAGTTCAGCTTTCCTTTTATGAATCCTTGATACATGTTTTCTCTTTTTCCTCTCTTTTACAGTAAAATCTGCTCTATTTTTTTACTTGAGGTGAATGGCAAAATCTTATTATAATACTTATAAAATTTCTAACATTAGTGCAGAGATGTGCAGAGGTGGAGGGCCACTTAAGTAAACTGAGAAGTAAACATTCTCTTGCATTTGTCCCTCACCATCCTTGCTACCTGTTGTATTGCACATCAGGTGGCTCAAGTTTGGAGAGAAGAGCAGAATATGCTCAGTGAACAAGTAGATTTGGACTTCAGTGTTCCTTTCACTTGATGCTGTTTGTTTTGTTCTGCTTAATTTAGCTGCTCTTTAGCTTGAAACTCTCAAAGTCGGTACAAAGTCAAATCCAGAGAAGACCTAAATGATATAAACAAGTTTGACCAGCCCAAGTGATGTGAATAAGTTTGACATCTTTTTAGAATGTGTGAACCGGACCAGGATACGCAAGGCTACCCTTCCAGCCTTACTCCTGATTGTTTTCAATAACAGAAGGTCAGACTTCAGCAGTGCATGTTGAAATATAAAATGAACATGGCAGAAATTTGAAAATAAATAATGCCAAAGATTATATTCTAATTTGATGAAATTCTTCTAATTACTTATTCTGTAGTCTTGATCTTATGTTTTTGCATTTATGCTAAGTGTATTTTAATTGATATATACTTCATGAAAGATTAATTGCCAAATTTCTACCTGCATATTGACATGGTTTCAATAATTGTTGTGCCATTATTCATCTCTTTTATTAAAAGTAAAATTATCCTTATAGTGCTAAAAATATAATGTGTTGCCTAAGATATTTTGAAATAACAGACCCAAACAGATATACTACCACTAAAGCTCTTTACGTTAGAACTATTTGCCAGACAACTTATTCCAAACAAGTATAACAAACATTAATTATGGTAGAACAATAAATGTATCAAGGTAACCAAGGGGATTTTTTTCGAAGCTTATATTTAAATCAAGCTGTGCAGTTATAGTTGTAAGATTACTTATTGCTCTGAAAAAAAGACCCATATCTACTTTTTTTTTTAACAGAGCAAAGTGGATAAAATATTTATTATGAAGAATTCTTTATATTGAAACACTATTAAAATCCATATGATTGGGGCACTTGGGTGGCTCAGTTGGTTAAGTGGCTGCCTTCAGCTCAGGTCATGATCCTGGGGTCCTGGTATTGAGTCCCGCATCTGGTTCCTTGCTCGGCAAGGAGCCTGCTTCTCCCTCTGCCTCTGCCTGCCTCTCTGCCTGCTTGTGCTCTCTCTCTCTGACTAATAAATAAATAAAATCTTAAAAAAAAATCCATATAATTTTTTACTTTAGAAGTCTAGTTCTTCCAGTAGACAATATTCTCCTTCAAGGAAAGAATCTTAGTCAAAATATTTGTCTTCAGAGCTCTAGGGCCTCCCACAGTGTTTAAATGAGTGAGCGAAAAAAAAAGAATTTATTTCTTCGGGTTCCTCAATAGTACTGCACTTATGGATTTTTGCATATCAGTAGCTTCTCTGATCCCAACTATGTATCCGAAAAAGTTAATAAGTACATCTGTCTCTTAGGGATAATTTAACCAATACCCAATTTTATAATCATGGCAACATCCAGATAGGCAATTACAATTTTCTAGCACTTTAAAAAATTGCCAAATATTGTTTAGCTGAGTTATAGGTGTTTGCTGAATTTTGCCCTAGGTATGTATTTTTGCTCATTTTTAAATAGTAGTGAGATTTCATCAATTGTAATGATTTCTATCATTTCTTACCATATCCCAGTATGAATGATCTTTGGGGATTAATCCATTGGCCTCAATATATAGATTAGGAAATAAAGTGCAAAGAGATGAAATCCTGGAGTTATCTTCATGGTCATTCCCACGATAGACCTCCATGAGCATATATTGTTTCTTGTATTATATCCTTTTGCTATTTATGACATATTATTTGAGTTGATACCCATAATTTCATAAGTTGGTTAACTAAGTATTATTAGATTGTTTCAAAATAGCTAGTACAAGTGGTTAGCAAACTATGGCCTTTTACAGAAATTCATGCTAATTAATAGTATGTTCTAAATAATGCATATTCCATAAAAGGAAAGCCAGTTTGTGCATCAGGAACTGTGTGCTAGCAAACCTTGTTCAAAAACAGAGAGTATGTTTAAAGAAGAAATGATTTTCAACTTTCAGTTACTTGGAAAAATGACCTGAGAAAAGTTGAGGTGATATTAAAGACCTTAATTCAAGTGAAAAGGGAAGGCTCTAGCTTGAAAGAATTCAAAAGAGAAAATAAAATCATGAGAATGGACCGAGACTGGGAGGCAGCTATCTCTTTATTTGAGACTACAAGTTCAATGGGAACCAGGTAAATACAAAATGAAAATTTTCCTGATCTTGTTTGAACTTAATAAGAAGTGATTTAAGTTCAGCAGTTTAGGACTTGAGAAATTTTGATACTTGAGAGGAAATCAGCAATAGAGTTGCTAAATGGAAAGGATTCTCTAAAGAAAAATGAAGGGGCACCTAGGTGGCTCAGTAGGTTAAGTGTCTGCCTTCAGCTCAGGTCATAATCTCAGGGTCCTGGAATCGAGTCCCATATTGGGCTTTCTGCTCAGTTAGGAGTCTGCTGTTCCCTCTCACTCTCTCCTTCTCAAAAAATAATAAAATCTTTATAAATAATTAAATAAATAATTTGAAATGAGGAACCTGATTCTGAGACGCTATTGGGCATGCGCACATCTGCATTTCCCAGAATGAGTGTCTAGCTATCACTGTCCAAATGAAGCCAAGTTATTTTAATTTTAACATTGGAACGTGTAAGTCGAAAGTATGCTGTGACTATATTAAATCATATTTAAATTATTCTTTCATAAAGAATTCATTTCTTTTAAAAGAGAGCAAAAAGTATGATGATCTCCAAAGTAAAGTGAAAAGACAATTGGATTGGAAATAAAGATCTGTATGACTCTATGCAAATCTCTCGACCTCTCTATATGTTAGTGTTTCATATTTAATATGGTAGAATATAGCTAATGTTTTTTTTCCAATCTAATATTTATGTATCCAAGTATCCAGGAACTAGGCGAGGTATATAAATAAATCCTAAAAAGGGAAAATGGAAATCATGATGAACTACTGGCACAGGTTTCCATGAGTCAGGCAGTAGAGCATGTTGGAAACGTAATGTCTGATGGTATCGATATCAGTATTGTGGTCTAAACAACATTGCAGTTCATATCCTAGGTAGCTACTGTGGTCTGGCTTGGAAATTGATATACTATTTAACTTTCTTCAGTGACTGCATTAAAAAAAAAATAGGTTGAGATACAATTAGAAGGAATGTTTAAAGGATTTAAGCTACATTAATTGTTTTCAGCTTTTAAATGTTATAGCTCATCTCTGTAATATGAATTTGTTGTGGTTTTCATCCTTGATGGCAAAGGAAGTCTATATTGCATTAAATGCTACGGTTTATTAGTACTCCTATATTTTCAAGAGGAGCATTATGGAATGTGTGACAATAATAAATACATCAGTGGTTAAAATCAGTCCACAAATAGGTCTCTGATTTTGGACAACTGCATGATACACTTAAAACCATATTGTGTCCTGTACACAATCTAGATATAGGCAACATTAAAATTAAAATGCTCTACCCATGTAATGCCTCACATCTAAAAAATGTATAGTATTTAGCTTATTATGAAATAATGGGGAATCTTCTTATAATCTCAGAGTGCCAATCTTCCTATAATTATGGTAATAATAATTTAGATTATGTCTTTTCAAAAGAATCTAGGACAGTCTATAAATAATAAACAAAAAATAAAGCAATCTGGGCTCACTGCCCAGATTATCACAAATATGTATAATGGAGCAAAGAAAATAAATACTTATAAGCACAAATGACTTCATGAGGAGAAAAATAAAGGAACGGTAACTGGTCAAAACCATGCTAGAATATAATTATAGGCCTCTCATGGATCTTCTTTATAGAAGCTATGTGTATCTGTATCTAAGATTTTTTTTGTTTAGAAATCTTCGGGAGTCCCTTTGAGATAAATATAAGAGAAACAAAGAAAGCTACCTATGCCTCCACCATTTTACACGTTGGAGAAATATCACCTAAGAAACTGTGACTTACCTAAAATGTGCAAATCTGCCTTAACTATGTTAATTGGAAAATCAGCATATTCCAATTAGAGATTCTACCTCTCAAAACAGACATTATGTGAAATGAATTACGTTTTTATTGGTAAATAGCAACCTACACTTGTTGTTTTACATGACTAAAATTGCCCAAAATTGCTCCCTAATGTCCTTTTGATGTGCATTCCAGCTTATTGAACCACAAAACACTGTTGCTTTTTTTTTCCGTTTTATTTTCAAAAGTTTAATGAAATCTTATTTTTTTAACTTTACCAAGTAGAAGCTAAATAACCAACCAGGCATTCTGTATTTAGTATTTAGTATTCAACTCTCTTAGATTTTATTGGATAATAACTTAACTTCCAATTTTTAATTTCTCTATGTGGTTAGTTCAATTATTCCTTCATCTATTAATTTTATAAAAAAACATAGTTTCTACTGCACACCTAACACTCTACTAGAATTAGAGTCAAAAGTAAATATGATTTCTGACCATATAGCACTCAAAAAAGAATAAACATAGAAATAAAAAATCCAGTGATGATTCATAAGCTCTAATCTAAATCATACAATATAAAACAGATTCCTAAGGAATATACAAGAATAAACACCTAGTTATTTCATATATTTAATTACATTAGAGTTCTAAATGTATCTTTTTTCTTTATAATCCCAAATAACATAATATGCTGATATTTCACTCATGAAATCTTTGGAATGCCTAACCTCAGATGTGAACTACTCTGCTTAAAACCACACTTCCATAGGAAGAAACCAAGTTGCCCTATAGATTTGGGCCTTTTTCTCAAATTAGAGATAGGTGGAAAGATAGGAAAATGTCAACTTTTAGGGATATAGATGCCCTTATTTAAAAAGATTTCAACAGTTTATTTAGCTTCATTTTTTATTAATGAAGTAGTTTATTAATAGAAAGTAGAAAAAAGCAGCATTTCTAGTCTTCCCATAGACCTACAATTTGCTTGTAATTCACAGACATATGACATCTAGTATATTTATAACACATAGCATGTAATATGTAATTCATGGACGTAGCATACTTTATTATTTCCCCTTCATTATTTCTGAACCTGATTTTAAACAGATCTGCATTCTAAAATTTCCCGGGGAGTTAAATGTGTACAGTATGATTGGTACTCTAGTAGAACTACAAACAATGCATTTGTAGTAAGGATGTTTCTAAGATGTTTTGGGAAGTAATAGAATTCCACAAAGTTTTTGTTGATATTTATTTGATTCATTGTGTGCTGGTGGCAGAAAAGAAATGACAAAAATAGATGTCTTCAACTCAATAAAAATGTACTTGCCGCCAAGTCATCTGTAAAGGCTCTTTTGCCTATGCAGTTTTGGAAACAACTTATTCCATTTGATTTTGTCACAACTATAAAGATCTCTGGGGTGCAAAGGAAAATAGCAGTTAGAATGAGAGTTGTGATTGTTTATCTGCCATGTCTTATTTTCTCCACAGTGAATTTCAGAAAAGATATTCTTTTAAAACTAACAACATGTTTTGTTTCTTTCTGTTTTAGGTAAGCACATTAATCATTCCTGATATAATCAAACTGCATCAAGGTAAAATAAGGAAAAATGGTATAATTATATTTCATAGCAGTAATCAATATATAAATATAAAATTTGGACAAAAATGGTTAAAACCAAGTTTGTTTTTAGAACTAAAGACTGAAAGTGCCTATAGAAAATCTAAATGTTCAGTTTGTATGTTTTGTTTTGATATCAATATCGCAAACTTATTTGAAATTGTGTATCATTTGGATATTAAAACTATTTATTAACTTCTAATGTTATTAGGACATTTCTCACTTTAAAGTGAAAAGCACAAATCAGAGTAGATTTTAAATGCAAAACAGTTTTGTTGTTAATATGCCAGTTAATATATTTCAACACATTGGATTAAAAATAAATTGAAATATAACAAAGAAGTGATTTTCAAACACCAGAAGGTATTTCTTATACATGTTGTTTTTAAGGGATGTACTTTTTTAAACATCAAATTTATAATTAGGAAATATAGAGTAATAGTAATCAATATTATTTAACATTCTGAAGCTTATTTATCAACTTCTGAAATAATCATCTCTGGAAAATTAATTGATCATATTTCTATGAGATAAATGCTATTGTCTATAAAATTTATAACATTATTTTTTCAATAATCAAATCATAGTTAAACATGTTGCTTTGGTATTCACAACTGAAAGAGCCAATTTTAATTATAGTCTTGAGGGAATATAAGTTCTAACTCTTTCCAGAAATATGGTAATGTTTAAATTTACATATTATAGGTAATATATTTTCCATTTCCAATATTTTTTGTTTCAAAGTAAAATGAAAGTGTGCTTATGATTCCTTTAAATTTAGCTTGCTTCTTTGACTTTTGCACTGAAGTCAGGAGAATCAAATTTTTAGGAGTATAGCCTGTGTAGACATTTTTAGGGATACATAACCAAACTTAGTTCCTGTTGGAACAAAGATAACAAATTGATGGTTTAGGAGCAAAGATACAAGGCTTTAGAATTCGGTACCTCTAAGTTTGGCAGCATTGGAAGGGGAGGTGAAGGCTCATTATCTCAGAAAAGCCCAAAGTACTTCTTACTTAGAAGAGCCATGATTGTTCATTATAATGGTTTAAAAGTAAATAAGGTTTTAGTTGATACAGCAAGGGTGTTTCCTTCCTCTAAAGGAACACTTGAATGTTAAGTAGAGAGACTAAATTTTACTTCCATTTTTTAATAATCATGCTAGAGATATAGTTTATTTTTCTGAATGTAATAATTTGATACTGATTTTAAATAAAAATATTATATCGCTGTAACTATGATACAATTAAGCCTTTATAGCCTTGGATTGAGAAGAAAGAAAACTTATTTGGCTGTTGTACTACCATTTTTACCTTCCTTTTCTTCTCCTTTCATGTGCTTCACTGGGATACTTTGTAAAAAGAAATGCTTTTTATTTTAATTAG
Source organism: Nasua narica (assembly GCA_028533885.1). Classification (NCBI taxonomy): domain Eukaryota; kingdom Metazoa; phylum Chordata; class Mammalia; order Carnivora; family Procyonidae; genus Nasua; species Nasua narica. The sequence goes on along the minus strand of CM052799.1, from coordinate 161,803,518 downwards.
GAGCTAATATTTAATGGATCAAACTGAATCTTCTCTCTGTTAGCACAGATAAATGTCAATGATATAAGCGAGCATGGGAAACTCTAGATATTTTACAATTGTGTGTTTCTCTGGGAAGGTTTAGTAATATCTAAATGACTATTGCAGTTAAATTTTGAATCATACATTTAACTGTAAAAATTATATTTTGTCATATTAAAACATGTCTGTTAAAGAGAAAAAATTTAAAATTTTTGTCACCATGACCAGTGATTACAATGATAATGAAACATAATTTTAGAGAAATATACATTCCAAAGCTACTTTATGACCTATTGTTCCATATTTAAAAAATTCTGAAGTTCAAGTGAAGAATCTTATGTTGTTAGTTAAATAAATCTTAAACATAAAACATTTTAGTTTTAAACTTTTGTTGACAAAAGATACTCAAAATCCATTAGTTTTCTCTTTTACTGCAGAATTGGAAATATAATTTAATCTTTCTTTGATGACTGTGAGTGATACCACATATCAGATCTACTGCAGTAAATGTTCCAATAAAGCATCATAAGAGTGAAAATAACATATATAAGTACTTTTCCCAAAGCAAAAAAAACATAAACAAAAACAAAAAACTAAAATAATACCATAATATTCATAACTATCTCATATATCAGCTTATTTTATTGCCAATTGACATTTTTACCTAAATAAAAAACAGAATGAACTTTTTGGCATGTATATTTAGTTGAATTCCAACTAATTGATGCTTACCCTAACACTGGTATTCCAGATTACAAGATATATGTTCTTTGTCCATTGGAGGCTTCATTTTGAAAGTGAGCAACCAACAATGGCATTATGAGCCTAAGATTGATAGTTATTTGATTTAGCAACATCTGTTGTTGCTTGATATACTCCAAGCAGATGCTCTTCTTTGAAATTCAACATGTAATTTTATCTACTCTCAAGACATACAACATCAGAAGAATACTATTTCCACACAGGTATTGCAATTAACAATCATATGTGTCTTTGCTTGAGCAAGTGTCGTTAGGCTGGGTCAAAAATCATTAATTTTTAATAAGGACAGCAATGGGAAAACTATGAATTGCTTGTCCATAAACTGACATAGAACTCTTTAATGTTTTAGAACACCTACGGTCATTTCTTTTTTCAATTAACAACTCTTTCAAATTTCTTTGAGAATCAATGAAGAAACAACAATACGTGTTATTAGAATGTCTTTCTGTTTGTTGTAGTATTTCAAGTGTCACATTATACAGAGTTGTAATGAGAAAAATACCCAAGATAGACACTACTGTTTGATTCTCTGTTCATGTTTTGTAATATGCTGCAACACAATATAAAACCAACATAGTTATAACTGGATTATACTGTTTCACGGTTTATATTGGGATACATAGAGATTTAGTGAGTGATCACACTCACTATATAATAATATGAGTGATCACACTGAGAATTAGAGAGTTCTGATCAAGGGTTTTCTAGGCAGAAAAATATCTATGAAAACTAAGGAAAAGTGCCTTTGTCCTAGGAAAAGTATGAAAATTACTTAATATCATAGTAGTGTGTTATAGTTCTAAAGAGACCTGATGTCCTGTAATGGAATGCACACCTAATTCTCTTTCTCTAAGGAAGTCTTGCTCAGTGTTAACAATCTAATGATATCTTGTGACCTTTTCTGTGCAAATATGAACAATTTGAGGCTATCACAATCTCTCATGCATTGCTCCTTAAAGGGACATTCTTAATTGCTTTTATAGTCTCAATTTTATTTTAACCTCCATTACCTATAATATCTTCTTTGAAGCTTGAAATTAACTTTTCTTTCTTCACCATTCTATTCTTTTCTCTTTTGGTAAGCAAGGACTTTACTTTTTCACTGAAATTCTAGGGGGTTTCATGCAACATAGACATAATTTAATATGATAAGGTATATTTTTATTATATTATTCTATTAATCACATCCACCAAAAGAGAAGCATGTATTCCTTTTCTATGGAGATCATTCAAAGATGTAGTGTTCTTTTGCATATAGAAGCAAGACCAATAACACTATAATAAACATTACATTTGAATTTTCTTTTTCTACCTGTTTCTTTGGTATTGAATTTATCATCCTACCCATAAAATTACACGGATTTTTTTTTCTTTAAAAATGATCCTATCACTTCTGAGTTATAAGGCAAAAACAATGCATATTTTCTTATTTTAAAAATAAAATTAGGCAATTTAGCCTTTGTGTTCTTATAATTAGAAAATGGTGCAAGCTTTAATTTTTAAACAGCATAAATGTGTCATCCTCAGTATGGAAAGGAAATAAAATGTAATTGTATAAGAAATTATTAAATATTTTAAAGTTTCAAATGGGCAGCAGATATACATGAGTAAGAAAATGTCAATAATATTCATAATTATTTTGGCTTCATTGCCATAGTCTTCAAATGTTTGAAGTTCTCATGTAAATAAACAGCCGATGGTAAAATTTGGCCCATGAAAATGAGTGCTCCTTCAGGTCGGATTCTGTGTCCCTTTTCCCTTTGTGTTCCCCCTTTACCTAGCAAAAGATTTGGCACATTTTCAGGCACTTACAAATACTTTTATTGTTGCTATTGATGTATTTATTTCTTAGATTATTTCATTAGATTATTTCATAGAGAAAAGCTCTATGTTGACTAAATGCAAAACTTCATGCAATATAAACATGGAATTTTATAACTCATTTATAAAAAATTATCTATCTTAAACTCCTTAAATGAGGCTAGGAAAGGTAGGTAAACTGGTAGATACATGGATGACAAAGAATGGCTTCTTTTGAATTCACTGTTTAATATCATAGCCTTTTATACTACTAGAGATTTTAGAAATACAACCGCTAGTATCATATATTTGTTTTTTTAATAAGGAGTAAATATTTTGTGCAGCAAAAAGTCATGATCTAGGGCCTGAGTGGCTCAGTAGATTAAACCCTCTGCCTTCACTCAGGTCATGATCTCAGGGTCCTTGGATTGAACCCCGCGACAGGCTGTCTGCTCAGCGGGGAGCCTGGTTCCCCCTCACTCTCTGCCTGCCTCTCTGCCTACTTGTGATCTCTCTGGCAAATAAATAAATAAAATCTTAAAAAAAAAAAAAAGTCATGGTCTAATTGTATAACAAAAGATAAATATATGAGGTCTTTTATTTATAAAAAAGAGATATACGAAACTTGGTACAACTGGGTCAAATAACATCTAAATGGACAGAAATATTTTATTTTTAAAACCATACTTCCAGACTTGTACCTTTGAACTATCTCTTTTGGTGATTTGACACTGGCAACTGAATAAATGCAGTTTATAAATGTGGAAATTAATAAATTGAATGAAAGTTAATAAGTTGAATAAAAATTATTTTTATGTATTTTATTTAAACTCAATTAGTTAACATATAGTGTTATTAGCTTCAGATGTTCAACTATAATAATGACACTATGTTGTAATGATACTAAATTATACTACTATACTATAATGATACTATACTATATTAACATATAGTATCATTTGCTTCAGATGTAGCATTCAGTTATTCGTCCATTGCATATAACACCCAGTGCTTATTACATTACATGCCCTTCACAGATGACATGATACTTTATGTGGGAAGCCCAAAGATTGCTAGATCTTATACAGGAATTCAGCAATGCGGCAGGCTATAAAATCAATGCACAGAAATCAGTTGCATTTCTATACACTAACAATGAGACAGAAGAAAGAGAAATTAAGGAATCAATCCCACTTAAAATTGCATCAAAACCCCAAGATACCTAGGAAGATTATTTGTTTAACACTATTTACAGTATATATTTTACCTAAACTCATTTATCCTCCATTTTATTGCAGAATGCTTGTTTTCTTTTTTGTAAGATTTATTTTTACTTTTATTTTTTTATTTGACAGAGACTGAGAGATCACAAGTAGGCAGAGAGGCAGGCAGAGAGAGAGAGAGGGGGATGCAGGCTCCCTGCTGAGCAGAGAGCCCTATGGGGGGGAAGCTGGAGCGGGGCTCAATCCCTTGACCCTAAGATCATGACGCGGCCGGAAGGCAGAGGCTTTAACCCACTGAGCTGCCCAGACACCCCAAGAATGCTTGTTTTCTATTATCCTTTAGAAAGATTTGTCATTATTATTCACACATAATTCTCAAAATATATATGAGTGTATAGACAAATAGATCATGCTAGTTATTCTAATTCAAAAGAATGTTCTTAGAATTCTCTTATATAATCATTACCATGGATAATTACCTAGTTTCTTGTTTCAAGAAAAAAGTAATGATTGTGTCATGGTTGGATTTTTTTTTTAATATTCACATTTGAATTCCAGTTTAACTCCTTCTACCTAAAGCAACTTAAGAAAAGTTTCCAATAATATTCCTGATGTTACTCCCACTTGTGCTTTAATGCTTAGAATTGGGGGGCTATTTCAAATGAATCTCTTTTGCTACTTTTGAATATAAACTATTAAAATATTAAGAAATTATTTGACTCCATTCAAACTAACATTCATATATTTAAACCATGAAAAAATTTTTTCTCAACTTCTGTGCTTCTCCATTAAACAAACAAATGAGTTATTTTTATACCAAGGGCTGTTATCATTGGCAGCCTACTTTAATCCACATGTTCAGTCTCAGCTACAAACATACCCTTTGTGTCCAGCCTAAATTATTCAGTCATTTTACATCAAGAATTTTGGGCTTTCAGTATTATTAAAATTATATCATCATGATTTTAATAACCTGACAACCAAGAGTTAGCTATGCTTGACTCTAAAGTCCAATTTTTTTAGACTTTTAATTTGCTCTTTTAGCTGCACAGTTATGCAGATAATATCAAGAAGACTTTCCAAATATTTTTCCCATTCATTTAATTAAAAATATTTAATATCAACTAGAATAATGAAAGTTAAATTATTTAGAAAGAAGTTTATAGATTGCATGCATGCCATTTTCAAATAGTGGGCAGAATAATATCACTGAGCCAAATATCCTTTCTCATTTATTATGTAAGCTCTGATTCTAGCACTGAATCATGTTATTTATTTTTGGGGGAGGGGAGGATGTCAGTAGGTGTATGGTGAATACAGTGTTCATTTTTTGACAGCACTATTTTGACAGTTGGGAGTACATGATCTTCCTAATTATTTTGAAAGAGAGATGCATGACCATAAGACACAGTTCAGTTAAGTTTCTGCCACCATCAGAATCAACTTGTCTTCAATTTCTAGTAGCATGTTCTTCATTTCCTTCTGAGCCCTCAGCAAAAGCATCTTTAGTATCCATATTCCTACCAATAGTCTGCTTAAAATAGTATAAGATTTTCTATCAAATATCTCAAAGTTCTTTCAACCTCTACCCATTATCAGAGTCCACAGTCACTTTCGCATTTTAAGGTATTTGTTATAGCACACCCCACTTCCAGGTATCAAAATCTATATTTGTTTTTTAAGATGGCCCCAACAAATTCCCAAAAACTTTCTGGTTTACACCAACAAAAACTCATTATCTCACAATTCTGGAGGCTGAAAAACTGGTTAGTATCACTGGGCCAAAACCAGTGTGAGGAGGGCCAATACTCCCTCTGGAGGTTTTAGGATGAACCTGTTCCTTGCTTCTTCCAAATTCTGGTGACTGCTAGCATTCCTTGGATTGTGGCTGCATCACTCTAATCTCTGCCTCCCCGGCCACATTCCCTCATCCTCTTTTCTCTATGTCAAATCTTGCTCTGCCTCTCTCTCATAAAGACACTGTAATGACATGTAAGCCCCACTGAGATAATCCAGGATAATTTCTCCATCTCAGGGTCCTCAATGTAGTCACATTATTAAAGACTCTTCTTCTTATAAAGTAACTTTTACAGTTTTCAAGACTTAGGACCTGATATCTTCAAGGACATTTTTCAGCCTGCTTCAGAGACCATCTTAGAATTCTGTCTACCACTTCCTGTAACTAAGAAAGTTACATATTTTCAGAGTACTTCAGGACTCTTCATTATTTTTCATTATATGCACTGAATATAATATAATATAAATATGTTATGAATATATTTATAACATAACACTAGTCAATAGTCTAGATTAGGCATGCTAGATACTTTTCCTCTCCACCAATTCCAAATGAGTGGTAGTGGTTCCATTAAGAAAAATTTCTAATCTACATGCAAGCTTAATTGGAAATAGTAGGGTGTGCATTGGGGGGGGATTTGTTGCACAAGCACCTCAAAATATCTAGAAAAATTAAGAAAAGCAGATATTTTAGGGCCAGTTTACTGCATGATTGTTTGTATTCTCTATTTAACTTTTGAATGTATCACAGGTATATACTTTTATTATTTTTCCTTAATTTTAGGGAAATCCATTATAAACTTAACTAAGGCAACTATGACAAACGGCATCTTCTTGAGGAATTAGATTTCTTCCTTAGAAGAACTACATATCCATATATGAAAGCTTCCTAGATCTCAGCTAACTATATTCATTTTGTTGCACTCCGTGTTATCAGCTACTTATGGCTATATGCTTATTAATGTCATTTGCATTTAAGTGTGATGATTTAGGTCACTCTTTTATGTTTCCATCTTTGTTTATTGAAACAAAGTGCTGTTTAGAATTTGTTTGCTTCAACGGTTCTAAGCACGTGACTTTCAAGGAAAGTAATTCCTTTCTGTAAATGAATATTTTGAAAATGAAAAGTAATTAGAGATTAACAAAAGTAAGCAAATGGATTTTTTAAAGCTCCTTAATTATTATTTAAAGCACAATGGGTATTTAAGATAACCAATCTTCTGCAGAAAATTTAAAACCCTGTAGCTAATTTACATATTCAGTGAGTTCATAGAATACATTCACATTTGACAGGTGAGAGAATTGTGGCAGAAAGTTTAAGAGATTTATGGAAGGTCAGTCAGAAAATCGGCAAAAGATCAGGAAATGAAGTAAAACACTGTCTTTTCCTATATATTTATGTGGTGATCCTTAAGTAGTTGAAAAGAATACTGCATTAAAGTACTCATACTGATGGGAGGTGAGCCCTCCTTGAGGGTTATGGGTCCAGGAGAAGTAGTGATAATCACTGTCTCAGGGTTCTGAGTGAATTATCTTCTCAGGGTTCTGAGTGAATATTTGTGGGTTTGGGAAAACACTCCTCTTTTGTTAAAGAAAGTATTTCTTTTTATCTCCTTTGTACTTTTGTAGATTTCTCATCTATTTCATCCTAGTATAATTTCTTCTCACTTCACTGTTGTTTGTTCACCCAGGTTTTACTTTCTGTTCTCGATCAGTATTGTATGCTCAACCTTGCCTGTTTCTCTCCTCTTCAGTTCACTCTCACACATACACCTTTCCCAATTATATATTAATATACATAGCAATAATTCAAAAATCTGAAAATTTCAAAAAGTCATTTTTTCTTTTCCTCATAGTAATTAATCTTTTTAAGTTGGATTTGAGGCAAGTTAATTAAATGACATTTGTAGAAATGCTTCCTTCAGTCCATTCCACAAAAATAAATGCAAAATAAGTAATTTCTGTCATTCCTTTATAGCATAGAGGTAATTCCATTAAATAACTATCAAAAACTTAATAGTGTAGGCAAGATGTAATGTAATAAATATTGATATTTTTAAACTTTATATGACAATTCCTTCTAATTGTTATGACTTTGAATAAGTCTGGAAAATGCAGTTTCAGAGAAACAGGTTTATAGACCACATCTATTAACTGCTGTTCGACTCCATTCTGTTCTTTCTTTGTTCTATTCCACAAAGACAAGGAGCTTATGAATTTACTGTCTGAAGTAGGAGCAGTGGACAGACACAGTTACTATGTCCTGAGGTTTAAAATGGGAAAAGCAAGTGTCAAAAAGTTTAAATCCAAGGGATTAGAGAGTAACAGGCACAGGGTTGGTAGCCTCTAGATCTCCAGCATCAAGAAGCTGCGGGGAAAGAGAAGAGAGGGAAGGAGAGAGAGAGGCCATATGTAAGGCCATAAATCCTGGAGATTTAGTATAAATTTTTTTTAAGTATGCAGTACTATAAGACAGATATTACCAGGAAATAGGATTATATTATTTGCAGCTTGCTTACCTAAGAAATGCAAGGAAACTTGAGAGAAAAGCAATAAACAAACACCTTCTCTGACCATACCCCCCCACATTAGCTAGATTAAATATTAATTTGCATGCATATGTCCCATGTAAGTTGCAAGCTACCTGGAAGTAACACAGAGGTAAGGGCAGATTTCCTTGTGTCTTGCTTGATTTGTTTCTCGCATTTAAAAGAGAACAGCTTGTAAATAGTGAGTTGATGAATGACCAAACATATTTTAATTTCACATCAGTCATAGAAGAAGGAGCATCATAAAGGAAATTTGAGTTAGTTGTGTCTACATCTGACTCTCAGATTCATTGTTTATACATGAACTAGGGCAAGAGATAAGAGCTATGTGTTTCTTTCCTTATCTGTAAAATGAGGTCAATAATCAAACATAATTCACAGAACAATTTGAACAGGAAAATATAATTATATAAGTAAAGTACTTAATGTACATATTAAACAATAAAATGGTAAAATGGTAACTGAAAACATTTTGGTATGTATACATACACACACATATTTTCTTTTTTCTTTTCTTTTTCTTTTTTTTTTTAAGTAGGCTCTATGCAAAACATGGGGACCAATGTGGGACTTGAACTCGGACAATCCTGAGATCAAGATCTGAACTGAGATCAAGAGTCAGATGCTTAAACAACTGAGCCATTCGGGCTTTCCCCTCACACACATTTTCATTGGCAAGGAGAAATACTCCTTTCCAAAACATATATCTGTTTTATTGCTTGCTTATCTGAAATGTTTCCTCTAGCTTCAGTTGCAAATATCTTCAGTAAAAGCAATAACATAGGAATGAGTCTGTCACTGTGCAAGAAACTGATTTTTTTCCCCCCTCTTTTGCTGGAGAAACATTAGAGCATAGACAGGTATTGGGTCTGTACTGGGGAAAGGTATGACCATAGAGAGAAAAACTGAAACAGATAAGATAAAGTTTTAAAAACTTCATGTTTTTTTTAAAAAATTGCTTATGTAGATAAGCAGAAAATGAACCCTGGTGCCTACATACACCTTAGCCCAGCAAGAAAATTAAACTGCTTATTTGTAGGTTGGTCAAATCAGAATAGATTTAACTTTGTTAATTAGTTGGGGACAGATATAATTTAAGGAAGCCATTCATTTTTGAATACTGAGGAATAGATAAACATCAGGTTAAGAGGAAATCTTCAAACACTGTGAAGGTCACCCATAAGAAACTACCTTTAACAAAACTAGAAAACCCTCTCCTTTGTGAGTTATGACCTCCAAAATAATATTGGCCAGGAGATGATTGATTTTATTGAGCTTTTTGTTTCATTAATTTTTAATTGTTTTTCTATTTTTTATATTAATTTCCATTCTGACCTTTATTATTCTTTTTTTTGTCTTTAGTTGGTATGTAATTTGCTCTTCTTTTTGTAGTTTCTTATGTGAAACTTGATGCCATTAATTTGAGAACTATTTTTTTCTAATACAGGTAATTAGTGTTATAATGACCCCTCTAAGTACAGCTTTGGCAGCATTTCACAAATTGTCATATGTTGTTTTTCACTTGCATTCAGTTATGTAGATATGTGTTACTTAGTTTCCAATATTTAAAAATTATCAAGAAAACATCCTATTTTTAATTTTCTATTTAATTCCATTGTTCAGAGAGCATACCTCGTATGACTTGAATAATTTTAAATTTATTAAAATTTATTGTATGGTCTAGTATGTTTTATCTTGGTAAATGGTGTTTGTGAACTTGGGAGGAATGTGTCATCCTGTGTTTCTGGGTGGAATGTTCTAAACATGTCATTCAGGTTAAATAGGTTAATAAAATGGTTCAGATTTGCTATTTCCTTACTAATATTAGGTCTACTTCTTTAATCAGTTATTGATAAAAGGGTTTTCTTAGCTTGGACTGCTGTTACAGGATATCATAGACTCTGTGGCCTATAAACAACAGAAATTTATTCCTCACAGTTCTAAAGGCTGGGAATTCTAAGATCTAGGTACTAGCGGATGTGGTATCTGTTAAGGACCTTCCTGTTTCATAGATGGACATTTTTTTGCTTTGTCTTCCCATGGCAGAAGGGCAGAGAGCTTTCTGGGGCCTATTTGATACGGGCACTAACCTGTTCAGGAAATCACTACCCTCAAGACCTACTCACCTCTGAAAAGCACCACTTCCTAATATCATCACATTGGGTGTTAGAATTTCGACATTTGGGGCATGGGACACAGAGTCTATAGCAGGGGTTTTGAAATCTCAGACTATGTTTGTGGATTTCTTTTTCCTTGCAGTTGTATCATTTCTTATTTCATGGATTTGAATTTATACTATTATATGAATAAATGTTTAGGATTTTTATATCCAAATTATGTAATTATTATATTATGCATTTATATTATAATATATAATATAATATAATTGATACTGATATCATTAAGAAATGACATTCTTCATTCCTGATAATATTCATTGTTTTGAAGTCTACTTTGTCTAATATGAATATTATCACTTTATGATTTCTCTCTTTTAATTTTTTAGATTTAGATTGAGATTTTACAGTTTTAGATTTATAGAAAAATTATGAAGATAGTACAGAGAAGCTACATCTCCCCCACATTAGTTTCCCTTTTATTTATATTTACTATGAAAGTGGTACATTTTTACAATTAGTAAACCAACAATGGTAGGTTATTGTTAACTGAAGTCCATCCTTTATTCAGATCCTCAATGTTAACTTAATGTCATTTTTCCATTTCTCATCCCATCCAGGATACTACGTTACATTTAGCAGTCAAGTCATCTTAGGATCTCTTTGGCTGTGGCAATTTCTAGCTTTCTTTTATTAGTGTCAATATGCTATGTGTTATTTCATCCTTCTACTTTTAACCTATTTGTATCTTTTTATCTAATGATTATTTTTAATTTGTTTTATTATTATTATTACTACTGTTATAATTATTAGTGGTAGTAGCTGTAGTAGTAGTAGTAGTAGTAAACTCTACCTCAAGGTGGGGTTTGAATTCAAAATTCCAAGATCAAGAGTTTCATACTCTACTGACTGAGCCAGCCCGGCACCCCAACCTGTATGTATCTTTTTATTCAAAGTTTGTTTTTAGTAGGTAGCACTGGGTTAGGTCTTATTTTTTTCCCCCAATATGATAGTCTTTGTCTTTTAATCAGTGTCAATTTTTACGTTTCAATCATTTGTATTTAATGTGATTATTAATTTGGTTACCTTTAAAGTCTATCACCTTTCTATTTCTTTTCAATTATTTTAATTTGTTCCCCTTTCCTTTTTCCTTTTTTTTCTTTTTAAAGGATTGGATATTTTTATGGTTCTACATTTTTCACTCTTTCTGGCTTATTATCAGTAGCTCTTTTTTATTATTTTAGTAATTGCTTAGTGTTTACAGTTTACATCTTTAACTCACCACACTCTATTTCCAAGATATAGTATCACTGTATAGAGGAAAAGAACCTTACAAATTGTATTGTTCTATTTTTTCTCCTAACTTTTATGCTATTATTGCTGCACATTTTACTTTTACATATTTATAAACCTCACACTATATTGTTATCATTTTTATTCAAAAACTCAATTATCTCTTTTTTCTGGCACTCTGTTTTAAGATCTATGGCCACCTTGGGAGTCAGCTAGGCTCGTCTTGGGTTTCCTATCCATACGGTGAAGCATAGACATTCTCAATAAAGTAAAATGGAGTATTTTAAGGGCTTACCTTGTTTGTTTTCCATCTTTCAGGGCTCACTGTCCTTTATTCATTGTCTGATAAACAATATTTTGTAAACTGCTATTTCATATATTTCGTTTGCTTCAATGAGAATATATATCTGGCCCTTACTGCATTTTGGGCATCTAAAATAAGTTAAGAGCAGAGTAATTCTCCATGTAAATTTTGGTTTATTCTAAGTGCTCTAGCAGAGAGTTGGAACTTCATGGGAAGATCTGTCCTTCCCTCCTTCTCTCTCTCTCTCTCTCTCATTCTCTCTCTCTTACACACACACACGCACACACACAAAGACACACACTTTAGAGGCTTTTTTTTTTAAAGATTTTATTTATTTATTTATTAGGAAAGAGAGAGAGTGAGAGAGAGCAGGTCAGAGTGAGAAGCGGACTCCCCATGGAGCCGGGAGCCCGATGTGGGACTCTATCCCGGGACTCTGGGATCATGACCTGAGCCAAAGGCAGTTGCTCAACCGACTGCGCCACCCAGGGGCCCATAGAGGCTTTTTTTTTTTTTGAAGATTTTATTTATTTATTTGACAGAAAGAGACACAGAGAGAGAGGGAACACAACAAGGGGGAGTGGGAGAGCGAGAAGCAGGCCAACCGCTGAGCAGGGAGCCCAGTGCAGGGCTGGATCCCAGGACCCTGGAATCATGAACTGAGCCGAAAGCAGATACTTAACAACTGAGCCACCCAGGCCCCCCCCCCCCCGCCCGACTTTTTTGTACTAGGAATTATGGAAATATATTTAAGACAAAACACAACAAAAATTAAATGCTGTATGATGTGATATAATCAGACGACCTGGATAAAAATCCAGGAACATAGCTCTGTGATGCTGAACAGATGACATAGCATATCTTAGACTCATTTTTCTCATGTCAATAACTGAAGTAATAATTCTAAAATCGCAAGATTAAATTGAAGATCAAAACACCAAGCACACTATGGAGCTTATAATAAATCTAAAATGTTTGTTTTATTTTCCATTGATATAGGCATGATTCTCTATCAACTTACATAAACTTTAATGCCCAATATGTGCAAGAAACAAGCATTTCTTGTAATTTACCATCTCAAAACTCTGTAAAAATAACTACCTCTGTTTTATAGCTAAGGAAACTGAATTTCCATTAAGTAGGTAATCATTTCTGACTATACAAAATGAGCAAGCATTTTCTATAGGATTTGAACCCAGTTCAGTCTTTTTTAAGATTTTATTTATTTAATTTTAGAGAGAGACAGTATCTGAGCAAGGAGGTGGAAAGGCAGAGGGAGAGGGAAAAAATCTCAAGTAGACTCCATGCTGAGCACAAAGCCTGGCATGGGGGTTGATCTCACAACTCTGAGATCATGACCTGAGCCAAAACCAGGAGTCTGACACTTAACCACTTGAGCCATCCAGGTACCCCAAACCCAGTCCAATTTCGATCCATGCTTTTTTCTACTTATTTCTGTAGAGTTTAAGCCTCTTTATCATAAAATAATTTATACTAATATTTTACTTTTAGAGATATGAATCTATACTAAGATTTTCAAACATAACACTCTAGCATTTGCTATTTCATACACTAAATATATCTAAAATTCTATGGAATCTGTAGTTATGTCCTGGTACTTTCATAAACACCACAGCATAATAAATAATCAAAATGGTATTTTTAGTAAATGAACTTAATTTTATATATAATATTAATATTTTATATTAATTATATTACACCTAATTTTATATACAATAATTAATATTTTATATTAATTTATTAATTGCACTGTTATTGGTTTCCTTAAAATATTGTTTTTGGCTATGGCATCCTCAAAAGACTCTTAGTTAAATCCTGAAAAATATTAGAATGTCTCCAGGCGGAGATAGCTACCACTTTTTACTGTTTATGATTCAGCATGTTTTGGTTATTCTTTATGATAGAACATAAATTTCTCTCATGAACACTAAAAAATGACAATGTCAGGAAAAAAAAAGGCATTCTGGAGGCCAGGCAAATGTCATAACCACTCTTAAAATCATATGCTACTTTTTTATGGTAGTATTTTAAAATGTTTTGCATTAGCAGCACTCCGAATCATTATAGTGAAGATTATTACACTTTTTTTCCTAGTAGTAGTATTTTATGTTCTTTCTTTGTGACATTTTCTTTTGGTCTATTTTGAGTTCATCTCCCTTTCTGTCAAATATTCTTTGGTAAAATGTTTTAACAGTCCATTTCTCATCTTTGAGACTGTATTTCTCAGTTTGATTACATGTCTCCTATCGGCAGTTTGGAGACACGTGCCATTTTTGCCACAATCTCACAAGCACAGAAATCCACCTTTGTATCACCTTTCAAGTTTACACATTTTTCCACACGCCAAGCTCTCAGGGATCTGTCTTGTCACTTTTTCATGTGTCTATGCTTGGGAACCTCTTCTGTCACTTCCTGCTGTAATCATTGTAGGTCCCCTAAGTGCCACACATCCATTTGCTGCCATGCTTGCCCAGACCTTTCTGTGGAGAAAATCCCAGAGTAGCTTAAGCTTAGAGTAACAGAGGGGAAACATCAGCATACTCGTGCACACAGAGGATCTTTCTTTCTCTTTATAGCTCAGTAGTTAAAGAGCTCAGAACCAGGAGTAAGCTTCCTGGGTTCGAAGTCCAGCTTTTCTAAAAGTAACTGTGTGACAGTTGACAAATTACTTAACCTTATTGTGTTTCAGCATTCTTAGTAGCAAAATGGGAATAAGTCATATACTTACCTATGAGTGTTATGCTTAGAAGTGGGCCTAATATGGGACAGTTATCATGTAAAATTTAGTTATGACTACTGATACACCTAATGCTACTATCAGTATATTGCCATGACTATGACTGCTATAGTCATACAAGTAAAGATTTGTTTAGATGAAAGTATGCCAAAATCAAAATACTGATTTTGGAGATTTCATCCCATGTACCTCTCCCGTACTGATTCGAAATCTTGAACATCCATACTAATGTTACTTATTTCCTTCTCATAAAAGTCTTTGCTCAGGGAAAACAAAAATAAGCGACAAACAAAAAAACAAAATGATTCCTTTCACATGATTAGAAATGATAGTGACTTTCCAAATCTTTCTACTTGTTTAAGAGGAAGACAACCAAGCCAGAGAAATACTTAGCTTTGTTAAATACATTTTAAGCATCGCAGAACTTTACATGCATCACTTACTCATCCAACTACCCTGTCAAGAAAGTATTATTGTGCCATTTTACGAATGAAGTTATTAAAGTGGCATAGCTTGTTCAAAGTCAGATATAAAGTTAGAGTTTGTATTGTATTGTCTTTTCTGTTTCCAAAGATAAAGAAATGAAATCTTAAGTTCAAACCTGAAATTTCTGATTGAGTCACTCTTCATACATAACTAGCTGAATGGAATGGGATTTTGAGCAGGTAGTGATTGGGCATTTTCTAAGCACGCTTGCAATTTCTGCTTATAGTTGACAACTGTATATTTCTATGGCTTCCTCAAGCTTGGTGAAATAGGTAAGCAGTAGATAGGGTGGCATTCGGATGCATTCGCTACTCTTTGGGCTAGAGCACAGAGAGCTGCCAATCTTGTCTTGTATCCATCAATTTATTCAGCAGGTAATTAAATTAATCTTCAGTCTATGTGAGACGTTGTTTTTTAGTATGCTATTCACTTAATGTTAAATTCTAATTGCTAAAGATTATTCTTTCTAACCATAAATTATTGTTTAGATCATTGTCTTAGCTGTGGCTGGTATAACAAAATACCATAGACTGAGTGGGTAAACAAAGCAGGATCTATTTCTCATAGTTCTGAGTGATCAGGATGCCAGTTAATTTGGTTACCTGGTGAGGGCTCTCTTCCTGGCTTGCAAACATCTATCTTCTTGTTATAGCCTCACAAGGCAAAGATCTTAAGTGCTGATCTCTTCCTCCTTTTATAAAGACACAAATCCCATCATGAGTCCCCACTGCCTTGACCTTAACCAAACATGATTAACTCCCAAAAGACCCAAATACCATGACATTGAAAATTAGGGCTTCACCATATGAATATAGGGGGTGCACACAGACATTCAGTGCATGAAAATCATGTTTCTTTTCTGTTCAAACTCTTTAATGATTGCCTGAAATAATAAATTAAAGCATGTTTCACCTTCTTCTCTTGAACCTACTGCTATTACTGCAGCTCCATGTAGAACCCCACCCCCTCATTCACCGCCCCTCTCCACCTGAACCTTTTCTAAGTTCTTGTAATGTATTTTCCCCCCTCTGAGAAGAACAGAAGTTCTCCTCCTGGTTACTCATCCTCAGTTTCCTCCAGGTTAATTTATCTTCAAATCTCTGCCCAAGTGTTAACTTCTTAGAAATGTCCTCTCTGAATTCCAATACCTTACAAATTTAGTCCCTCTCTTATTCTTTCTGTTAATTCTCTATTTTTCACCTTCACAGCATTTATCAAAATAAGTAATTACACATTTAATTACATTTGTTTGTCTAATGATTTTTTTCCTACCTGTGAACTCTTGTGGGGTCAGAGACCATTTCATTCCTGTTTACCATCATAATCTCAGCACCAGGCAGAATCTGACACATAAAAGGAAATTAATAAGTAGTTATTAAGAAGGCAATGCATAAATAGAGGGTAGTTTTTTCTGTCCTAGCAAAATATTGTGGGTTTCATAATCATATTGGTATATATTAAAAAAGAAAAAAAAAACCCACAAAACGCAGTTCCTGGATGACCTCAGGAGGGTTTCTCAATATTCTTGAAACTCAGATAATCTTCTCAGTAAAATGGGTATATAAATACCATATTCACCAGAACATTTTGAGAATTAAATGTGTAAATCTTCTGGCTTAGTATGTGTTAGTTTCCCTCTCTTTCCACTTGAGACCTAGCACTGATGAAATCTATTCATTTGACATTCTTCCACTAACATCATGATTGCCTTGTAAGAAGCAGCTTCTGAATTTTCTTCTCATTGGTCATTATTTTGATTCCTTTCTTTTTTTTCTTCACAAGTTCATGACTACATACAGTGTCTTAATTTATTATTTTAGTAAGTTGGAAAGTAACTATAGTTTTCACCCATCTCTGAAGATGAGAACCAACAAGATGTGAAAAGTCTTCTTTAAATTGTTGGTAGTGGTGGTTTCTGTTTTAAGCAGCTTATTTGTTGGTAGTCTAAATTCTGATAAACTGTTTGGAAATCTTAGTTTTTCATGGTCTGAGAATGATTTACCACTGGAATGAGTATGAAGGCATAAAAAAAAAGAGATTAGTGGATTGTAAAATAATACATATGATTGCCAAATTTTAATCAGAGGGATATTTTTAATATAAGTAACTGTTAACAGTTGCAAGAGTATGTTCGCCATTCTTCCTAAAGTGTTTATTTGTAACTCTTTTGCTTTTCTGGTCTGTTTTCTCAGTTACCTCCTCTCAAAATGTAATATCCAATAAAGGTAATTAAGGAAATACTCATAGAGGGGCGCCTAGGTGGCTCATTAGGTTAAAGCCTCTGCCTTCGGCCCAGGTCATGATCTCAGGGCCCTGAGATTGGGCCCCGCATCGTGCTCTTTGCTCCACCGGGAGCCTACCTTCCCCTCTCTTTCTGCCTGTCTCTGCCTGCTTGTGATCTTTCTCTCTGTCAGATGGATAGGTGAAATCTTAAAAAAAAAAAAAGTGCATTTAAGAAAAGAAAATACTCATAGAAAAAAGTGTTCCAGGGGTGCCTGGGTGGCTCAGTCATTAAGCATCTGCCTTCGTCTCAGGTCGTGATCCCAGGGTCCTGAGATGGAGCCCGAATTGGGCTCCCTGCTCGGTGGAAAGCCTGCTTCTCCCTCTCCCATTCCCCCTGCTTGTGTTCCTCTCTCGCTATGTCTCTTTGTCAAATAAATAAAAATCTTAAAAACAACAACAACAACAACAGAAGGTATTCCAAGGATACCGGGGTGGGTCAGTTGGTTAAGCATCAGACTCTGATTTTGGCTTAGGTCATGATCTCTGGGTCATGAGATCAAGCCCCTGCAGGGCTCCACACTGAGTGTGGAGTCTCCTTGATTCTCTCTCTCCCTCTCCCTCTGTTCCTCCCCCTGCTTGTGTGTGCTCTCTAAAAAGTAAAAAAAAATTAAAAATAAATTAAAAATAAAAGAAAGTGTTCCACCTCCCTCGACCCCTCCAATCCAAAGATAGAGCTATGATCTCTAAAGAAAGAAAATAAAGTTCGAGAGGCAGAAAAATATATATGAAATGAAACAAAGTAGCCATTCTCCATGAAGTTAGTCCTCCAATTCTGTGATTATTATTATTTCATTGGTTTATAAATGGTACCTAATTATGTTTTAATATTTTATAAATGATAAAAGTAGGTAACAATGTAGGCAGTGTTTTGATGTTAATTACTGAAGAAACTACAGCCAGTATTTTTGCTGTTCAGTAATAAAGTCATTATTACTGTTGGCTTCAAATTTATGAAATTGAGAAAAACACTATTTATAAGCATATGTATGGCATCCCTGTTCCCTAGAGTACAATTTTCATCTTTTGTTCTTTCTTTGAATTGGAAGTGCATTTCAAGGAAACTTTTTGTATTTTAAATATCTTTAAATACTCCAGTAGAATAAATCCCTATTTGTGAGCTATAACTCTACACTAGTTCATTCATTCTGCTCTAGTTGCTTACACTCATAAATCCTTATCCATGTAAAAACTACTTGATGATTTTAAACATAGAAGCATCAATGTTTGGTGGCAAAATATCCAGAAACCTTAGATTTAATTGGCTCTTGAAGCAATATGGTGACCTTAATAAATCTCTGGGCAGCTGGTTCTTTGCGTTTGTCCATATTTGGCCGATGAGTCCCCTAGGCAACTTGGTCTGTGTTGTTTCCTTTATAAGAATACCATGTATTTTCTGTCCTCTGATGACCAAAAGAGATTAGAAGTAGTGTTTTTTGATGCAGTAATCTGTAGCATGGCAGGTGAGTTTGATTGGCTTATATGAGAAACTTATATCCTTAAAAATGTCCAGCATTGACAACTAACTGAAAACTAATTTGAAAAATATTTTTGAAGGAAGCAAATACATGGCTTTAGCAAAACAGATTTTCTGAGATTTCATCAAATTAAGGTATAAATGAAAATTTGGCTTGTATTAATTTTATTCAGATAACAAGTGGTATGAGCCAAGACATTGTAACCATATCTCAAAAAAAAGAAAAATTAAGCATTTTTTTAATCTTAAAAATTTTATTTATTTATTTGAGAGAAGGGGGGGAAGAAAGAATGAAAGAGAGGAAGGAAAGAGAGGAAGAACATTAACAGGGGAAGCAGTAGAGGGAAAGGAGAAGCAGGCTCCCTGCTGAGCAGAGAACCCTGATGTGATACAGGGCTTGATCCCTGGACCAGGGCATCCTGACCTGAGCCAAAGCCAGACTCTTAACTCACTGAGCCACCCAGGTGCCCAAGCATCTTTTTCTTGTTGTTGTTCAAACAGAGTCATGGTTCTTGTTTCAGATGCTCTTCCCTGAAAAAAAAAAATAATAAAGCCCTGTGAATCCAGACAGAAATAGAATAAATAGTATGTTAAGGAAAATAAAAGTATGTTAAGGAATTATTACAGCCGAGGGTCATTAGCTTTAATCAAGGGCCAGCTTACAGACAGAACAAGAAGCAGGAGGTGATTTGGTCTTAAGCCAGATCAGAAGCCATGCACCATGGAAGCCATCTGGATGCCCAGAAAATTAGTTTAAATTCTGGTCATTGATTTTTATTTAATTTGGAGTAAGTCCTTAAATTCTAGGACAAGAGCAAATCTTTTTACAGATAGACTGGAAATCTCCCTTTCTTCAGGTCTCTTTTACTATTATAAAGTATTCTAAGCCTATCATTTTTAGAAATGCCACTGTCAAAGAAGCTAAGATGCAAAATGATAAATCTCAGTTCAACCCTAGCAAATTTGAAATCTCCATATTTATTCAGATGTGCACCATATGTTGATATTTTCTTTTTTGTATTCTTCAGGAAAAAAAAGTTCATTATCCATCTAGGAAAAAACTGAATTAATTTCTGTGTAAACATTTTTGATATCTGATTCTTAAAGCAATCCATTGTCTTAGAAGGTTAATGTTTCCCACAACTCCTGTTATTCAATTGTTTACTATCAAAAACCCACCTATATAGGTACTGTTCAATCTGGTAGCCACCAGCCATATGTAGCTATTTAAATATGAATTTAAATTAACTAAAATATATTAAAAAATTAGTTTCTCAGTCATAGTAACCATATTTCAAGTCTTCTGTAACCACAAGTAGATATAGACTATTTCCATCATCAGAGAAAATGCTATCAAACAGTATTCCAAACCAGGTGTGTTGGTAAACTATGGCCCATTAGTCAAATCTGGCCCATTGCCTGTTACTGTGAATAAAGTTTAATGGGAACACAGCCATGCCCATCCGTTGAAGTGTTACGTATGAGTGCTTTACCCTGCAAAGGCAATGTTGAGTAGTTGTGACAGATAACAGTGTCTCCCACGGAGCCTAAAATATGTACTGTCTGGCTTTTTGCAAAAGATGTCTGCTGAACTCTGAACAAGACCATTGTCTACAGTACCTTTTTAAGGGCTATAAAAATGAGTAGCTCTTGACTTTTGCTTTCTATTTTTTAAATTTTTATGTAATTTATGTTTTGCATAAACATGTTTCAAGGTCCGTATCTTGGGCTCTCCTTATAGAGTGATAGTCTAAAGAGCTTTTTCAGATCCAGGTAGGAAAATGATTGCAAGGAATGGCTACTTTCATTGTTTATGTCAAATTGAAGTAATAAATTCTCTAGATACAAGGAATGCTGGGTATTACAGCAGCTAAGCCTGCCATTACAACCACAAAATGTATCATAAATCAGCTTGGAGTTTGGAATATTTACAAGCCTTTTTCTTCATGTCTGTTTTATAACATGTAACAAATGCAGTTCACGATGTTCCTCAGTAATTTGAAGTTCATTTTGTATTTACAGACTCGATTGCACTTTATATGCAAATGACTCATTATACTTTAGAAAAGCAGTATGTTAATTTGATTAATTTCTTACCTTATTTAAATCTTATGAAATGTCACCTGCCATTCAATCTACACACCAGTTATAACAAAACAACAAACATTACAAAGAGCTGAAGCATTAAATTTCTCCTAATCAGAAGACAGGTATGACAGGATTCACTTTATGCACATACAAATACTGGATGTGTTGGAGATGTGGAACTCTGCAACCAACCCCTCCATGCGCCCTAAATAACAAGCTTTCTATAATAAAACTATCCATCTAAAATAGACACCTGGGAATGTTGATTCCATTTTATATGTGGTTTGCAGTAGTTTGTGAATTAGGCAATTTCTGTTTGCAAGTCTGAGGTACAATATAAATAAAACATTGCTTTGCAAGTATCCTTTGTGCAACTCTTTGTATCTAACATGATGCCATCCCCTTTGAAGGAGTTTGCTTCCTCTTGTCATTGCCTCTGGTCATGGGGAATGATAAGGATAATTATGTTGTCTACCCCTGTGATACTTGGTGCTGTGTGTCTCCCTGGTAGGATGCCATATTTCCTCTTTTCAAAGCAGCTTCCGTTCCTTCTGTCCACTGTTCTCTCAGCTTTAAGGAAAGGGGAAATGTACAGCATAACACTGCAGGCTAGAATTTATTCCTGGAAGCCACAGAAGGGAAATTAGCATGGTTAGGTGGAAAAAGCAACTCTTGAGCAGAGTAACCCTGTAGGGTAAGTTGGCTATCTCGTGCTAATGCTGTGAGGAGAAGGAATGGTATTTTAGTGCTAAAGACCTGTGTCATCATGCGGTCCTTGTGGCATAACGGGATGGTTTATGAAAGAGAGTAAAGCTCAGGGACTCTTGTTTGTCCCAGCAAGCCATGGGAAATTGTGGCACATGAGAAGGAATATCACGGTGAAGGAGGCTTGGACCACTTGGAAGTCCTGGGGCATCTAGAAAGCAAAACACAGACATTTTATGATGTAAGGGAAACAGTAATTTGAAGAAAAGGGATAAGAATATGAGAAAAGCTGAAGAGAGGATTTGTTAAGTAAAGAATATTCAAATGTAAGAAAGAATAACACATATCTGTGATTCATTAGGAAAAGCAAATTCAAAGGAACAGTAACTAGCCCAATAGAAAAGAAAGTATAATAAATCATAGAAATTGTCCTGATAATGCCTTAGCTAAATATTCTTTTTGTTTTTAAGGTTTGTGTTCAAAATTGGCTGTTTGGGGGGATACTTTTATTTTGTATTTTTTTTTGATTGAGTGATACTTTTTCTTTCCAGGTTTGGCAAGAATGATTCTTATTTCTCATGGATTGCATCCATTTTTATATAAGATGGTTATCTGAAGCTGTTTCTACTTGCATTTTCTTTTCACTGGAATGAATAATAAGGAGCTTTTGTAGTTCTTTTACTGCAGAACTTTGTAGTGACCTTGAGTAAAGTAGGAGTATGTAGACAGACATCTGGTAATTCAGAGGTTATTGTTTGCATAAAAAGCAGGGGAAAGATTTAGTAAATATGAGAGATATGTATAGCCAGATTAGTAGGATATTATTAATGACTCTAGACCATGGTATATATTTTAATTGATGTTTATTAATAGCTTTGCTCCCTACGGCTTTGTAATATAACATTTACCAAACTTCTTTTTTGATGGAATTTACATATGGCACATCAGGATGATTAAAAGCCAGCAGTCTTTTCACAGCATGGCAAAAAATAGGATTTGATTTATCTTCATGCCTCGCCTACCACTTACTGTGACTCTACTTTTGAAATTTTAATATTCTCATTTCTCATAAGGAGTTTGTTATGTAAAATATTATGTAAATAACTTTTTACATTTCTAAGAATTTTTTTAATCTTTATTTAATAAAGTAGTTGTATAATGAGAGGAAAGGTAAGTTTGGTTCTTATAATCTGTAATGTTTTTTCAGGGGATGATAGGTGTTTTAAATTAAGCAGAATTTTATGTAGTGTAGCATATTGGTATGTCAAAATTACTAATACAAAGACTTTTTTTTACAAGTATTTAGAAGATTTTGAAGTATTCCACGTGTGTAGAACTAGCTATCTTGGCATATATTAGCACTGCTAGAACATTGCTAAAAATTAGGAGATTAGGGGTGCCTGGGTGGCTCAGTCAATTAAGCAACACTCTCTTGATTTTGGCTCAGGGCATGATCTCATGGTCATGGAAGCAAGAACCGCATCATGCTTCGTGCTCAGCAGGAGTCTGAGATCCTCTCGCTCCCTTTGCCCCTTCCCCTGCTTGTGCACTTCCTCAAACAAATAAATAAATCTTTTAAAAAATTAGAAGCTTAACAGAATAGATTTTGCTATTCTTCCAGCAAATGCGATTCTGAATTCTAGTTAAATTGATGTGATATATAGAGTAGTAGATATATTAAAATGTTATATGGTTATAAAATGCAGATTGATGATAGTACAAGTACACCTGTGTGTATGAGAGAGAGAGAGAGAGAGAGAGAGAGAGAAAGAGAGAGAAATAGTACAGTGTTAATATGAGAAGAAAATGCTTTTCTTTCCACAAATAGAATCATCATACTGTTTAGTGAGTGTAGCTCACTCATATTTTAACATGACAGGATTATAACAAGTTAATTTGAGTGATATTCTAATTTAGGTAAAATAGACTACAAACTTACTTTAATAATTTCCTTCCCTTATTCTATATAAAATAATACTAGCTACTCTGAAGTAAGAACTCATTATGTGTGAGCAATTTTTAAAAAAGATTTTACTTATTTATTTGACAGAGAGAGAGATCACAAGCAGGCAGAGAGGCAGGTAGAGAAGGGGGGGGGAAGCAGGCTCCCTGCTGAGCAGAGAGCCTGATGCAGGGCTCAATCCCAGGACCCTGAGATCAGGACCTGAGCCGAAAGCAGAGGCTTTAACCCACTGAGCCTCCTAGGTGCCCCATGTGTGAGCAATTTAACAACATCATCTTCAGATTTATTGTAACCTTGAATTATAAGTAATTTATATTCTATAGTTGGGTCAAATACAGACTCAGGGTTTGTATTAAAGTAACAGTGGTCATAGACAGCAAGTGGCAGTATCAAGATTTGAACTCAGAAATCCATAGCAAAAGCTGGATTCAAACCAAAGTTTACATTGTTCTATTTAAAAATTGAATCACTCTTCTCTTTATTAATGAAAAACAAGATATATAAGACTTGTTTGAATATTGCAATTTTAATTTTAGTTCTAGCAAATCCTCCTTGGGTGTGAGGTTTTGAGGTGAGTATTTAACATACTAGGGAGAAGGTGTAGGACTTTGTTCCTTCAAATGCTGAGACACAATTCTAACAAGTGCTCTCAGGCATATAGTTCTTTAATAGCACATATTTTATTTAAGTGTCTAAACCACATTCATGCTCATTGTTCCTTTTTGATCCCCACAGCGTGCAAACAGCTTACTGACAGGAGAGTCTCATTAAATCATGATACGGGGGGAGACCCTGAGGCTCCTCATTCAAGGGTACATGGTCTTGAAGCAACTGTGTTGTGACTCAGGTTCAGGTGTTGAAAGCTGGTTTCCTCTTCCCACTTTCCCTACAGCTGCTTTCATGAGTGAAAGAGGAAAAAGCCTGCTTTGTTCACATTGTTTTAGTGCTCAAGAAAAAGAAATCACTGAGAAGTTTGAAATGCTGGGATAGATTTCAAAGGTAAAAGCCGCGGGTCTACATGTCAGGGTCAGAAGAGGACAGACGGTGCTCTTTTTTATCACGAATTTTATCATGAAAACTATTGTCAGGAAATTGTTGCTGCAATTGCTAGTCTGCTTATAATAAAATCATAGTGTTAAAGTCACTCCGCATTCACTGCTTCTGTAGATTTGATTCTGTTGGATGGAGTTGGGTTTTTGCCATGTCAGTCTGATGTGGGAAGTGAGGGAGGTGATGGCTGAGATACAGGAGCGAGTGCCTAATCAGCTACACTGACCTTTAAGGACTGTAATGTCGTGAGTTGAATACATTATATTGCAGAGCTATATATAACACTGTGTGGGGGTGGCAGAAGATTTCGAAATGTATGCTTTTTAAGACTGAATATATTTGTGAGTAGGAAAAGCTTTTCTTTTTTTTCCCCTTTTTTTGGAGAAGCTTCTTAATACAACACTCAGATTAGGAGTTGCTTCGCCTTCTTTTCTATAGGGAAGTCTGGATTTAACATCTCTATGATGGATTCACAGGCATCATTTTCTTGGTTTAAATGACACTAAAAGAGCTTTCATAGTGACAGTGGCTTAAATAAAAATATTAAGATTACATTTTTTAAAAAGCAAAACAAAACAAACAAAAACTTCAAACAGTTTTGCAGTATTCTTTCAATGTTTGTGATTTCTTTGCTAAGTATGCTGGCAAATAAGAATGTAATATATCCGTTTGACTAAAGTCAATCATATTGACACGTAAATCAATATATCTTAAAAGTTCAAAGTTCCCTAATTTTTTAGTAAAATATATTTAAGATGATACTAATATTTTTAAAGGCTTTACATTTTCAATTATTACCATGAAATGTCTCCGGAACGTGTAAAACTTTTGAAGTTTCCAGTTTTCTCAATTTTCCTTTCTACTGCCCCACTACTTATGATACCCAGTGTATACAAATTCCTTTGCAGTTCTATCCCGAGTTCCCTACTCTTAGCCTTACTGATATGACATGCTTTTGCTCTATTCTTCCCTATTCCATTGTATTTGCCTTTAGTTCTATTCCGTCAGAGATCTACCAGATAATTTAATCTTTATTTAATAGATTAAATTAATAAATTAAATAAAAAAATATTAAATAAATCTTTATAAATCATCCACGTTCTTGTTAATGATTGATTTTTTTTTTTTTGGTCATAAGCTTCCATTCATTAGGGTTTTTTTCAAGGAGTAAAAATGACAGGTGAAAATTAAATGGATTGAATAAGAGAAGGGGGGATCAGTTAAAGATGACAATAATTTTGGCCTGAGTGATTGGACAGATATGAGTACTACTTTCTAAAATAGGGGAAAATAGATAAAGTGAAGTTTAATAAATAGATATTGGTGATGTTGGATAAAATCAGGAGTTCAGCTTGGGAAATATTGTTTGCATTGCCTCTGCCATCAAAGCAGAAATGTTCCTTAGAAAGTTCAATATATAAGTCCAGAGTTAGGATAGAAATACAACTAGAGATAATAAATGTCTGATTCATGGATTAGATATGACAGTCTCGGAGAGAGTAAAAGAGAGACCAGGACCTGGGAAAAAGCACTTGGGATCTTCATAATGATAAATCTATTTTCCCATTAAGTATGATTTTAATGGAATTTAAACTTTCAAATTGCATATTATCACATTATTCATGTTATCATGAAAGCCAAATGAAATCCTTCAGGGTTATGTTCATTTTCATCAAAACCTGTAGGATAAAGGTGGCTTTCACTATTCTAGGCTATCAGCTGTAGTAAACAAGGAGCCCTCAAATCTCTTTTAATTTCAGAAGATTAACACACCCGAGCCTTTTATCAGCAGTTTACCTGCAAAGTATTTTGACTATTTTGCGTTCTGGGCTTGTTGTAGATCTTTGTTGAACACAGAAGTCAGTAGAAAAGCGACATCTTTAAGGACAGATACTTTTCATGTTAGAATCGAGACTATTTAAAATATATTGTCTATAAAATTCTTTAGAGATGACAAATACACTTCTTCAAGCCAGTGGAAACATAATCAACATTTACATCACAGTATTTTTAGTCTAGACCTGGCTTCAAAGTACTACTCCCCTTACTCTGCACACCATGCAGATAAGATTCTTCTAAACTCGTATATTTGGGGTAAAGGTGTGTCTAATTTATCATCCCCATTATGATTTTAACGTGCAATTTTCAAATATTTGTCAAATAACAATTTTATAGAAAGCATTTATTATAATGGATACTGTATTAGTCTGCCAGTGCTAACAATACAAAATACCACAGACTGAGTGACTTAAATGACATAAATTTATGTTCTCAGAGTTCTGGAGTCTAAAAGTCTAAGATCAAGGTGTTAGCAGGTTTGGGTTCTCCCAATTTCCCTCTCCTGGGCTTGCAGATGGCTGTTTTTCCCTGTGTCCTCACATGGCCCTTTCTGCGTATGCCCATGCCTGGTGTCTTCCTCTTCTCATAAGGATGCCAGTCCTTTTGGATTAGAGCCCACTCTTCTGACCTCATTTAACCTTAATTATCTCCTTAGAAGTATTCTCTCTATTAGGAGTTTAGGCTTCAACATATGAATTTAGGGGGGTACAATTCACTCCATAACAGATATTAAATCCAGTGAAATGATTATTAAAATATAATCTTGTCTTCAAATCCTTTCCAGCCAATTTGTCAAATACATACAGTATATGTATTTTTCTTCATTATATACATCATGTATATGCACACATATGTATCTATATGCACACACACACATACACATTTATATACATATAATATATACAGAATATATTTACAAACATTATGGAAGGTATTATATGGTAACTTCTTTGTAAATAAAAAGTATTATCAGAGTTTAGATGTTAATAGGCAGAGAAATGAGAGTAGGTACCAAAGGAATATTTATAAAGGAAAGATGACTATAAAAAGTGGCCAGGCACAGTATTGCAGGATAATAGGCGCCAGGTTCTGGAGGTAGACTACATAGGTCAAATCCTGGCTCCATTTGCTGTGTAAACTGAAAAATTAATTTTTTATCTAAACAACAGTAATTACAACAACAACCACAACTTGAATTGTTGAGGGAATTAAATTACATAATGTAAAGGGGTGCCTGGGTGGCACAGTTAAGTGACTGTCTTCAGCTCAAGTCATGATCCTGGAGTCCTGGGATCAAGTCCCACATCAGGCTTTCTGCTCAGCAGGGAGTCTGCTTCTCCCTCTGACCCTCCCCCTCTAATGCTCTCTCTCATTCTCACTCCTTTAAATAAATAAATAAAAACTTAAAAAAAAAATAATTACATCATGTATGTAAAGTCTCCTGTCAAAGACTGGAACAAAATAAGAAGCCACTAAATATCCTTTATTATTATCCATACATTTAAATGAAAATAAAAAGTGTGTAGACAGATAGACAATAAAGAGGGTACACTGTTAGTACTTTCTTAATAATCTAAAAAAATCAACCTTTCCAAATCTTCTTGCATGAAAGTATAGTAGTGGCTCTCACTCAATTGCTCTCCACCAAGACATAATCTATCATCTCCCAGAGTGATTGATTGCCTGCTTCTTTTCATGAGTTGATTGCATTATGGCAGCCCATAAATTTCACTCCTCTTAAAAAAAAATTTTTTTTTCACTCCTCTTTAAAAACCATAAGAGGCTCTACGACATCTCTCCCAGGTTTTAGAACCGTCTCTCATCCATTGAACCACAAAGAGTTAACCTTGCTCTGGAATGTTCATGTAGTAGATCAGTAAAGGCCAGCTCTCTCAGCCCCAAAGAAGGACCAGGAGAAAAAAGACACCTTACTGCCAGAATTGTCTAATCCCTGCCCTGAGAAGTTGGCCCCAATCCTCACTAAGGAGTTTACCTTAACATCAGTGCAATTCATTTCTTAGGAAACCCAAAATTTTATTGATTATATTCCAGGCATTGTGCCACATACTCTAACATCTCCTTCAGGGTGAAATCAGATTCTTTAAAGCATTGTTGGGGCACCTGTTTGGCTCAGTGGCTTAAAACCTCTGCCTTTGGCTCAGGTCATGATCTCAGGGTCCTGGAATCAAGCCCCACATCAGGCTCTCTGCTCAGCGGGGAGCCTAGTCCCACCCCTCTGCCTGCCTCTCTGCCTACTTGTGATCTCTCTCTCTGTCAAATAAAAAAAAAATCTTTAAAATAAAATAAATAAAATAAAATAAATATAATAAATAAAATAAAATAAAATAAAGCATTGTTGTTTCATTAGTCTTTCATCTTTTACAACTCATAGGATAACTTGTATATTCTATTTACCAGGCGGTTCATGCATCCTCAAAACCCATGTAACCACACCATTGTTAAAACCAGAGTGAAAGAATGTCCGTATGTCAAAATTAAAACCTCATTCTAAATGATATTTTCAACTGTGCCCTCACTTTCCTGTTAAACTTACCTTTAAATATGTTGACATAGCTATTAGAATTGGCTACATGTCCTCCAGCTACTGTAGAAAGAAAAACATCCCCTACTGCTGTCATGACTTTATTATTTCTAATAAAGAATGAAATAGGAAGCATTTAAACCAAATAGCTAATTATAAGGAAAAAAATGTTTAGCATCAAATATCTGAAATCTAACATCGACAGTGGCAGATAGTCTACATTTAAGAAAGGAGTACTTTATGATTTTATCTAATAATTCAAATCATTCAACTAATTAAGAGTATGCTACACTGTTCTCTCAGGCTGGAGAGCTTTGTACAGAGCTCTTGAAATCATATGGTTGATAGTGGTCAAATTGTACCTCTAACAATTTTTACTGTAAAATGTTTTTGTTAAGTTTTCTGTCAGAAGAGCTGAAGAACTCCAGAACTTGCACCAATTTTTCTGCATAAATTGTTAATTTCATAAGAAATTCATTCTCCTGAATGGCAGCAGATGTCCTGTTTCTCTATATGGACAAAAATAAAACATGTTCCAAAATGTACATAACAAGTACACTGCCTTCTAAAAGCATACACAAAGTTATAGAACTCTTTTGACCAAAACTATAGAATATCAAAACATCATATGTTCCCTAAAAATTCACTGTTTCCCAGTGTCCTGAGAGCATTTATATTTTACTCTAATCCTCTTCTCTTTTTAAATTATGCTTAATATTTCTTTTTCAAATTAGTAATCAAGTCTAATATTTTTGGGTATCTCGAGAAAAAAGTTAAAATGGAAAGCAATTGAAATTATAACACAACTTATAAGAAAAATAATGTTAAGACATAGGCAAGTAATTGCATACTTGTTTTGAGACTAAGTGTGTTTTGGTTAAGTGTAGAGGAGAGACAAATTCAGAGTGATGTCAATGTATGAATACCAAGCACAGGGAGTTCTTGAAGGAGGCCCATTGAGCTGGCTAAATATTATTATGGGAGCAAGCAAAAAGGAAATAAACATTGCTAGCTTAGAAGATTACATGAGAGGGGCACCTGGGTGGCTCAGTTGTTAAGCGTCTGCCTTTGGCTCGGGTCATGATCTCAGGGTCCTGGGATTGAGCCCCGCATCGGGCTCCCTGCTTCGCAGGAAGCCTGCTTCTCCCTCTCTCCCTCCTCCTGCTTGTCTACCCTCTCTCACTGTGTCTCTCTCTGTCAAATAAATAAATAAAATCTTTAAAAAAAAAAAGATTACATGAGGAAAAGCGTAGAAGCCTATGGAAAAGATCAAAGAGAGATGCAAAAGAATGGCCCAGTTGATGTGAAACTATTATCAGAGGGAGCTCGTAGATTGGACATAATAGACAATGTCCCACTTTTATGAATTTTCATCTCTTACGGCTAAAGTTAAACTTGGTGACAATATCTTATATCTGTCAAAAAGTAGAAAAGGAAGAGAAAGGAAGGAGATGAAGGAAGAAAGGAGAGTAGGTAGGAAGGATCTGTTATATTCAGTCATTCAATTCCATATTACTTAGATGCCATACAACTTGCAAAGTCTTTTGCTACACATCGTTTAGATATATTTAATATTGGCAGAACAGCCTGAGGCAGACCCATCATCTCTGCTACACCTCCCAAACACAGACCAGAACTGTGCTTCAGGATAGGAACTCTGAGATCTGGTGCTTTTCAAGGTATATTTTTTGTTTGTTTTGTTTTTAATTTTTTTTCTAAATTTTCTAAATTAAATTTTTCTAAATTAAATGTTTTAAAGAAAGAAAAGAAAGAAAGAAAGAAAGAAAGAAAGAAAGAAAGAAAGAAAGAAAAAGAATGGGAAGGTTGGGGAGGGGAGGAGAGGAGAAAAGAGGAGAGGAGAGGAGAGGAGAAGAGCAGAGAGGAAAGGAAAGAGAAAGAGCTGAAGTTCCACTTTTTATCACCTAGGTTGTATGAACAAAAACTCTTCTACTCTTCCAGCATATTAGATGTCTATCTTAGGATGAGAATGTACAGATAAGAATGCCTACTATATTGTCCAATCTTTTACATCCAGTTTCCCAGTACAAGAAAAGATGACCATTTATGAAGAAATTTACACTTTTTAGAGAAAGCTTTTGTTTTCTTTGAATTAAATATAATATACTATAGATAGTAGTAATGTGAATACCTAAAATGTACCTGACCATGGCCACTTATAATACAAGAGCAGCTCTTAGGAATGTCCTAAGTCATGCTGCTCTGTTGCCTTTATGCTCAAGTCACAGGGACCGAGATTTTTACATACCTAAGAAGGTGATCTGATAAGAATGTTCTTCAAAATTCTAGCATCATGCTAAGCAAATCTTGGGTAGGCCTGTTGTTTGTCAATCCTGACATCTCTTTCATTTTTTAGGCAATTAATCACCTGCAGAGATACTAAGGTTTGCCTGGAATTTTTACATTTTGAGTTGCGTCTTTGATAGCATCTTCCAGATTTTATTTAAATGGGAATTCAAATAAACAATTAAAACAGCTAACCATACCCTCAAAACCCCCCTCTCTCCCCCTTGATAAAAGATGCAGGAGGCATTTCTGCCTGCTCTCCTTTTCATGCTTCCCACCTTGTTCTTCTTTTGTTTTAAAAGCTGACCAGAAGATAAAGATATATAGCAGAGCATTTGTTAATACTAGAATGAGTTTAAAGAAATAAAGTACTGCTATCATTAAATTATACATAAAGAAGATTAATTGGATGAAGAGACCAAAAAGGAGGGGAGAGACAGTAAACGGGGTTTTGGATCATCAACTTCAGTTTACTCAGAGATATGCAGAATACTAAAATGACTATTTTGATGAAGTTATTCCCTGCTGATGTCTCTTCTTTGCTAGTGAAGCACAGATCATACAATCAAATAGAAAGCAGTGAGTCAAATGAAGTAAATGGTAAAGGAGGTAAATGGAGTATTATATAATTCATGGAATGGTCAATGGAAAAAAAATTGAGACATATAAATCAGGACCCTATGCATATTTAGCAGATAGAAATATGTCAAGCACCATCATTTTCTGTCACATTTTAAAAATATTTTATATTGTTTATATAAAGTATTTTTTTATCTTTAAGCTTTTTGCGGTTAAAATGAAAGTGAAGGGATTTCATTTTTCTTATTTTTTAATAAGTTTGAAGCAGGGTTTCTAACACCTAAACAAAATACATTTTGTTGAATATACACTATTTTAATGAATATATTTGGACACACATCAAAATTATTTAAGTAAAATTATTTGTTATTTTGATGTAAAATTTCATTTGAAAACTATACTTTTTCAGGCTGGTGATAGCAGATCTGTAATATAATATCCAGCAAATGGATAGGTCTTTGCAAATATTTGTTCAGTGCAAAGCACTTGGAAATTTTGGCATGGTGATTTCATAAAATTCAAGCTGCTATTTATGATTGTTTGAATTATACAGTGCAATGGATGGCAGCAATTAACCAAGAAAATATGAAGTGAATTATCCAAATAATTAAATCAGAGCCTAAGCTGTAATTACATATTGAAAATCCACTTGCAACATTTAATAATGCAGCAAGACTTGCTTTATTTTTTGTCACAGGAAGCTGTTTGATATTGTGGAAAGAAGGCTAACCTAGCAATTAGGAACCCTCAGTTTACTGTCAACTCCAAAACTAACCTATCCAGTGTATGATTTTGTCACAGATTCTTTGACTTTAAAATAAGAAGGAATTAATGATTGCTTAGGTCCTTTCCGGCTCAAAGAATGCTGTGTCTTTACAAAACTTTTATAAAACTGGGGCACCTGGGTGGCTCAGTCATTAAGCGTCTACCTTCAGCTCTGGTCATGATCCCAGGGTCCTCGGACTGATCCCCACATTGGGCCCCCTGCTTGACGGGAAGCCTGCTTCTCCTTCTCCCACTCCCCCTGCTTATGTTCCCTTTCTCACTGAGTCTTTCTCTGTCAAATAAATAAAATCTTAAAAACAAAAACAAAACCAGAAAAACCTATAAAATGACCAACCACAAAGTAGAAGCTCTGCTTTGTTCAACATGTTAAGAATTGTTCAGATGTAAATAAGAAGTCATTGGTGTTCAGTATGATCAAGATTATCAGTTTTTGGATAAACATTGAAAATTCCAGCAAAGTTTTTTTTTTTTTTTTTTTTTTTATCATGGAGATCACAAGTCATCACTGCAGTCATAGAACAAGTTAGCTTTTAGATCAAGTTGGGATTTGAAACAAGTCGGCCAAGGTAGATAAGCTCACAGCGGCCCAACACCATTTAGTATCAGGGCCAAGGACAGCTGAACCTGTGTGGAAAATCACTACTCACATATAACCAAGAATAGTTACAATTACATATAGTTATAGTAATAGCATAGTATCATGCTGTGTTTATAAACCTGATCTCAGGTTATCAGTCCTGAGTTGTACACCAGCCTTTCCCACTTAGTTAACTGGGGTAACACGAGTCAGTTTCTCTATCAGTAAGGTGGTTCCTATGGCATAGCTAGAATGGCTAAAGAAAATAGTGGACTTACATAGTGCTCACCAGACAATGGGTGCTCAGTAACTGAATCCAGTATTACTATGATCGAGTGTACTCGTTGTGAAGGGAAAGAGGGGTAAGAGACAGGGAGTGTACGGCATGGATAAATTAATTCACATCCTCTCCCATCATATTCCCCAAATGATTTTTTTGCTGAGGAAACTGAATCCCTGGAGTTCCTGTATTTTTTTTTTGCAGCAAATTGGTGCATTTCCAATTGTGTGTGTTTTGTGCTTCCACAAATATTCAAGAGTAAACACTTAGAGTCTTGTAGGTGTGTGCTTACTCGAGCTTTATGCATTCTTTTTAAGTTAGACCAAACAGCTTATCTTTGTTCCACAGAACAGCATCCAGTACATAGAGTGCTGACTATTACAGAGAAAGCCTCTAATTCTGTTCGGGAAGATTAAGACACTGCCGAAAAATGAGCCCTTTGTCTAAGCAGAGATCAGGGAGAACACAAGCCCAAAAAACTACCTTCTTCCTGCTGCCTTTGCTGTCGCTCTGTGGCCTGCCCGAAGGGCACTGCCACCCATGTGCCATCAAACACCTCTCTGGGTCTTGGGAGGGGGCTGCAGCACCAGTGATAATTCTCTACTATTGAGAAAGGAAGTGGACTGTTCCATAGAGCCTGGGTGTCTGCCTTCTGGGAAAACCTACCAAGAGAGACACCTATTATTTACCTGCAGCCAATCATAGAGTGAGTATAAAGAGTTGGAGAATAATTTCAGACCTTTTCCATTGTATTTCTTCCTAGTTAAAAAGGGTCATAATGAACATTAAGGTTTTGGAGGGGACTCAACAAATAAGCCACCATCTATTCTCTGTTCCCTTGGGACATTTTAGGCAGAATGTTTTGTGAGACTGTGGGCCTCAGACCTCCTCTGTGCACTGTTAAAATAAACATGTACTGCCTGGTTAAATCACAGGTGATCTGGATTTCAAGTTACTGACAGCTTGCTTGGAACTCCCATTTAATCCCCACATTTATCCGCAAGCTCTCTTGATTTCAAGCCTCTTTCACTGGGCTGGAGCTATTTCATGTTATGACCTCAGAGATAACATGCCATAGTCTAAGATGTCTAGCTAATATGAAATTGCTTTAGCCTGTGGCTTTGCCTAAGGATAAATGTGTGCCACCCTGGCCAACATGAAGGGGAAATTTGCAGCAGTAAGAGCTCGACAGTCTAATTAATTATTTAGAGGTTTCAAGGGGGAAAAAGAAGTCTAGAGTCCCAGAGTTCCCATTTGCAATGCATTAAACAATCAGAATAATAAGAAAAAGCATAGAGAGACTGTAGTGGCTGTCTGGAATGTGTAGTATGTAATTTAAGGGCCAAAATTAGAAATAACCTAGGCTCTTAAAGACAATTTTAAGGCTGAAGGTTACAGGAAGGCAAATCCTTCTAGAATTGCAATACTGTTTTTTTTTCTCCTTTTGTCTTTATTTTTGTATCTTGAAATGCCTGCAGAGCTTTACTTCCTTGCTTCCTAAATTGCCTTCATCTATTAGAAGTCTTTGGCTGAGCATATAATTAAAGAGTCCAAATGTGAACACCGGGGAGAAAGGTGTCTAATAAAGTAAGTAGCAAATGTGAATTTATTAAAAGTAGGTCATGTCACACACTGTAATAGCCTTCTTTGGCATATCTCCTAACTTAAGAGATAAAAATAATGAAAGGATACTGCATGCTTAGTTTTGAGAAAGGGATTTGTTATAGTGCTACATAATAAATGCCTATAAATTAATTGGATAAATACCTGAAAGAAAGCCTGGCCATACAAAGTAGAGGAAGCATAATCAATAAATGCAGACCCTCTAAGTGGAGAGCTGCAGGGAGAGTCTCAAGGGGTCAGTATTAGCACATGTTAAGTATTTTGTTAATGACATGCTCACATCTGTGGAATACATTTTCTGATACCAGAATCAAATTAGCCAGCAAACACACAGAAGGGCAAAGCAACCTGCAGAGTTAACAGTAGTGAAATGAAAGTCATAATGAATATAAACTAATATTAAGATAGAGAATACACACGATGAATGTAACAGGAGAATCCAGTCTGGAAAATTGGAGACATATGCCTGATACACATTGGTGTATACATAAAAACAGTTGCATGCACAAGAGGAAAAACAAGAACTATAGATAACTATGCACAGTCACTTAATGGAGTTTTTCCATAGACTTCATGGCAAGTTAATGATGAGGAGATGAACTTAAAAGAATAAGAGCAGATATATTTTGAAAGAGGAAACAAATGGCTACTAAACATTTTTACTCTTCATATTCTTTAGTTATTGAAGAAATTTAAATTAAACTATTTGTTTTTAACTACAAAAGGAGAAAATTTAAAAAACTGATGACAATAGTCATTGTAAACTCATGTATCACTTACTGTACACCAGGTATTGCACTAAGTGACTTAATAGGTTAACTTATTTATAGTAACAATAGTCTTAGGCAGCAACTATTCTAGACTTTGATGGATAAGGTAGAGGGTAGTGAATGAGTAGTCTAAGGTCACACAACTTGAATCCATGGAATCTGGCCCCAGCATTGACGTTACTTCGTGCTATGACTACCCAATATCTCTGAGGTTGAAAAGATGTAGATTGTATTGTGCATGTTAGATTCAGAGAATATAAATTGCGAATTGGTTCTGATCTAGTTAAGGGAAGATCTCACATAAAAATCTGTTGTGGGAAAAGAGATTCGAGAGTTTAGGTCCATGATCCATTCAAGGAGATCAGTGGTTCTTGATGTGTAGTCCTTGAAACAACAGATCAGTGGCCCCTGGGCCTAACACAAACATATTGAATAAGAAATTTGAAGTTAGGGCCCCTGTGATCTGTGTTTTAACAATCTCTCTATATAATTCCGGCATACTCTCAGGTGTGGGAATCACTGATCTAGATAACCCAAGCTCTTTCTTATTGGTAAGTTAGATCCTCACAAATCAAAGATATTTACTCTTTAAATTTCCTAAATTTATATGCAGGATTTAAAAAGCAGCTAATTGTATTGCTGTTGACACACACTCTCTTCCCACCAATAAAGTTTCCATTATTCTGAGGCAGGAGACAAAGCATCTTAACTTGAACTGACATGTCTTTCTCATTCCCACACCTTCTCTTGAGGCTCACCTTCAACTTAGCTTGCCTTTGCATTCATTCTTTTCCAGCCACAGGCCATTCGGTCTTTTGCGGCCATCTCATTTTACTCCACTGGCCTTTTGTACCTGCCTTTCCCAAAGCTGATAATAATATGTTCGATCTTCTTCTCTACTAAACTCCAACTTAGTCTTAGATTTGAATTTTCCATTGCTTAGAAAATCCTTCCCTGACCCCTTTGATTAGCAAGTCCTTATTATTTGATCTTCTAACCGCTAGGACCTCTCTTGAAACCTGCATTGTGATTGCATTTTATAATTACTGATTTGACTGATAATTGCCCCCTTCCACTGGCCTGTGAACATCATTTGGATAGGTACCGTAAATGGCCTTTGATTGTATGATTCATTGAACAAATGAATGCAGGCATTCCTTCTGTTTTATTTCTTTCAATTCCAAGCATGGGATGTCTCATCACGAATTAAAAAGTTGATATCTTTGTCTTTTCAAGAATCAGCTAAAGGATCATCTCTGTAAAGAATGCTTTCTAATAGTTTGTAAAAAATGAAATCATTGAAAATATTACAGTTTCCTCAGCTTTCCTAGTATCCATACCCACATCATTGCAATCCTTTTTGGATTAGCTTTTTGAGAATCCCATGAAAATTCTGTACTTTCTCTTCAAAAAAAATTCCAACCTTGCATATAATTTCAAAAAAATCACAGAGACCCTGACATCTAGATAAAAACACTATTTTAAAAAAAAAAACTCGTTAGATACATATTTCCTCTGAAAATTTCATTCTGTTCTATTTTGACTTATGTCTTCCTTACAGTTATTTTGTAATTTGGAAATTTTAATTTGGAAAAAGGACTACAAATCCTAAATTAATTTGTAGTGGTTTTGTGATTATACGTACACATACAAACACTTCCCCCCCTCCCACAGGAATGAAATAGTTCGAATTTGTAGTATCCATCTTAACTTGTAAAGAAGGATACATCATAAATAGTCTTTGAAATTTTATAATTTATATCCTTTTTTCACTTAACAGAATGAATTAGCGGGATAAGTAGTACAAAAAGAGCATTGCTAAATAAATATCATTTATGGAATGCCAAAACTTAAAAAGTATAAAAGACTTTAGACAATTAATTATCCAAACATTTTATTTATAGGTGATGGGATTGAGGTCTTAATGTTATAACTGACTCATTAAAGATCAAACAATTAGGAAGCAAAGCCAAAATTAGAGTTCAGTTCTATGACATTTGACTATGACATTTAAAAAATAAATTGGAGACAGGTGTACTTTATCAAATATCAGAATCCAAAAAATTTACAATAATTAAGTCATCTTGAAAACCTTTAAGAAGGTTTAAGTTATGCAGGACAATCTTACTGAACAGGAACTCTACAATTACGTATTTCTTTAAGAATGGATCCTTATTTTTGTTTTGTTTTGTTTTTGTTTTTTAATGTTCTTGACTACCTATGTCTTGGTATATATGATTGATGTTATATTCTTAGAAATTTAATTACTTATTTTCCATAATTAAGGTAATATTATTCACCAGAATAATTAAGTAAACAATACTAATGGTAGCTAAGTTCATAGATAACTGGCAATAGAAGAATATGTGGACGTACTTCTTTATAACGGGGTTGAAATTGGATCAAGAAGTTAACAATGATACTGATGGCGATCACTGTTTTCCAAACATGTACTTTGTATCAGACACTGCAGCTTATTTGTTGTGTTTCATTTCTTTAAAAAAAGGAAAGAGCCCGATATGATTCTTACCTTTTATGGGGAAAAAAATGCGTTTCCTGGAGCATAATCTTCCCACAGATACATAATTATTAAAAGCCCCAGGGCTGGCTGATTTTGAGAAGAGCTGATTTGAGCCATTTTGCTACATGGACTATTTACTGTCATTCTGGAAAATTACCCAATTTGGCCTCAATTTCCTTATAAAACATTAGAATTCTATGATGTTACTTAACTGATATGTTTGACATATGTAAACTATAGTTTTCTTCACTAAGGCAGTGGCTCTCAAACTTTGGTGTACATAAGAAGCCTGGGAAAGGGGACGCCTGGGTGGCTCAGTTGGTTAGGCAGCTGCCTTCAGCTCAGGTCATGATCCCGGCGTCCTGGGATCGAGTCCCACATCGGGCTCCTTGCTCAGCAGGGAGCCTGCTCCTCTCTCTGCCTCTGCCTGCCTCTCTGCCTGCTTCTCTCTCTGTTAAATAAATAAATAAAATCTTAAAAAAAAAAAAAAAAAAAAGAAGCCTGGGAAAGCATAGAGAAAATGCCTTCTCCTAAGCACTTACTACAAGAGATTCTGACTCAGGACTGGTGTGGGGCCCAGGAGTCTGTACTTTTATATGTACAGCCAGGAGTGAAGATGGTCCCTGTGCCCTAGTAATAAAAAAACAAAACAAAAACAACAACCACCACAACAAAACAGTTAGAAATCAACTAAACTATTAAAATTAGAAAAATCGTATAAAAAGGTTTACTTCCTCCCTCCAGGAATGAGCATCCATAAATCTTATTCTTGCCAAGTATGGAACAGGTTATTTATATCACTCTTTCAATCAGAAAAACTCCAGAGTATTTTTTCTGAGTAAAAAGGAAAGTTATGATTTCTGTTGGAATAAAATATCAATGTGGTAAATAGCAAATTGATCTACTCTTTATATTTCAAAATTAATATTATCTGTGTTCTAAGATGCTATTGAATTTGAGGCCTCGGTAAATGAAATTTAAAAAAGGGAATGGCATAAGTTGAACATTGTTTCAAAGCTTTTCATTTGTTTTAAAATCAGTCTTATATACAGATATACAGAGTGAAAAGATTGTCATATTTTTATGAAGATATGCATTTTTATGTAAGTGCTTGAAGGAATTTTTAATTTTATTTGCTTTATAATTAACATGTGTTTGTTCTACCTCTACTCAACTTTAAAAAACATAGTTCAAATCATTGCATTACTCAATTTAAAATCTGATAATATTATTTTTTAAAAACCTAAGTACTGCGGGACTTTTGCTGTGTTTTTACATGTAAAGTAAAATGCATGGTTAGGGTAAATCATTTAGTAAAACAATCATATTAATTGTTTGAGTATTTTATATACAAAAAGTATATTATGGTGGCTTATACTATACTCAGCATGTGTGAATGTGGCTTTTGATAATTGTGAGTGAAATTGATGCTTTTCAACAATTTGAAGTAATCTACAGTGCTCCATCACATTCCCCGTTTCTTGCTTGGCATTTATGATGCAAGGTAACACTTTTTCCATGAGATTTTAGATGCTGATATTATTTTTTTTTTTAATTTTTTTATTAACATATAATGTATTATTTACCCCAGGGTACAGGTCTGTGAATCATCAGGCTTACACATTTCACGGCATTTGCCATAGCAGATACCCTCCCCAGTGTCCATATCCCTATCCCCCCCCCCCCCCACCTCCCAGTAACCCTTAGTTTGTTTCGTGAGTTTAGGAGTCTCTTATGGTTTGTCTCCTTCCCCATCCCATCTTGTTCCATTTCTCTTCCCCACGCCCCCAACCCCCGGCCCTGCCTCTCAAATTCTTCATATCAGAGCGATCATGTGATAATTGTCTTTCTCTGACTGACTTATTTCCCTTAGCATAATACCCTCTAGTTCCATCCACGTCGT